>CM062817.1:260420914-260965914 GCA_031772625.1 Pinus tabuliformis | reverse complement strand
CGTAAGTGTATCAGATTGTTCTCCACGTACCTTCATGTATATCAAATGGTGCTCCACGTATGATAAGTATATGGGAACGCTCCCATCGAACATTTACATATTAGACAACACTACTATGAACAACACTTCAACGTACCATCAAGTATATTTTGGAAGTCCACCATAGGTTGCTATCCTTACCATAGGTAACTGAGTCATCTGCCTTTTACACTGCGATACACTAGACACAACATCTGGGGATATTTATTGCATGTACATAAATCCTTGGTTCTCCAAGGTGGTATATTGCACTTCACAGTTTCTTGGTAAACCCTTTTTCCAACTACCCCTTTTTTATTTATTTTTGTTGTTAAATTCTAAAATCAATTAATTGACTACAGAACAACATCCTCCCTATGGAACAACTCCTTAGTGAATCTTAGGTTGAGATTAATGGTGATAGTTCCTGAGTCTACCAATCTAGAAAAATCATCTGATTGGAATCTTGGTCATATTCCTTCTTTTGGAAATATTAGTGTTCCTTATATGGCAACATTGTCCCTTCCCGGATTTATCATTAGTTTTTGATTTGGTTGTTTTCGACCACTATGATTCTGAATTTCCAAATTGCTTCTCAACCAAGTTCTCCTCTACCTGAATAGTATCAACCTCAATTTGATCATAAAGTTGAACCTTTTCCTTCTTCACCTGTTATTTCTTGATCCATTTCTTCCTCCTCGCCTAGTGAAAGTCTTGATTCTAGTAACCAAGAAACTAAGAAGAAGAAGAAAAGGGCGAAGAAGATCAAACAAAATAAGCAAGGGGCAACCAAGCAACCATTTCTACCCATGCAACTAGTATGGATGAACCTTCCAATCAACCCCGAAAAGTTAAATTCCCTTGCATGTTATGTAAGAGTGACTACCTTCTTTGAGATTGTCTTGGTATTCCCAAGGTATAATAAGTGTGTTCCACACGCTCACATCAGCTTGTGGAGATCATGCTGGTGATAAACCATTGACTAGTGATCATAAGGTTCATGGAAAGAAGGGTAAATTTAAGTTTCCCTATAGATTATGTTAATGGAATCATCCTATTCATGTTTGTTCTTATATGGATGGAGCCTCAAAAGTGTTCGAAAACCTTACATCTTCTCAGCCTCATCTTCTGGCTGGTTATCAAAAAGATTCTCCCAATCCTCTAGTAGTTGACGAAATGATTGATCAGAATATGAATTCAAACAATCCCACTCTCTCTAAATGTGAATCCCATGACTTCGTTCCCAACCAATTATTGGTTGAGAAAATGGTTGACTCGATTCCACCTTTTGTCAATCATACTTTTCCCGTAGAGAGTGAGTCTTATACAACTCAGGTTCTTCTTGTTTCTTCAGGTTCCAATGAATTGGCGGGAAATCCTCCCATTCCAACAACACAAGGGAGTAGTTCTCCCATTCCCATAGCATAAGGGGGTAGTTATCCCATTGCCACAACACCCCCTCCAAGTAGTATGTCACTTCCTTTGATTGGAGTCAACTGGAAGGATATCATCTTCCTCCTTATGTGCCTTTCTAGATCATAGTACATGCTTATGATATTCCCGTACCTGGCACAATTATAGATGAAGGTGCATCTGTTAGTATTCTATCCTTAACTACTTGGAAATATTTCAATTCTCTGTAGCTTATACTCATTACCTAAAATATGTTGGCTTTTAATAGATGAACCAGTCAACCGTTAGGAATCCTTCCTCAGTTTCCTATTACTTTGGGAGTAAAGACTGTTTATATCGACATGATGGTAGTCCAAGGCCCTTTAGATTTTAATTTACTCCTTGGTTGTGACTATCTTTAGGTAATGGGAGTTTCTGTGTCCACACTCTTTCGTGTGATGTGTTTCCCTCATGAAGGAAAAATCGTGACCATTTAAAGCCTTTCATACGTTAATTCTAATTTTCCTACCAATCAACCATCTTTCCTAAATGGTCCTTATGTGCAAGGGGTATCTCTCCCACCACAGATTAATTATGTGGCAACCTATTCCATGCCTACATATACTGATGATCTAGTAGGTGATGTAGTGCATCATTTACTAGGGGCATTGGAATCTGATTTGTCCATTGCATCCTTTAATACCTTCCAGAGCATTTTTCTCCCATCTAATGTGAACCTCTTGGAAGCCATGGTCTCTTGGAGGTCATGATAGAGGTTCCTTGAGCATAGTTCTTTTCTTGTGTTAATCTCGTTAAAAAATGAAGCAAGTTGTTGGAGCATAGTTCCTTTTCTTGTTTCAAGCTCCTTAAAAAATGAAACAAGGTATATGGAGCAAAGTTCCTTTTCTTGTATCAATCTTCTTAAAAAATGAAACATATCCCCTTCCAATTCAAGTCTTTGATTAGATCTTGTAAATTCCCAATCGAGTCTTTCACCTTATCTTGTAAATGAACCTTCATTCCATCCGCCTATTAAATGAAGCTTGAGGGCATGTCCTTAGAATTGTGATATTATGTTGGGGGCATGCAAAATTATTTCAAGCATATTTTTTCTCTGTTTCAAGCTTGTGTAAAAATGAAACCACTCTCAAGCATATTTTTCTCGTGTTTCAAGCTTGTCAAAAAATGAAACCATCTTCAAGTATTTTCAAGAATAGTTTCCACATGTTTCAAGCTTGTGTAAAAATGAAACCATTTTCATCCTACCTCTCGTGATTGCCATTTTTATTAGCCTGTTTTTGCCATATGAGCGTTATTTTTCTCATTCCATCGTTACCATCTTCTTGGCTGATCATACGCTTTCACTTTGGTTTTTTTACCCTTTCTTGAGGAATCACTATGATGAGTGGTCTTCTTAGCCAACCTCTTGACCTCTACGTGTTTTTCATAGTTCCAACATGACCAGAACTAGTCGTTACCCTTTATACCACTCATTCCTTTGGGAGGATTCCTCTTTCAGCTCTTTTTAGACTCCCAAAACATTAAAAGATAATTGAGCACTTGTCTTTTCGAACTCGTTAAAGTAATGAAAAGACGTCTAATTAGTATAAATTTTGCCCTTTTCTGAGCTAAGATAGACTAACACTGAATACCACAATATGTGAGTATCAAGTGGCCAACGGGGAGCTAGGGACACTACAAAGAGGTATTAGAACCTAGGTATACAACACTCAAGCCATATGGGTCAAAATCCTTTATGGAGAAGAATCACAGACTATTGGCCAACTATTTAATAAGATTCATAGGTTATGAAGATGAAAAAATTCAAAAAATTGGATGAAAAGCCACTAGAATGGTAGATATACTAATTAATTTTATTTATATAGACTCAAAATCTACAATGTAATGAGTAAATAGTATTAACATGCATGCTAAATTCATGCAAATGGAAAATTATGGAAAATAGGTAATATTAATGGAAAAAGTAACAAAAAATTTGAAAATTAAAAAGTGATATATATGTGTGAGTGTGTGTGTGAAGGTGTCAACAATGAGGTGGAAGTCTTAGGTAATGGCTAGGTTTTCAATTTAGGAGGTTGGTGTCAGACCATGGCGTGACTGGACACCATTGGGTGAATGTAGCTCACTAAAATGTTGTGATTTTCATTGCTCAATTGCACACCATAACTACTGATCTTAAACAATGCTACCAATTGGATCCATCAGAAATTTTCTTCCGTGTTAACCAAGCAACAAGTTTTCACCTAATGGGAGTATCTAACATTGAACGTTGTGATCGTGAAACATCAGATCCATCAGGTGGATTGTGCATCATAAATGTCCACGCTACTTCCCACCAAATATAGATTGTGTACCATTGATTGTGTTTTATCTTGGCCATCAAACCATCGGTGGTGCAACTCCATTTTACCCCACATGCAAGTTGTATCCCAATGGGGAATATGGATTGTTGTTGGAGAGATATTGTGGCCATCATATCCATTAGGGATGTAATTCAATTTTATTCCCTATGCAATTTGGAACCCAATGGATAATCTACATCATTACTAGGGAGTGGTTTTAGCCATTATATGCACACCCCGACTTTATCCATCACACCTGTTCTAGATTTATATAGATCTAGGCCATTGGATTGATGTAATCTCAACCATTGGATCCATCAAAGGTACAACTCAACATAAACCTATGTTCATCTTCTATCCCAGTAAGAATATAGGCAGTTAATCTACCTCAAGATAAATAATAGGATGTACAAGTGAGCAAGTTTCACACCATGGGGAAAAGTAGAGAACATACCCCACATGTAGTGATATCCAACCAAGAACTACCACATGGAAGGACTAGGTGAATGGTGGGGCCTAAGTGGGGGTCGACTTACAAAAAAGAAGGGTGAATGTGTGTTAAGCGTTTAAGGAAAGTCATGAAAATTAGTTAATGTCTAATGGGAACTAAAAGCCAAATATTTATAGGAATTTATTTTCCAATGAAATGAGAACACAAAGAGAAGGTCCATATGTTTGAAAATAGTAATGAAGCATAGTTACAAGAAGATCTGATTAGACTAGGGGAGTAAACCAACCAATTTTTTTATCAAATTTTCTGAATTTTTTGCTAATTTTTCTAGTCATTTGCCTACATGGAATTTTTTAGGGCCTAAACAACATTTTTAGGCAATGAAAAATCATGGCATTTTCTTGTACTAATGGTACAAGAAGTGTATTCATCTCAAATAAAAGAGCTTGAAGAGAACTTTACAATGAAATATTACAATTACAAAACATAACTATTGTGAAGAAGTTATGACTAAAATAATTTGAAGAAAAAAATAGGTTATGTAGTCACTTCAAAAGGGCATAAGTCTACAACAAGATCTCAAACTGGGGAATTGAAGTAGTCAATAGGAAGCTATGAGACAATAGTGTAGGAATTTATAGGGTAAGTTCCTCAGACAGAACACCAAAGGACATTGCTCACAAATAGATAACAGATCAATACATCAGTATTCTTGATGTGGTTAAAACCCTCAAACAGGGAAATAGTCCAAAGCCTGAGCCAACGCGGCCACTTCAGGCAATTTATTAATAAAATAATGAAAAATTACATAAGCTTCTCTCATGAACGGTTAACCTACAAATGACCCTCCATGCTCTTTAAATAGAGATCATGAACCAATCGGGTGTTAAGCCATGAATCAAGTGTCAGTAATACTGAGGAAAGAATGAACCGTCAGATCACTTCATGTCTAGAACATATCGTGACCGTCGGATTGTAAGTTACAAAAGTACATAGTAAAGAAACACACTTTACCTAACTCTACACTAGACCAAGTTATACTTAACTATTTCCTATATGTCGGAATATCCTAAGACCCCCTTAAGAACAATTTGGGATAGGATTGAAGGATGTAAAAATATGACACAATAGGAGAAGGAAGGAGGAACTAGAGCATATCCCCCCTTAGTGACAACTTCCTGAACTCCAACCCTAAATCAAAGTTTAGTAAACTTTGCCTTTGTGAGAGCCTTTGTAAAGATGTCTGCAACTTGATCATCTGTTGAACAATATTGCACTTCAAGAACGTGGTCATGAATGAGCTTTCTGATGAAGTGCATGTGCAGTTCAATGTGTTTGTTGCGCTGATGTTGGACTGGATCTTTGCATAGTTGAATGGCACTTTGATTATCACACCAAATTGTAGTCGGATGCTACTGCTAAAAGCCAAACTCTGACAGGATCTAACGAAGCCACAAAGCCTCCTTACTTATTTCTACGGCACCATGATACTTTGCTCCTGCTAAAGAAAGAGAGATGGCACTTTGTTTCTTGCAAGCCCATGTAATAGGTCTTGAACCAAGAGTGAACACATAACTTGCAGTAGACTTCCGATCATCAGGGTCACCAGCCCAATCAGAATCAGTGAAACCAGCCAATAGAGGAGATGCTTCTGCACTGTAATGAATCCCAAACTGAACTGTACCTCGAACATAACAAAGTATTCTTTTAGCTGCTTTCCAATGACTTTCATGTGGGTTTTGCATAAACCGAGTAATAAGGCCAACAACAAAGGAAAGGTCAGGACGAGTATGGGTCAGATACAAAAGTTTTCCTACAAGTTGATGGTATAAGGTAGCATCAACTTCAGGGGAAGTACAAGTGACTGAAATTTTGGCTCCAGACTAAAAGGGAGAAGGGGCTAGCTTACTATCTTCCATGTGAAAATGGCATAGAAGATCATAGGCATACTTGGAATGGGAAAGGGAAATACCCTTCTTGGATTGCAAGACTTGAAGACCAAGAAAATAATGCAAGTGTCCTAATTCTGTCATTTCAAACTTCTTTTTAAGGCTGGACTTCACATGGTTTATAAGGTTGGGATCACTACCAGTAAGGATAAGATCATCAATGTAAAGAATAAGAATTATAAGAGACTTGCCCACTTTCTTGGTGTAGACAGTATTGTTAGAATGACACCTAGAAAAGCTAGTGTCTAAAAGAAAGTTATCCATTTTGGCATACCAAGCTCGAGGGGCTTGCTTGAGACCATAAAGGGATTTCTTAAGCTAACATACAAAGCTGGAGTCTATTTGTATAAAGCCAGTAGTTTGTTCCATATAGATTTCTTCATGCAAGTCTCCATGCAGAAAGGCAGATTTAACATCCATCTAATGGAATTCCCATTTGAAAGAGGTAGCAAGGGAAAGAACAAGGCGGATAGAGTTCATTTTGGCAACAGGGGAGAAGGTTTGAGTATAGTCAATGCCTTCAACTTGTGAAAAACCCTTAGCAACAAGACGAGCTTTATGTTTATCAACTTTTCCGTATGGGCCATACTTGGTTCTGTAAACCCATTTGCATCTAACAAGTTTTCATCCCTTAGGAAGAGGAACAATATCCCATGTATCATTTGCTAATAATGAATGATATTCTTCATTCATAGCTGCGTCCCAATAGGGATGGCCTGAAGCTTCTACAAAGGTGTCAGGATCATAATTCGCTGAAGCTTGAGCCAGTACAGAAGAGGTTCTATCGAACAAGAACGTGTACGGTGTTGATCTGTAAAATCATCGGCAAGTGCACTAGCTTCATCCTGAGTAGCACGGACCCATTTTAGAAGTTGAGGAGTTGAAGGAGGATCCTGAGAAGGTGGGGGAGGATTGTCATCCTTGCTGTCATCATCTGAAGAAGAAATATTTTCAGAAGTAGAAGGGATAGAGAGAGGTGGCACATCTGCCAAACTAGGCTCGTAGGCTGATATATTTTCAGCAAACTTTACATCTCTTCTAATGATAACATTTTTGGACTTAAGTGGAATAAGACTATATCCTTTGGCATCTTTAGAATAGCCAACAAAAATACGTTTTTCACTCTTAGGTTCTAAAGCTTTATGTTTCTCATCTAGAATATGGGCCCATGCTTCACTTCCAAAAGCACAAAAGTGACTTACATCTAGTTTCATTGAGATTGATGCTTCTTCTGGAGTGATATTCTTTAAAACCTTAGTAGGAGTGTGATTTACTATGTAATTTTCACAGTTAATTGCTTCTGCCCAAAAACTAAGACTAAGTCCTTTAGATTGAAGCATACAGTTAGCCATTTTCTTTAAGGTGCGATTATTCGTTTCAGCAACGCCATTTTGTTGTGGAGTATATGGAACAATATGTTGCATTTGAATTCCATTCTCAGTGCAAAAGTTGATGAATTTTTTGTTAACATATTCTCTGCCATTATCAGATCTTAGCTTAAGAATTTGATGTCTAGATTTTTTTTCAACAAAGGCCTTAAGGGCCAAGAACATGTTAAATACTTCACTCTTGAGTTTTAAGAAGTATACCCAAGTGCGCCTGGAGAAATCATCAATGAAAGTTAAGAAATACTTGTAGCCATAGAAAGAAACAACTGGAAGTGGACCACATAAATCACTATGCACAAGCTGTAAAGGGGTTGAGGCGTGCCAAGAGGCATGTTTTTCAAAACTATCCCGATGATCATTTCCGAGTATACATCCGAAACAAACACCATCTCTGCAAGATACCATTGGAAGACCTGTCACCATATTTTCTTTACATAGATTCTGAAGGGAGTGATAGTTTAAGTGACCAAATCGCTCATGCCAAAGTTTGCTCACTTCATCATTATGAGCAAAAAATACCGAGGGAATATTTGATGACCCAAAGTTGTTAAACTTATACAACCTTGTAGAATCGTCAGCAATGCCAGTAGCTAAAATCTGTCTAGGATCTCTTAGGTCCTTAATTACAACATCGTGAGGTGAAAATTCAACGATTTTACCTCCACCTGAATGAACTATATGATATACATATATAAAGTTACATGATAAGATGGAACACATAATACATCATTAAATTGACCATTGTCTATATGAACAGTTCCAGTCTCTACAACACTAAGAGATCTATCATCACCAACATATATATTTTTGGTGTTAAAATCATTTAAAGAAGAAAACATGGCTTTGATTTTGGCCATGTGATAAGAAACTCCAGGAATCAATGAGTCACTCATGAGAATGAGAAGAAGAAGATACATTTAGTGCATAGCCAAACTGAGATGCTTGACAACCACATGCAGAAAGTTTTATTCCTGAAGATGAAGTTGAAGTTGAAGAGTGCTCTAAATGGTACGCTTTTTCATTGCTGCTTCCAAGGCTTCCATCTTCTTAAAGCATTCAAATTCTAAGTGGCCATATCGATTACAAAAGTGGCAATTTCTATCAGTCTTCTTCCCTTTTTTCTATTTGCCTTATCATTTTGTTGAAATGATTTTTCATTTTGAGATTGAAATTGCTTAGGACCCTTGTTTGGTTTACGACCATTCTTTTTAGGATACGACTTCTTAGGATTCTTTGAATTTGGTTGCTACTGAGCAGCTAAGGCTTTCTTAGAAGAGTTTCCAAGATTAAGAAGACCAATATGTAAGAGTTTTTCTTGTTCTCTTATTAAAGAATCACAAAAAGCATCAAAGGAAGGGGACTTGTAGTCTTGTCCTTGAGAAATGAAGGCTTCTCTTGTAGAATGGAAGGTGGAAACAAACACAGAGTAGGTTGGTCCTAACTTAGTAAGAATGGAATAGATAAGGCTACCATCTTCTTTCTTAACCTTAACACCTTCCAAGAGAAGTCTAAGGGTCTTGAACTTGGAAGAAAAATTATTGGGGTCCAATGTAAGAAACTCATTTATGAGTTGATGGGCTCTAATTTCAATTTTAATTCCAAAAACTTTAGTGAGTTGTTTCATTGCTTCATTAGGAGTATCAAGTTCTGCGATATGGAATCTAAGGTCAGGAGAAATAGACATCCCTATCGACCCACGTACTTGATCTTGCCTATTTTCCATTTGGCTGCCTTATCTTCATCTTGAGGTTTGGTTTCTTTGCCTGAGGCTATTCTATAAAGACCTTTACTTCTAAGTAAAGCCACAATGTAGGACCACCATTAGAAGTATTTGGTGTTGTCAAGAATAACTTGGCATTGACTTTCCATTTTAACAGAAACTAAAGCTGTAGATGTTGAAACTAAGTGTTCCAATGGAAATATCTCGAAAAATTAGGCTGATTAAAAAAAACAGCTCTGAAAACAGCTTTCGGATGAAGAAGTTATGGCTGTTTGAAGAAAAGTTGTTGAAGATGCCACTGAAATGTGTGAATGTGCATAAATGAATGATAATGTTATATTTAAAAAAAATCTCCCCCTTTCCAAACATAAATCTAATTATCTCACTTTAAAAAAAAATTATGTGATTCACTTTTATAAATAAGTGAAAGTCACTTTTACAATGGTACTTTATGATCTACCCACTAAAGTGTAACTTAAATAAAATATAAAGAGATTTTAGAATTATAAGTGACTCACTTTTTATAATGGGTGAGAACACTTTTATATAAAGTAACTTTAAAACATAAACTACATCTGTTTTTTGAAAAAGTAACTCAACAAAAATAAAGACTTGAATCCAAGGCCTCGATTCTCATAAAGTAACTTTGGACCAAGTGAGCTAGTTTAAAATGTTAGTAATTTTTGGAAAAGAGGAAGGGTTTTTTTTTTTTTTTTTTGAGTCGCTGAAGCTTTAGGGTGCATGCTTACCTGAGAAAGCTCTTTTTTTCCTATAAAACAAAAAACACAAAATCCAACATGGACATACCAAAAAAAACAAACCTTACGGCTTGAAGTTAGCTTTAGCTAGAAACTAAATATTTTCCTCAATGTTTCTGATTTTCCAAGATCACACTAAGGCACGGTGGAAAAGAGCATACACATGAGAAAACTCCTTCCTTTCCATTTCTGATTTGACCGGATCGCACAGAGTCACGAGACAAAGAACATACGCATAAATGAAAGGTATAAATCCGGTAATAAAACATAGAGTGCTAAATAAACTGAAATAAACAGAGAGAAAATAACTCAAAACTACAAATAAACATTGTATACCTCCAGATCTTAAAAATGATGTAGTTAGGGCTACCGAAAACATATTCGCGTCAAACGAAAGGGATTCCTCACTGGAATAGATGCTCCTAATGCAATAGAGCAGTCCCCTCGATCCGAAAGCAGTCAGAAGCAGTAGGTCTAGGAAACGATAGTCGAATGCAGTTCTACCAGATTTAGATTTGAATCACCAATGGATGCAGCCCTCAAATAGCTCTAATACCATGTAGGAATTTACAGGGTAATTTCCTCAGACAAAACACCAAAGGACATCGCTCAAAAATAGATCACAAATCAATACACAAGTATTCTTGATGTGGTTAAAACCCTCAAACAGGGAAACAGTCCATGACCTGAGCCAATGCGGCCACTTCAGGCAATTTATTAATAAAAGAATGAAAATTTACATAAGATTATCTCATGAACGATTAACCTACAGATTACCCTCCATGGTCTTTAAATAGAGATCATGGACCAATCGGGTATTAAGCCACAGATCAAGTGTCGGTAATACCGAGGAGAGAATGAACCGTCGGATCACTTCATGTCTAGAACATATCGTGACCATCGGATTTAAGTTACAAAAATACATACTAAAAAACACACTTTACCTAACTCTACACTAGACCAAGTTATACTTAACTATTTCCTATGTGTCGGAATATTCTAACAAATATAAAGTTGTCATCTTGCTATGTTTGAAATCTAGATGCATAATTGTTTAAAAATTTTGGAAAGAATTGCTATAACATAACAAATAAAATTTGTTTTAAACGAGAAAAACTTTCAAAGGCCATAACTTTCAGCTAGGGACTTGGATGTAGGTGACAATATAGTCAATAGAAATATATTAACAAGAGAATATGTCTATGAATCCAAAGTTTTGGTTCGGGGTGGGAAATTCCTCATAATTTTAAAACACTATAGGTGGCCTATAAGGCAAGGCCAACATGATGACAGAAGCATGGGAGATGTTCAAGGGTCCTATAACCATGAAGAATAAGTTAGGTCTATGAAAATTAGCATGGGTAATACTAAAATAGAGTCAAATGGGAATGGAAGGTATATGCCAAAGGATAGAGACATGGAGGAAACCATGAGGAGCCCCAAAATGGAGGTTCTCAGCTACAAAGTTGATAATGAGAGAGTGATAAGAGAAAAGAAACAAATTAACACTCAGATTTTAAGTGTGTGAATAATTTACACATGACAATGCATTAGAGATATGATTCTATGCAAACAAAGGAACATGACACACGAGTTAGGGGGAAACATACTAGACGTTCAAGGAACTTTAGGAGTATTGTTGGGTAGCATCATCATGCATCAAATTATTTGACTAAGATAACTACTGTTTCCTTAGAATAAGGAATTAGTCTAAGAATATCACCATTGAGGAAAACAAGGATAACTAACTTGACTATTTTGCAAGGGGAGATTAGGAAAATCAAGCCTCCCACATTTAATGGTAAGCAAGAGAAAGGTGAGGAGGTTGAAGCTTGGATGCTATAAATGAGAAATTAACTTCAACTACATGATTACTCTTCCAATTTAGGGCACAAATCGCAATATATCCTCTCTTTTTTTGCTCAAGAAAGAATAGGACCTTCTATTCAAATGAAGCAACGAAGAGGACACAAAATATACATGTTGTCAAAGATTTGACATGCGCCCTAAGTTAGGGAACTGAGCCACATGCTCAAGAACACAACTGAGGGCCCACAAAACCTTACAACCAACAAAGCCCAAGAGCAGACCCAATAGTGATAAAGAGACCCATGAGCCGACCTAATGGTGAAAAACATGCATGACAAATCTGAGCCGTCGATATGCATCCGCAATATCCAACGGCTGAGAGGGATATCGAGCAACCTAGAAGCACTAGGATTACCCACCCGATGAGGGTGGTATTCACATTCTACCTGGAGCCACGTGTTACATGGTCACTCGCATCAGAGGCTTTTCCTAAAATCCGCTTATGGTAATGTAGACACCTGATAAAGAGGGAAACTGTAGGAAAACCGTCACTGTCCCACCAACAACAAGCCCAACAAACCTCAACCCTAGATCTGCTGCCACCGGATCTGATGGCTGAGAAGGATATCAGACTGAAGAGAAGAGTAGGAGATACCTGCTCCATGAAGGCGATATTATCTTTCTTCCTAGAGCCACATGTAAATCTGTTTGTGGCATCGGAGACTTTTCGGTAAAACCACTTCTGGTACAATCGGACGTCTGATAACTCTAGTAACTGTTGCAAAACCACCCTTTTCTGTAGTGAAGCTTTAGATACACATTCTGGTTTTACACTCTTTCTCCTTTGCCTTCCATTCCTCTACAAGATCCAAAACTTGGGCTGCCTATTAGTTAAATCCTTAACATTCGTCATCTTAGTTTTCTACTGGTTGTTTCCCATTGGAGTGATGATAATTCTCCCTATCTTC
Organism: Pinus tabuliformis; assembly: GCA_031772625.1. Lineage (NCBI taxonomy): Eukaryota > Viridiplantae > Streptophyta > Pinopsida > Pinales > Pinaceae > Pinus > Pinus tabuliformis. The sequence continues at coordinate 260,953,098 of CM062817.1, read as the reverse complement.
GTGCGCCAGAGTGCTATAGTCCTTGTGTAGTTTTCCTACCTGAACAAACTCCCACAAGCAGCACTTAGTTTCTCTTGTGTAAATCACCCCTTCATTAACTAGCCTGTCCGCCACTTTGTTGGCATCTCTGCGCACGTGAACAAAGCTCAGAGTTCTAAGTGTTCTGAGGTGAGATTGAACTCGATGAAATACTTGCGAAGATCTCCAGTGATTTGAAACTTTGTCTGGTGTTGTGCTAGTGCTTATCCTTTTGACTGAATTAATCGTTAATTCCGAGTCTATCTTTATGATTGTATTATGTAAATTGTAGTCCATCAGGATTTCTAAGCCTTGCTCAATGGCCATGAGTTCTACCATATTGTTGGTGGCCCTCCCCAAATGACTGTGAAAAATGACTTTGATATTGCCCCCGGTATCTCTTATGACTCCTCCATAACCAGCATCCCCTTGGTTCCCTTTTGAGGCTCCATCTATGTTGAGTTTTAGGAAGAAATGAGGAGGGGGTTGCCAGAAAGCCTTGCCATCTGATATGTGCCTTGCTATCTTTTTGGTGTCTGAAGGGCCATAAGACTATAGTCCCAACTATTCCAGGATGTGAGTGTCCCTTTGACCATGGGGTTTCTCAGGAGGCTGCTTCAAAAAAACATTAATTGTTTCTTTGAGCTATTTTAGGATCTGAGCCATGATGCCTTGAGTTGAACTAGATTTATCTTTGAAGATCCTATTGTTGCATTCTTTCCACACATCCCAGATCAAAAAACCTGGAATCAGTGTCCAAGCTACATTGACTATCTCATTATCCGAGAAGTCTTTCCTCCAATTATTTAAAGTTACAGTAATGTCATTTTCACTCCTGACTATTTGGTTGAAGATAGACGCTACCCAATTTCATATGGAGGAGGTGAACGCGTAAAGGTTGAGAAGTTGATCCATGGTCTCATCCTGCAGACCACATAATTGGCATTTAGAAGGACCTGCAAAACCTCTTTTTCTAAGATTTTCCCAAGTCATAATCCTTTTATGCTGAACTAGCCACATGAACAGTTTGATCTTCATCCAGTGTGGGTTGCTCCAAAGGTTTTTCCAAGACTTGTCAGGATTTGGATGGTCAAATCCGGTGACTATTCTTTTGGCTTTTGTGAGGTTGAAGTTGCCCTCATTGTTTCTACCCCACCTTAGTAGGTCATTCAAGGTTGAAGATAGAATTTGCCTCTTTTCTAGAATCTCTTCAAGAACTTTACCTTGGGCTTTCAAAGGGGTCTCTACACTATATTATGGTACCTTCCAGATTCTCCATTTCCCTTCCTCTCTTGACTGATCCCAAAAGTCACTTACCCTTTTTAGTCCTTTGTTAAGGGTGTCATTTTTTATGATGTCTAAACCTTCTCTGCAGAGATTTTGTTCCTACTGCCAGTTGTCCTCCCAGAACCAGGCGAGATTCCCATTTCTTATCTCCCATAAACTATGATTCTGAACTAAGGCTCTGTTCTCCCAAGCCTTGTTCCAAATGTGAGAACCCCTGATGTGCCCTATCATCTGAATGTGGTCCTTTTCCTGCCAATCCATTGCATACTTTTGTTTCCATAGCTTGGTCCATGGATTGTTAGTTTCCTTTAGCCAACTCCACCAAAGTTTTGCCCCCAAGACTTTGCTTAGGGTGTTCGGGTCGTGGAGACCTAAACCACCATGGGTTTTGGGTTTGTAGAGCTTGTCCCGTGCTACCAGGGCCCATTTATTTTTCTCTTCCTCTTTACCCCAAAGAAAGTTTCTTTGAATATTCCTAATCTGCTGTAAAACTCCTTTTGAGAAAGGAAGGGCTAAGAACATGAAAAATGGAATGGTTTGTAGAACAACCTTTGTAAGAGTTAGTCTTCCTGCTAAATTCAAAGATATACTAGTCAATTTATTGACTTTGTCCTTCAGTTTATTTGTAACTGACTCCCATACTTCCTTATTCATAGGTTTGTCAGTGAGAGGTATTCCCATATATTTAGAGGGAAGATTCTCTCTTTGAAATCCAAGAATTCTGTAGAGATTTCTTTGGATGGAAATATCCATATTGAAAAAGAAAACTTTTGATTTTGTGAGGCTTACCTTTGTGCCAGCAGCCTTTGCAAAATCATGCAGGATTTGTTTGAAGGCTTTTGCTTCCTTGACAGTGGGTGTGCCCTGCAACATAGGATCATCCACAGATTGTTGATGAGTCAACGTGTCCCCATTTTGAGTGAGTTTTAGCCCCTTGATTCTTCCTTCCTCCTTAGCTGTATTAATCATTCTGCCCAATCCTTCCATCATGATAATGAAGAGGAATGGGGAAAGAGGATCGCCTTGCCTAAGGCACCTTGAAGTCCTGAAGGTTCTTGAAGAAGAGCCATTAAGAAGGATAGAGCAACTTGTTGTGGTAACCAGGGCCATGACCCACTTTATCCAGTTGTAGTCAAATCCATAAGCTTTAAGAATTTCCTTTATGTAGGGCCAACGTAGCTTATCATAAGCTTTCATTATGTCCAGTTGTATTATCATACCTACTTTCTTATTAGTCTTGAGGGAATGAACCACTTCGTGAGCTTGGATGATATTGTTGAGAATTTGTCTGCCTTCCACATACCTGGTCTGCTCCTCTGACACGAGCGATGGAAGTATAGGTTTGAGTTTGTTATCAATAACTTTGGAAATGATTTTGTACACCACATTGCATAAATCTATGGGTCTAAATATTTCTGGTATCATGGCTTTTTCCTGCTTAGGGATTAATTCTATGAAAGATTCATTAATCACTCTAAGAATTGTTCTTGATTTTCTTGAGTCCTCCACCACATCCAAAATGTCATACTATTTCCCAGCATGTTTTGAAGAAGTCTACATTGAAACCATTCGAGCCTGGAGCTTCCCCATTGTTCATCTCTTTGATTACTTCATTGACCTCTTCCTCTGTTACTGGCCTATTGATATTATAGTTGTCTTCCCTAGTCACCAATTTTGGAATATTCTTTGTGAAGCTCTTAATGAATGGAGATCTGTCTGCAATGGTTTCCTCTGCGATGCTTTGAAAATGTTGTACTAGAACAAATTCCATTTCCTTGTGCGTATTTCACTCTTTCCCTTATGGATCTAATAGTTTTGTGATCCTATTATGAGCCCTGCGTTTCATGGTGGACTTGTGAAAGAATCTGGTATTTCTCTCCCCTTCTTTAATCCATTGTACTCTAGATTTCTGTTTCTAGAAGATTTTCTCCTGTTGACATCTATTGTCTCATTCTTGCTGCAGAGAGTCCACCTGTATTTTCCTTTCCTCTGTGAATCCTTCCATGATGAGAATTTGATTAGTTTCTTGTAATTTTCTTTCCACTTCTCTTTTGGCTTCAAAAATGTTTCCAAACTCATTTATGTTCCATTCTTTGAGCCTTTGTTTGATATGTTTGAGTCTCTGATGTAGGAGGAACATTTTTGTGCCCTAGGTGTGCATGTCTTCCACCCACCAATTTCTAATATTAGTGATGAAGTTAGGGTGAGCGAGCCATGCATTTTCGAACCTAAAAGGTATGTTTCTTGAGGTTCCAATAAAAGAAGCTTCCAACTGGATGGGCCAGTGGTCCGAGCCTCCAAATGGAAGGATCCAAGCTGTCATAATGTGACCAAAGAGAATGAGATCCTCCGAGATTATGAATCTATCTAATTTCGATGCAACTTGGGAAGTTCCTCCTCTCCTATTATTCCATGTGAATGTGCCATTTATTGTTTCCATAATCACCAGTCTCGTGTTGTCTAAGAAGTTTTAGAAGGCAAGTCAATCTCGTCCCAGCATTCTGCTTCCCCCTTTTTTCTCTAAGAGGTATTTGATCATGTTGAGGTCCCCTCCCATAATCCAGGGGATAACTGAATGTATCTCTCTTAGCTCCTCTAGAGAGGTGAGGAGCTTTAGTTTTTCTTCTAACAGTTGAGGATCGTAGACATTTGTGATTAAGTAACAACCTATCCCCCAAAGGTTGTATTACCATTGAAAGGTGATTTCTGGATGCTTCTGCATCTATGATCTCAAATTTCTGAGGATTCCATAGGGTAATAATTCCCCCCACTGTGTTATTTGATTTGACTTCAAGGTACTCATAGTTGTTGAGCAATTTGCTGTGAAGTTCTCTAATCTTTTCTACTAAGCATTTTATTTCCTGTATAAACACCATGTCTGGTTTTTCTTCTTTTATTCTGTTATTGAGATTTCTTTGCTTTCTTTTGCTACCTAGCCCCCTAATGTTCCAGGTTGTGAGCTTCATAATGATTTGTTTGTGAAAGAGTAACTAGTAAGATCTTTCATCTTACCTGAATTAATCAAGAGTTTCCCACATTCTGACAAGAGATCATTATGTCTCCTTCTTCCTCTTTTCTTGCCTGGGTTTTTGGTGCAGTATCCTGATGTAATCTCCATTTGTTTGACCCATTTATTCTCCTGGCTATCATAGTTCCTTTTGACTTATGCAGCCTTTGTTTGGGACCTTCGGAGGCATAGTTGTTGCACTCTATCAAACTCCTCTTGTGGCAGAGATTCAATCCCTTTGTTGGTTCCCTGTTCTAGAAACTATTCTAGTTCAAGGTTCTCCCTATCAATAATCTCCTGTAGGTCTTGGTCCTCCGTTCCTCCTTCACTTGGGGTCATCTCCTGGTCCCTTCCAAGTACTATAGTGCTTAGTGGGTCCTCCTTTAGTTTATTATCTGCCTGTATGATGTGCATGTTGTCCTCTTTTTCTCTCTCTATTGGAATGTTCTCCAGGTCCTTACTCTTTCCATTTTCTTCCCCCACTTTTTCTAAAATCTCAAAACTATTGTGACTTGGTAGCATGTTCTCACTAAGTTTCTTTTGGTGTTCCCCCCCCCTTTTCCCTCTACCTGCCACTTTGGTGTAACCTTCAGGGTCTTTTCCGATGTTGCTTTTCATGTTGTCCTCTCTTTTGTTGAGTGGGCATTCTCCAAATAGGTGCCCATGTTCATGACATTTGCAGCATCTGAATGGGATGTGTTCATATTCGACCATCTATACCCATTCCTGATCATATACTTCTAGGATGACTTCATCCAGGAGTGCTCTCGATTAGTCCATTTCTACACATATGCAGGCGAAGGATGTATATTTACCTCGCAGAGTCGCCTCTGATATCTTTATAAAATGTCCTAATTTATTACCTATAGCTTTTAAGGATTCCGACAGCCAGTAATCTAAAGGTAAGGAATATAATCTAATCCATACCAAGACCGATGTGAATGTTTCTCGCTCCGGAACAAAGTTCATCATCCAAGGTCGCATGTAGAGGCCTGTAGCAGCATAGAAGTATGGTCCTCCTTCGAAAATTCTATCTTTATCCTCCAGGTTCATGAAAACCACGGTAAAAAAACCCTTGGACCCAAGATGTATATTTATTTATCCTTTTGGTTTCCAAGTGTTTCTTATCCAAGTGTATAGTGCTTTCTCCGTGGGCCAAATACCCATAAACTTGCATATGACTGCATAGGTTGCCATGTGATCTCTGTGCACCTACGAGCGGGATCATTTAGGACCACCCGTGGTTTAATATTAGACTTAGGCTTGTAGGGCCCATTGTAGCTCTAACTTCCATTCTATGACCACTATCTCCAGCTTTCATTTCCTTTCGAACCTCCTTGTGGGTCCCTTCCTTTTCATGGGGTTTGCTGCCTTCCGGCTTTTGGGTACCAGTTGTTTTTGTCTCAATCTCCATTGAATTTTGGAGCCTGTTTTGACTCATCTCTCTACCTCTGTTTGAAACAATGTTACTGTAGGAGGGAGTGGAGCTCCCTCCTCCATGCCCCTCCATAGTTACCAACTCGCTTTTGTCGCCCCTTGATCCAAACCCTAGTCGCTTCCAAAACCCCAAGCTATGTCGGCCACAAATTGCAATATATCGCTTGAACGGAAAATAAAAATTTTGGTCGGAGTAGCTCAAATAAGTAAAAAAATTGGATGAAAATATTATCTCGTGAAGAAAATTTAATAATCATTTCCAAAGGAAATACCTAATTGAGCATTACTATGAAAGGAAAATGTAGATGTTCTTCGAACTCAAGTTAAGGAACATGACAACGAAATATTATGGTTGGAAATTCACTGAATTATTGAGGTGTGTTTATTTTATAAGGGATGAAAATCTAAATATACAGATATTTGTGAGTGGGTTACCACCATTTTATGGTGACAAAATTAAATTTGATTAACCAAGGACTTTGGATGAAGTTGTGAGGAAGGGAGAGTACCTCCATGACAACAATCTTGCAAAGAGCTTGAGATGAAAAGAAAAGAAGAAAGATACAGCAAAGGAAGAAAGGGTTCAAACCCTTGTTTTTCAAGAAAAATACTCACAAAAATAAGAAAAATCAACTAGCCCATAGTGAGCCCAATGGGGTTGATTCATTGATTAAGAGACCAACATTTCAACTCGTAGTTGTTGGGGTTGTGGAGGAAAGCGCATTTATAGGGACTAGCCTCACAAATAAGGAAAAAATGAGAATTTTATATCACATCAAAGGAGTTTAAACAATGGAGGACATGGGTCAAAGAATGCCCATTATCTACGTAGCATTAGACAATAGGAAGGTTGAGAATTATGTGCATATGATCTAAGTGGAAGGTAAGTTAAACAACTAGATTATTTCCATTTTAATTGATTTAGGAGCTAGTCATAGTTATTTTAATCCTATGCTTGTTGAAACATTTAACTTGAAGAAAACTAAGCATAGCAAGAGTTGGTTAGTTTAGTTAGCTCTAGGAGATAAAAGGAGAATAACTAAACTTATAAAATAATCCCCCATCAATATGAATGGGTTAGATACAATTGTAGATTTAAACATAATACCATTGGTATCATGTGATTTTCTAATTGGCATGGATTGGTTGTCAAAACGTTGCACAATATTAGATTGTTACAATAAAACATTTACTTGCCTTGATGAAGAAGGCAAGTGAAGACAAGTGCAATGAATTCCAAGGACAATTTATGTTATGGAAATATCAGTCATGCAACTGAAGAATTTTTTAATGAAAGAGTGTCAAATTTATGAAACAAACATGGGAGGGTTGAGTTGAGGATCAAGAACCAAGCATTGCAGATCCCTGGATACTTAAATAATTTGAAGACATGTTTGCCAAAATTCTAGGGTTACCACCTAAAAGAGGCATGCTATCTCTATAAACTTAGTACTTAGAGTTGCGTTGGTGTCCAAAATACCATATACCATTAACACATTGGAACTTAAAGTATTACAAATGCAATTAGAATAACTCTTACATAAAGGGTGCATACATCCAAGTGTGTCACCTTAGGGTACTATGATGCTCTTTTTTTAAAATAAGGATGGTACACTAAGACTATGTATTGATTTTAGGCAGATGAACAAAGTTATAATGAAGAATAAATACCCATTGTCAAGAATAGATGACTTGTTTGAATAACTCAAGTGAGCTAAGGTGTTTTCCAAAATAAATTTGAGATCATAATATCATCAGTAACGATTAAGGAAGAGGATATCAAACAACATTTCTAACTCGATATGGGCATTATGATTCGTAGTAGTACCATTTGGGTTATCTAATGCAATAGGTGTTTTCATGTGCCTCATGAATGATATTTTCCAAAATTATTTGGACAAGTTTGTTATTGTATTCTTAGATGGTATCCTATGTATTCCAAATATGAGGAAGAGCATGACCAACATTTAAGGATGGCATTATAGGTACTTAGAGAGCATAAGTTGTATTCCAAGCTAAGTGCTCATTTCAAAGACAAATAACTTATTGGGTCATATCATTTCAAAGGAAGGGATAACAATAGACCTAGAAAATATTAAAGCAGTCAAAGAGAGGCCAACATCCAAAAATGTGACCTAGGTGAGATAGTTCATAAGTTTATTAGGCTACTATATAAAATATTTATTAAGGCATTCTAAAAAATAGCCCATCCTCTCACTTCTTTACAGAAGAAAGGTGTGAAATTTGAATGGTATCATAAATGTGAACAAACCTTTCAACATTCAAAGAGGTTGTTAACAAGTGGAATTGTATTATATATAGTTCATCCAAATGAAAACTTCCTTGTGTGCACCAATGCATGTAAAGAAGGAATTGGAGTTCAGACACAAAATGGGCATGTGATGTGTTGTGAATCTAGGGAGCTAAGAGAGCATGTAAAGAACTATGCCACTCGTGATTTGGAGCTAGAAGCCAATATACATGCCTAAAAATGTGGAGGCACTACCTCACAGGAAAGAGATTTGAATTACAAACTTACCACAATGAGTTGAAGCATTTTTTTCACAACCAAATTTAAATTCCATACAAATTGGATGGATGTATTTTTTTACTGATTCTAATTTTGGAATTAAATATATAAATGGCAAGGGAACTAAAGTAATTGATGCACTCAGCAGAAGGGTGCATACAATTCATGCTACAACCATAAACTTATGTAAATTTGATTTAAAAATTAGAATTTTGGAGGATGAAAATATATATTAGCACTACATGGCAGTAAAAAGAAACCTACAACAAGATAAATTACATCTCAAATACAAGGATTACAAAATAGGAGAAGACACAATGCTTTTGTATAAAGGCAGAATTTACATGCCAAACTCCCATGGTTGGGAAATTTATTTTAATAGGTTGATATTGTTCATAATGCTATAGAAGGTTCATATAGAATTGAAAAGACAAAAATCATCACTAAAAACTCATAATGACCTTCATGTTTAAGAAAATCAATCTTGGATATGTTTTCCTCTTACATCTTTATTTGGAGTTAGTTAGAACGAAGGTCCAGTTTAGTGAAGAAATAGGCTCCATGAAGTACATCCAAGAGGTCATCAATAATTGGAACAAAAAAGTTTCCTTGATGGTCAACTTATTGAGATCCCTAAAATCAAGACACATGGGCCAAGTCCCTTCCTTCTTTAATACTATTACCACTAATGATGAGTATGGGATAGTGCTAGGATGTATGATTCTCACATCCAACAATTCCTAAAATATATTTTCATTTTCATTTTTCTTTGTAGAAGGGTGTTGAAAAGGATGCACATTAGGTGGTTTACTACATGGAATAATGGGAATATCATAGTCCTTTTCCCATGTGAATGTGGTCAATCTTGTGGAATTTCAAATACCTATCAATTCTTAGAGAGAAAAAACTATAAATTAGGGTGAATATGTTACGGGGTGGATTTGACTACTTGTATGGCATTAAACCATGTAATAACACATGAGTGTTGTTTTTTCAACAACTTCTCTATGAATTGAGAGGTGATAATTTCAGGGAACTAGATGTAAGCCCCTTGTGGGTATGTTTCTTGCTTTCTAGCATGAAGCTCATACACAATTCTTCGAAATACATGGTGATTGGACCCAAATTTCACAACCATTCTAACTAAATAACTATGTCACAACTACCCGTCTTAATAGTAAACTTTTGATTTTTTACATGATACTGACTAGTTTGTAAATTCACATTTTCATAGTGATCCCCATGTTTCATCGTACCACCATTTGTGATCATAATTTGAAAACTAGATGGGGTACATAAATAATAATTGGTGTCACGTGCAACTCTCCTATGGATAAAATTGTGAGTGTTTCCACTATCATTAAACTTAATCACTTTGTGGTGCTTGATGTAGCCAACCAATTTCAAGGTTTCATGGGGCAAGAAATATGATAGGGCATGGAGAGAACTTTGAGATTCCTAGCAAGGAGATTGAAAGGGGGATTCATTTTTGTTAAGTTATGGTATGTTCTATGCTTATAACAGTTTACTTATTTTTCTTATTATATTCCACAGAATAGCAATCACATGTACACAAAGTAAAGTGCAAATAGAACATTAAACGATCGACAGAAAACAAGCCAAGACAAGAGACACAAGATGTAGCGGCTAGCCAGGGACAAACCCCACAATGTGTGGGGAAACCCTTTGATCAAATCTTCTTTTATCTTCAATAATTCAGCAGAGAGAAATAGTACAATAAATCTGATTCATATCAGCAGTAGCAAACCCTAGATCAGTAGCATCAGCATTAGCAGCTTCATTATCAAACTAGGGCAGACCATATCTCACAAACCGATAGTCGGATTGACTTCATTCCACCACCAAAAGTTTCGACTTCCAGAGGAGGTTCAGATGAACCTACAGCATAGTTCCAAAGAGGAGATCTTCTAGGCCACGCAAGTCAATCTTTACTTCTGCAGTTGCAGCTTCAATTTCAGCAGTTTCCGACTTCAAACTAGGGCACTCGATATCTTGCAAACCGTTCGTCGGATTGACTTCATTCCACCACCAAAAGTTGCGGCTTTCAAAGGAGGTTCAGATGAACCTACAGCACAGTTCCAAAGAGGATATCTTCTAGGCCATGCGATTCAATCTTTACTTCTGCAGTTGCAGCTTCAGTTTCAGCAATTTCCGGCTTCAAACTAGGGCAGTCGATATCTTGCAAACCGTTCGTCGGATTAACTTCATTCCACCACCAAAAGTTGCGGCTTTCAAAGGAGGTTCAGATGAACCTACAGCGCAATTCCAAAGAGGAGATATTCTAGGCCATGCAAGTCAATCTTTACTTCTGCAATTGTAGCTTCAAATTCAATGGCTTCCGGCTTCACATGTGTGTGAGAGAGAGATCCATTTCAGCGCAGTAGAGAAGAGACTCATATCTACGCAGTAGAGAGAGAGAGATGTGATGAGATGAGTGAGTCTAAATGAGGAAAAGTCCTCTTATATTTATACACAACGTTGGTGGGTGAATAGATGCGACTGTTGGGCTTCTGAGCCTACATGAGTTGTAGGTCGACTTGATAATAATTCCATAATCAAAATAAATTCATATCTCCATGAATACTTATCGGAATCGGATGATATTTATATAAATCCTACACCTCTCGACAAGAGGAATCTAATAAAAATATTATCAGCCATGAATAAGATCACCCACATGAAGTTTTTCCCTGGTTGCCAATTTTAACAATTTTCCATAAGGATGGTGTTTTCTTCCAAACATAGTTTAGGCATATATTCAACAATAATGTCCTTGGAGGAGTCATGTGGAGATAAATCCATTTGACATAATTTATGTTCTTTACATATTTTCCCTTTAAAATATTTTTCATCGCAATTATAGCAAAGGCAAATCAGTTGTTGTTATGCCATGTCTTTGAGAGGTAACTTCTAGATGTAGATTTCTTATGAGTTGGAAGAAGTGAGTATAGTCGCCATAAGGGGATTAGGGTGAGTGAAAAATAGAGGTTTTTTATTTTTTGCATTGATCACTATCTCAACTTGTTTAGCTATATCACAAGATTTCAACCTTGTTTGTGGTGTTGCATCATCACATGTGCTAATTCCTTCCTTTAAATCACTAATGAAACATTATTTAAAAACTAAATCAAATTAGCTGTCTATTTTGATTTCCAATTGTTCAAATGCAATTAGATATTCCATAATTATGTCAATTGGGAATAATTTTTTCAAGCATCTCAAATCATTGAGTATCACACTCAAAACAAGAATTAGGTCCAAGCAATGTAGCCTTTATAAGCCTTCCTACATTATTAGCACCATTTCCAATATTTAGCATCCAAATATAATAACCCCACATTTAGTTTGTGTAGGTAATTAGTAATGCTACAGAGAGATAAATAATGTTTTATTTTGGTAACCCACCTTGAGGGATTTGACCCATCAAATTTGTTCATGTCAAACTTTGGAAAATAGTGCCATGAATTATGATCCTAAAATTGTGGGCAATGATTATCTTGAAACATGTGTGTGGGCTATATTTCAGAGGGGGTGAATTGGTCTTTTTTTGGATAAATATATAAATATCCTACATGGATATTCAAGCAATCACATAATATTTTCAATATGACTCCTTGTTTGGTCATTATTTCCTTTATAACTTCAAGTGTAGACTCAATGTTAACCACCTTTTCTTCTAGCTAAAAGTGGTGAGTGAGTTGGGTACATTATTGGTTTTGAGCTAGTGGGACCTATTGTTGGTTCTCTAAGTCAGTGATGTTACAAGTTCAAACCATGGAACCACTAAATATTTTGTGGAAGTTTTATTCTCCACTTACCTCACTATGACCAATAACTTCAAATTTTTAAGGGATTCTTTACATCCCTAAGTCCATTCAAGAATTATTGGGTTTGCTATATTTGAGAACTCCTAGATGAATATTTTGTTGTATCATGCTAATCCATAAATGAACTTACTTCTATGAAATTTATTGGTTTTAGCCATTCTCTAATTTCTTTCATATTCTCAAGTTCCACTACCACACCTTTCGTAGAGATAATGTGACCTAGGTGATGAATTGTGTCTTGGTAAAATGAGAATTTACTTAGATTGGCATAAATCTAAATCTAATGCTCCCTCGACACCTATAGCACCATTTTCAAGTGTTTCTCATGCTCTTAGTGGAACCTTGAATAAATAAGTATGACATCTAAAAGACAATGACAAACTTATCCAATATTGTATAAAATTATCATTCTTCGAAAATGCATTAAGGTATTTGGTGCATTTTCCAACCCAAATGACACCAATACAAATTCATAGTGTCCATATGTTGTATTGAATGTCATATTACTCATGTCCTCTTCCTTTATTCTCACTTGATAATAGAGAGATATCAAATATGTATTATAAAATACCATGGAACGTTTTAAATGATAAAATAAGTCATATGTCCTAGACAAAGGATACTAGTTTTTAATTGTAACCTTGTCCATATTCTTGAAACTAATTCATAATATCAATATTCCACCTTTTTTTTTGGCAAAATGAAATGGGGCTTCCTTAGGAAATGGCATGCTTAGGAATATGTACCTCTTCTTCAAAATCTCTCCAAGATACATCTATAACTCTTTAAGCTCTAGGTTTCTCATTAGCAAGGTGTTTTGGATACCAAGAAAACTCTAGGAATCAATGTATTTAGTGTGATTTATTGGTAGTGTGACCTAGACTAGGGGTTGTGTGGAACCATTACATTATACCTTAAATTTTTTCATTATCACCTAAGGATGGATGGGTTTCTATTTTACTTATCGGGAGATTCAAATAAGATCATGGTAGTGCTCTAAACGTGTGAGACCACTCCTATGGTTCTAAAATATTAGTCCCCTTTTCTAACGTCAAGACAAAGAATATGGATAATGCCTCAGTTTGGGTTAAGCTACTTAAATGAGGTCAAAGCTTCAATATTGAAGTCTTTGAAGGTGATGTTTAGTGATGAAGAGTCTACTCAAGATGTGAGCATATAAAAAAATTGTCCTTGAAGAGGCCACTGAATATTAAATGATTTCATGCCCTAAATGAAGGTAATCATGATTCTTTTATCCTTAAATTATAGAGGGTTTTGTAATAAATAATAAAATTTGTCCTTGAAGAGGCCAATGGAGTTACATAGCCAAACAATCTAGTCCTCAAGAGATGTTAGGAGAAGGGGATATTTTGTTTTTGAGATAGAAATTTTTTTGGGGTTTTCATTTTCTACATTTTGTATGCAATAGGTAGACTTAGGGGTTTGATCTCTAGTTGGAGGAATTTATCTCTTTCTATTGCTAACATTTGGTCATGTGAATCAATTTTGGGAATGGTGTTTTTCTCTTAGGAATTTGGTAAATAATTTAATGTTGTAAACTTGTATTGGTCCCACAATGAGGGAATGTAATCGTTGGAGGGGATTTAAATTTCTCTTTTAGGGGATCTAAAATTTGGGGAACAATAGCACAAATGGATATATTATTTGATTAATGTATTAAAAATTTAGAAAATTTGATTTATATCATATAAAACATGATATGGTTTATATGATATGGTCTATTATCAAAATATGGCTAGATATGCTAATGAGAAATACAAAGACAAGGTTAAGAAGTTAGAACAAAAGGAAAGTAAATTTTTTGGAAGACGAAGATACCTAGACATTGAAAAGTAGGGATTTTGCCTTTCATTAGGGCATGTTTCAAAATCATTGGAATAGTAGTACACAATTTCTTAGACAACTAGGCCTAATGACTTAATGACTACAAATTTTAGGGATTTAACATAAGTAGGAGTGGATCATTTCAAAGGCATTTTTCAAGCAAAGAATAGAACTATTTTGGAAATTATAACATTGACCTCCTTTTCTCAAGATTTGTAAATGAGGAAGACAATAACAGTTTGATGGAGTAGGGTTTAATTGAGATAGAAGATGTTATATCTTTTTAAAAGAATAAGATCCTTGGACCTAATGGTTGGCTTGTAGAATTTTTCTCAGCTATCTTAAGGTAATCAAAGAGGACATGTTGAGGGTCATTGAGAAATCCAAATTTCAAATTTACATCTAATATCTTAACATCTTTATATTGTTCCTTTATTTCTTTAATTCCAAATGAAAATAAACCTTATTCTCTTAATGAACATGGGTTTTTCTCTTTATATAACTACATATACAAGATCATTACCAAGATAATATCTAGAAGAGTTAAAATCTAATCTCGAAGGCTATTTCCAAAGAATGATTTATGTTTTTTGAGGGAAGAAGAATTGATGAAGCAATAGTTGTTTCCTAAGAGGGGATTCACCCTATAAAGACAAGGATCTTAGTAATGATGTTGAAATCAAATTTGTTGAAGGATTAGAAGGTTGGATAGCTGCACCTAATTTTGATGCTAATCCATTTAAGATTACAAGTCCCATTAGCAAATTAGGTCATGTATTATGTTCCCTTTGTTTCTCTTCTACATTAATAAATAGTGTTTCTTCTCCTTTTTCAAGCTAAGTATTCTTGGGAGAGGATACTAACTTTCACCCCTAATTTTTTAATTTTCACTAAAGGGCTAAGTAGAACCTTACTAAAAGTTAAGAGAAACAACTCCTTTTAATGGTTCAAAGTTGGAAGATCTTTATGTCTTCCATTTTTTGTGTGGATGATATCGTGTTATTTAGAGATGGGCTAACAACAGATGTTCTGAAGTTGAAGTAGATTATGGAATTATACTAATTAGCAATGAAGATAAATAAATAAGAATCTATCATTTCTAATAAAGGATTTAAATACTTAGGATTTTTATAAAACCTAATGATTTTGGAATCAAGTATTATGACTAGCTCATTCTAAAGGTATAGAAAATGTTAAAATCTCAATGCATTCTTTGGCTAAATTACGAGGTAGTAGGATGGTGTTAATGAAAGTTGCAATTGAAGCAATTTGTACATTAGACGCCATTGGTTTATATTCAAAAATTCTTCGTTAAGAAAATTAGGAATTTATGTCTAAATTATTTATGATCAAGGAATAGAGAAAAATAGGCTTACTAGGGTTTCATTAGGTTGAATATGATGGAGTTTCTTAAAATCGGGCCTAAATAATGATTTAGTGAACACACACATTATAAATTCAAAGATATATTTTGAAGGGGAGAAAATGATTATGTTGAGTTGTTGACTCTGAAGCTAGCTTTATTGCTCTTTAATGAACATGATATCAAAAAATTTAAAGTCTTTGTAGACTCCCAAGTTGTAATAAATTATGTACAGGGTCCTTTTGTTTTGGAAAAAAATTGGTTAAACCTAATATTTTAGGAGATCTAGAATCTAAAGGTTTATTTAATACAAATTTCTTCAACCTTGTATACAAGGAAATAAGGTCATTAATGGACATGTTATTGCACAATTGAAAATCTTTGGAGAACACCAAAGGGAGATAAATTGCCTATGTTTTATATTTGTAATGAAAACTTCATGTTGAGACTAAATTCTAATTTTTAGGAGAAATTTATAAAGATTTTTTGTAAAAAATAAAAGAAAAAAAACTCCATGTTGTAGCAATTTTTTTTAGGTGAAGTAAGTGTTTACTACAATTTGCTTCATCTATGCAGAGAAATAAATGAAAAAGTTAAAATGTTATTTCAAGTTGCAAATTGGACTCTCCCTAGAGGTTATAAAATGGATAATAGAGTTGAAACCAAGTTTTTAGGAGATCCATAATCTGAAAGGGTTATTTAATACAATTTGCATTAATCCAAGTTGTAAATTTCATTCAGCAAAAAAGTTATAAAATGAAAATTTGCATTAGTCCTCTGTAGAGAGAAATAAATAAAAAAATATATATTATTTCAAGTTGTAAATTGCACTTTCATACAAAGTTATAAAATGGAAGATAGAAAAAGTGGCGAAAAGTAGAAGTCACTAAATTTATGAATGTGTTATTTTTTTAGCAGTTGTCTATAACGCGACTTTTTGAAAGCCTTTCCGGCGGGTTTTTCCGGTCGAAATCCGACAAGAATTTATTGGAATCACAAGTTTGATAGCTAGTTTCTGCACAATGAAAGCGTCCCAGGGGTTTTCGAGGGTGCTGAATCCAAATATGCAGTTAAAAAACTATTTTAACTGCAAGAAATCAAGATTTAACCTCAATTTCTTCCGCCGTATTCCGTCACCGGAATCTCCCAAAAGTCTCATTATAGACAACTCCATTTTTTTATATTTGATTTTAGACATAAAACTAATAAAAGCTTTGAATATAATGAGATATATTTTTGAATTAAATAAAAAAACTTTTTATTTTGATTTTAGATATAAGATTAATAAAGGTTTTGAATATAATAGGAGTTTTGAATGTAATGAGGTATATTTTTTAAATAAATAAATAAATATATATATATATATATATATATATATATATATATATATATATATATATATATTATTTTGATTTTAGATATAAGATTAATAAAGATTTTGAATGTAATGAGGTATATTTTTGAATTGAATGAAAAAAATGTTTATTGATTTTTATAAAAATATTTATATATAAAATATAATATATAATAATATATAGACAATATCATAAAAATAAAATAATATTTATATTTTATAGTTAATTTTTAAAAATATAATTTTATTTTATTATATTATTAAAAATATATTTTATTTATTATATTTAAAATATTTATAAATAATTAAAATTAAGAGTAATGAAGAGATGTCCTCTTTTTCAAATATATGGCTTTCCATAATGTTAAGAAAATGGTTTTACATTAGAAGTATCCTATTAATAATATTAAAATAATGAATATACAAGATAACATTATTAATTTGCAATAAACATACAAAATTTCTTATAAAAGACCATTTCAACTCTAAAGTATTTTAAAATGGAAATCTTTTTTCAGAAAACTTGAGCAATACATTTTTTTCAGAAAACTTGAGCAATACATTTCTCGTGGAAAATTACTGGCCATCTTCATATTAAAACATTAATATTGTATATCATCACTCCCATGTCTGTGAATTATTAATCCCGCTCCCTCTGTATATTGTGAACCGCAGATAGAATCGTTCCATCTTGTCCTATAGCAATGTTTGTGTTATGCTGCTTGGCAACTCGCTGGAGTCCATGACAGAGAGTTATTTAGAGTATTGTTTTATATTTATAATAATAATAATTTAATTTTAAAATTTAATATAAATTATTTAGGTTTAAATTTATAATGGTTTTTAAGAGGTTACACGATTATATTAGGGATATAATATGTATGGTTTAGTAGATTTAGCAGTCAAATAATTTTAGGAGGTGAGTCCCTTGTTCCACAAACAAGGGGTTTAAAACTGTAACCTTAAAATTGGATAATAATAATAATAATAATAATATATACATATTAGATAAAATATACTATGACAAAGGTCAAGTGCATACCATGAGATCACCATCTGATTCTCGTAGAAATAATGAGAGTAATCCCTCTCCAAGGGATTCATTCAATTCTTGACCATCACTACTTAACTATAAAACAATATCATTAATTAGTAAGCAAATAAGATAATATGATTTTAGATTTTAGAATATTTTAGAAATTTAACATACCTTGAAAATCGCATTTCCATTCAAGCCACTCATCAAAGATTCTATCTTATTCTGAGGCATCACACACAGCTACAAAAACAGCCAAAGATATCAAAACTTTTGCCAATATATTTTGTTTATAAGCACTTACAAATAGGTATAAACATGTCAGAATTTTTGTGTATATATATATTTAAATTTATAGATATATCTAAATCCAGATTTATAAATATATATTTATATATAAATATAAATTATTAAGATCACAAAACAAAACAAAAATTAAAACAGTCTATAATTACCTTGAACCATCTGATTGCAAAAAGCTCTCCAATACCTGGTATTCGCCAAATATTATCGTTCATTCTCTCTTTCGATATCTCTCTAGATAATTCTCTTTCATAATCACCAATTTTGGATATCATCTTTGCACAACCCTATAAGAGAACTCAATTTATTTTTAGCAACACGAAAAAAAGTTCAAATTTCCTAGCCATTTTTACAATGTATATAAAAAATATGTAATTTGTAAATGTATATAAAAAATATTTAACTGTAAATTGTTTTATTTTTTTTATTATTTTTATTTAAATTAAATTTTTAAAATATATAAAAAAAATGAGATCAAATAATTGACTTTTAAAATATTTTTAGAATCTTCAACTTAAAAAATAATAGTGATTAATTTCAATACCTGAAACTGGCGAAGTTTAGTGCCATAAAAGAAAATAACAACATGATCACATTCCTCAAAAGCACTGTTCAGAATTTCTGTGTTATTTTTCTGAGTTTTCCACAGCCCTATTTCTGCACCCCATCGCAGATTATTATGGGCCCGGCTATTCATCACAAAATATCTGAATATACACAGTGAGCCAACTTCGCAATCAGCTTAATGTAACCTCTAATTTATTAGTATCTGAAAGGGTGCATAACAATGTAAACAAAAACGAAGTATATCCCACCTGCATCGACCTGCCAGTGGCCCCCCATGGGAACTTGCTTGATTATCAAAACTTGACAGCAATGTCAAGCTATTCAATGTAATCTCCGGTTCAGGATTGGATGTTACTGACACTCTATCGTCGATATTGCTCTCATTGCCAACGGCACTTGGAATATCGAGGTGAGTTTGCTGTCCCTGTTCAGCACCAATGACGGAGCCAGGCTGCCCGGGTTGAACCGAAAAATCTGTTCAGGGATGTTAAATTTTGAACATTTCAGATTCACGGGATAAGCGAAGGCAGAGATAATATAAAATTTGGGGAATTTATTTAGATGGTAGATTTTGAGAGTATTTTGTTGGACAGGAGTAAGGTTAATTTTTTATTTTATTTTTGTCTATGAAATATTAAGATATTTTCAGAATATGCGATATGCTATATAAAATTTAGTGCTAGATATTCTTCTTTAATGGTTGGTATAGCTTGTTCAAAATATTATTATAATTCAGCTGGAGAAGCACTCTCCATTTCCAGATTAGTATGGCAGAGATATTGTAATGTTTTTTTCACAGGGTGGGAAATCTATCGCAACTCGGTTGTCAAACCAGCATCGAGGACAGATATCTCTGGCTGCTATCCCCGAATGCAGCCTGACTTATCACTATTATTAAAGGAAAAGCAGTGGTGGGCAGGCTTTGACTCCTGCCAGATGCCTCTGGGTTTAAACCTCTTTAAGTCCGAAGAAAATAAGCTCTTAGCCAAACAAAAGCAGTTTTAGGGCACACTTCAGGCAGGAAATATTGTAATACCATATTATACTATATAAAAAATAAAAATAAAATGAAATATCATATTTATATATATTATATATATATATAATCTGGGATAATTAATATTATAGAAGATAAATTCTTGTGTATACATTTTTTTTCAAAGTTTTGCACCTAGAAAAAATCTAGAATGATATGTATGAAAACAAAAAAATAATAAACCTTACATGATTGTGAAGAAGATCCACCAAATGATATACCCACTTGTCGAAAAACTTGATCCATTGTTCCAGCTTGTTGTCTTGAAGGTCCAGCCACTGATCCAGTTTGTTGTGAAAAAGGTCCGGCCACTGGTCCAGCCACTGATCCAGCTTGTTCTGGAGAAGGTCCAGCCACTGATCCAGGTTGTCGTCGTGAAGGTACATTTTTTTTCAAGTTTTGCACCTAGAAAAAATCTAGATTGATATGTATGAAAACAAAAAAATAATAAACCTTACATGATTGTGAAGAAATCCACCAAATGATATACCCACTTGTCGAAAAACTTGATCCACTGTTCCAGCTTGTTGTCTTGAAGGTCCAGCCACTGATCCAGTTTGTTGTGAAAAAGGTCCGGCCACTGGTCCAGCCACTGATCCAGCTTGTTGTGGAGAAGGTCCAACCACTGATCCAGGTTGTCGTCGTGAAGGTCCAGCCACTGATCCAGCTTGTCGTCGTGAAGAAGGTCTGGCCATTGGTCCAGCCACTGATCCAGCTTGTTGTGGAGGAGGTCCAGCCACCAATCCAGCTTGTTGGGCAGAAGTTGTAGGCACTGATCCAGGTTGTTGTGCAGAAGTTGTAGGCACTGATCCAACCACTGATTTAGCCCGTTGTCGAAAAAATCCACTCACTGATACAGCTTGTTGTCGTGAAGGTCCAGCCACTGATCCAATTTGTTGTGAAGAAGGTCCGGCCACTGGTCCAGCTTGTTGTGCAGAAGGTCCGGCCACTGGTCCAGCTTGTTGTGGAGAAGGTCCAGCCACTGGTCCAGCTTGTTGTGGAGAAGGTCCAGCCACTGATTTAGCCCGTTGTCGAAAAAATCCACTCACTGATACAGCTTGTTGTCGTGAAGGTCCAGCCACTGATCCAATTTGTTGTGAAGAAGGTCCGGCCACTGGTCCAGCTTGTTGTGGAGAAGGTCCAGCCACTGGTCCAGCTTGTTGGACAGAAGTTGTAGGCACTGATTCAGGTTGTTGTGCAGAAGTTGTAGGCACTGATCCAGGTTGTTGTGGACGAGCTGTAGACTCTGATACAGGAATTGCTTTAGACAGTTGTCGAAAAGTTTCAGGCACTGATACAGCTTGTTGTCGTGAAGGTCCAGCCACTGATCCACTTTGTTGTGAAGAAGATCCGGCCACTGGTCCAGCCACTGATCCAGCTTGTTGTGGAGAAGGTCCAGCCACTGATCCAGGTTGTTGTGCAGAAGTTGTAGGCTCTGATCCAAGTTGTTGTGGGGGAGCTGTAGACACTGATCCAGGTAGTGGTGGAAAATCTGCATCCAATGATCCAGGTAAAATTTGTGGCTGAGGGCCCAAACTTGCAGCGATGACAAATCTAGCGGCTTCATCCGGTTTGGGCGCAGGGCCTTTTCGCTTGGTGTGGGTGAAGTGACACACGGGGCCATTAGGACAAAAGCCCATAGTGTACCTGGTTATGTCAGTGTGTCAGTGTGAATGAGCAAGATTAATAATAAAAATGGGCCATTTTTATTTTGATGGTAGATTTCAGCTATATTAAAAAAATATTTTAGATTCTAAAATATTTCTAATTAATTTTTTCGGGGAAGATCACATGAGACATTATTTGTCTATGCGTTTCGAACCAACCAGTGTGGTTCATCATCAGGATAATTTTTCGGCGAAGATGACATGAGACATCATTTATTGACGCGTTTCGAACCAACTAGTGTGGTTCATCGTCCACAAATGATGTCTCATGTGATCTTCGCCAAAAAATCTTTTATAAACTTGATATGGATTACAAAAACCTAAAATCTACTACTCTTGAAATCTGTATTATACACCTTTTACGCATTCTAAAATATTCTTGAAATCTATATTATACACATTTAAGCGCAGTTAAAACAAGGCAAAGTTCAATTTACATGAGGCATTCTATAGGAGATCGGTGTCTATAGGGGCAGTCTTGAGGCCACCCGGGGCAGAGCGCGTTGTTTTCAATTGAAGGGCACATGGAGCTGCTGATCCTGCCTGCGTTCATGTCTCTGTTAGCCATCGTGTGGGTCGTTAATATCAGTGCAACTATTGATTGCTCGATCTAATTTGGGTGAAGCTCTGAGTTGCTGGTATTTCATATAAGAAGTGAGATGTATATCTATATAAACAACACCTGCCGGTGCCTCGGTTCGTTGTGGAACCGTTTCGTATCTCACTGTGTTTAAATAATTCACTGGTATAGTTTTGGGTCATGGTGCTGAAAATCAGTCTGACTAATTGCTTGTTAAGTTATGTTGTAAACAAATTTATATAGAGTTGTTAATCGTATAAGGATATTAATTATCAAAATGATTTTATTAAAGAAAATTCATTCTTAAAAATGGCTAGCTGACAAATTTGGCTTAGGATTTGGTATTTACATAGGGTTAGACTTAAGAATATGTTTGTCTTTTTCTTAGGAGCTGCACATTTGAGATGACAGGGTGGAGTAATTATATTTGCGTGAATTTTAGTAGTCAAATGGGAGTATGGAGGTTTATCTTTGTCTTCTAAATAAAATAGTTAAAGAGTTTAGTATATAAATTTATTGGTAATTTTATAAATAATAATAATAATAGTAGAAGAAGAAGATAGTTTTATATAACTCTAATTATATTTATGATTAATTTAGTTTAAAAAATAAAAATAAAATTTGGTATTTATATAGGGTTAGATTTAAAAATATGTTTTTTTTTCCTAGGAGATATATATTTGAGATTAGACATGTAAGGTATTTATATTTGTGTAAATTTTAGTAGTGAAATAGTATTATGGAGATGGATCTTTTGTCTTATAAATAAAAGAGTTTAGTAGGTTAATTTAGTATATTTCTTATTGTTAATTTTAGAAATAAATAATAATAATTATGATAATATAGTTTATATTTTTATACACTTGTAATTACATTTAGGATTGATTATAATATTTGAGATTAGACATGTAAGGTATTTATATTTGTGTAAATTTTTTAGTAGTGAAAGTAGTATTATGGAGAGTGGATCTTTTGTCTTATAAATAAAAGAGTTTAGTAGGTTAATTTAGTTCTTATTGTTAATTTTATGAAATAAATAATAATAATTATGTTTTTATACACTTGTAAATTATTTTAGGATTAATTGTGCAATGAATTTGAGTCCATCTTGCAAAATATGGATAATATTAAAAATATTATTTCTTCCAAATTTAAGGAGAAATTATGGGGCAATAAAGATTTATAAGGAAAAATGAAACTATGCTCTTATAAGGAGTTGGTAAACCCTAATATCAAAAACCAAAATTATCTTTTTGTCTTGACTAGTATGAAGAAGAAAATGAACATTGCTAAGAAAAACCTAATTCTCTTGAGCTTCATAGTGAAAGTGAGCATTGGTCAATTCCCAAATGTCATGGCATGAAAGAGTTTGTCACTTATGTAATACTAAGAGAGTGAAAGATAAAAACACTTTCTCTTAAATTGTCCATCTTATACTCATATTCAATCTATTTTTCAAAATATTTGTCACACTACCAATCTTCTTGACATTTTCTGTTAGCAAAACTATGGTGATTTGGAAAGGTTTCTATCACTTATTTTTACTCTCTTACCTTCTTACAAAACAATAAACCATATAGGTCGTAGTTGATATTAATCATCATCATCAACTATTTTATATTTTATATTTTATATTTTATATTGTATATAATTAGTTATTTTATTACCAATTATTTGAAATTTTATATAGTTAATTATCTTAATATCATTTGAAATTTTTAAAATTATATATATATAAGAATGTTTATTAACTTTAATAATCAAGATGGTTTATAACCCTTCCTAAATTCATTTGTCGGGGGATATGGATGACCAGAAATAAATAAAATTTTTAAGGAACTTCTCCCTCAATAAGTAGAGTGTTCACGGAAGTTGTAGCAATGGTATATGAATATTTATCAGCGAAAGGTATCACAATTGTTGAGATGAAGCAATTAACAGAGGTAGAAAAGAAGTGGTTAGCCATCATCACGTCACCAGATCATGCTAGAAGCTTCAATCCTCGTCCCAGGACAAGGAAATATAGATTTCTTCGTATATTTAGGAAGAGTTAACCCGCCAAAAAGAAACTCAACTGGTTCCCATCCTCTTCTTTAACAGTGTTGTGAAAGGAAATCTAAGGGAGGCAAGAGTGGGAGGGGTCCTATATAGCCCCGAGGAACATTTGGAGGCCAAATATGTGTGGGGATTGGGAGTGACCAACATTAATAAGGCGAATCTCTTCACCCTGTGGAAAGGTCTGGATCTTGCTATAGCCCTAGGAACAAAGAGAATAAACATAGTGGGGGACTCAATTTTGGTCATACGAATGTTCTCAAATGGACATTCTATGGACAACAACTCGCCCATCGTTAAACGAATAAACCTCCAATTAGACAAAATTGAGAAACATTATGTTTTTCATGTTCTCCAACAATTGAATTTGATTGCTAATGAAATGGAAAATTGAAGCGTTATATTGGGATAAGGTTTCTTTATGCTTTGTAGATTTATTTTGTTATTAGGACTGTACTTCCGAATCTATGGTCGATTTTAGTGTTTTTTAATAGTAATAAGGCTACTAGGAGAAAAAAAATTGCTTTAAAGCTATATTGGGACATGGAAGTATATGCTAAATTTGAAGCAAGTTTTGTTATCCTGATGTAAAACAAATATCGCTGTGAGATCCAAATTTTGAATACAAAGTATCCGTTCTATTTAAAAAAAAAAAAAATCAAGATGGTTTATTAAATACAAAATAAAAGTAGGTACAAAGTGAATCTAAGTGTTTCATTCTTTCATAAATACAAAGTAAATGTAGGCATTGTAGGAATTTCATTAAGGGTGGTTTCATTCTTTCATAAATACAAAGTAGATGTAGGCATTGTAGGAATTTCATTAAGGGTGGTTGCACTAACATCAATGCCTATCTTTACTCCATGTTGGTTGAATGTAGAGCGAAATTGTGGGTTTTTCTCAAACTCACTTGTTAAGCGTTCATTTGGTTTCCAATATATTTAAACTTGCTTATGGTATTATTGTTTTGGATTTGTTTTTCTTGGATAATATTTCATAGTAAAAAATTTAACTATAATTTTTTTATTTATTTTAGAAATATAATATTATTAAATTATAAATAAAACGAAAAAGAATAAAGAAAAGTATGTTTTTTATAAATAGAATTTAAAAATAAATAAAATGACAAATAATAAATATGAAAACAAAATTGTCTTCACGCCCGTGGGGCGTAGAGAAGACGATGTTAAGGTACTCTGTGGTGTAAAGGTCATCAATTCAAAACTTCGTGGGCAAAAATCCATCCATGCTAAGGGTAGGTGTGGCCTGAGCTAGGTGTGACCCCCAAGTGATTTTGATGGATTAGATACCCCTAGGTTGTGGCTACTCAAGCCACAGGTTAGGCATGCTAGTCATCTCAGGACTCACATTACCTAGCAAAAAAAAAATTGTCTTCACAATCTCCTTTTAATTGTTTTTTAAAAAGAGTTTTTGGAGATATGTGTGTGTGTCTGTTTGTTAATTAGGGTTATTTTGGGTGATTGGACAGAATGCCTATTATGTTCACCACCTAGGTTCAAATCCATACTAGTGACATGATTACCTATAATGACTTAATAAATATTGTTGTAATGGTTTTGTGCCTATGAATATTGTTGTATTGGCTTCGAGCCTTGTGAACTCTTAAGTGAGTATAACCAATGAACTTTTTTGTATTGGCTTTGACATTTGTGAACTCTTCAGTATAATTGTGGGTTGGTCTGGTATCATCAACCTCACTCTAACAACACTTGAATCGCTTCAATATGACATCGTATGTGAAAATTATCGCATTCTGAAGATTTTGGCAAAGAACTAAAAATTCATCTTGCAGGGTTGACTGGGTTGCTAACTGGACAAGTCATACAATGATGTGGCACTGACATCAACAATATGAATTGGAAGTTCAAATGTCATATGGGCCAATCATATTCGGACATATGGTAGGGTCGTATAGGTCTGGTTGGCATATTTTGATTGGTTGGTGTGTTTTGGTTTTGGCCAATCGTCGGTCGCCACGTGACCCAATGGGAGGCAGCCACATGGCTTATGCCCATTGGAAAAACATTTCTTAAGGTTCGAACGGCCTCAGTGGTGTTTGACCCTATGACCACCAACAGAACAAGGGAACGACTTATCGTTAGACCACGTGATTTGTTTTTAATTTGTTACAATTTGTGGTTATAGTTATTTCATCATTATTGGCGGATTGGGGGAGTGGGCCTGCAGGTTCGCCTAACCAGACCAGCCCCGTCACATTACATAAAATATTCCCACGTCGTATGGAGTTTGGCATAAGCATAGGGGTCAGGCTGTTAGCTCAACCTCTGGTCCCATTTTGTTATTTGAAATTGTCGGCAAAAAAATGAGAGGGGTAGGGCACATATCACCTTGCCCATGCCCCAGCCCGTAGTCCTATCACCCACCACATGACCAAGAGAGCAGAAGACAGTAGGTGCATGGCCTATGGCACATTCCCCTGGCCACATAGAGCGCATATGATCGAACATGGGGACTAAAGAATCGACGCGTAGCCTTAATGGCGCATTTAATAGTTTGACAAATTGCACAATTATCGGCAAATTTATTGTCACTTCAGTGCCAAATTGTCACCTAGTGATTCTGCCAAAAGGTAGATTCGTTGCCTATTTTGCCAGTTTGGTCATTTTGTAGGACAAATAGCAAAGAAAGGAACAAGGAGGTCTAACTTGGCCATTTTTCAACCTCTTTGAGCCCATGAAGAGCCTACACAAGGGTTTTTTGGTGTTCTTGACACAATGGCAGCATTATTTTTGTAATTTGAGCATTGTATGTTGATCTAATTGACATTTTGAGCATATAATTTAAAGGGTCAACATTTGAAGATGGACCTAGAAACGTAGCCCATGAGGGTTGAAAGCCATCATCAAATTGTTGTTTTGTGATGTTGCATGTTGTCTATTTTTATCTATTTATATATACAAAACTTTACTAAGATTACTAAGTTTATGTGCTTTTTAAAATTAGATTCTTTTGCCATAAGACATAAGCTAATTTTTTCAAGAAACCTTCAATTTTTATTTTCATATCAGTTTGGTATCAGAGCATGGTTGTTTTTAAGGTTTGACAGTTTTTTAAAGTATTTTCTTGAGTGATTACAAGTTATGAGTTGAGAAGAAGAGAAGGAGTGCTTGAAGAACCAAACCCTCAAATTGGTTCAAGGAGGTCACAAACTCTAAAAACTCCAATAGTCATTGTACATGAAGAACGATAGGAGTTGATGTATGAGGATGAGAGAGATTTCAGAAAGGATTTCTATGATATATCTAAGATGGTGAAAATTTTGTACAATGAGAGGACAATAAGGTTGCAATGAGAGAGTTTAAATCAACAAAAAGGTAATGGATGTGATGGGAGCAAGCCTTTATTCCCTCCACATCCTCCTTCATCTCCGCCTTCACCTCCATCCTCATCTCCTTCTTCACCTCCTTCAAAACCTAGACATGCTCCTCCTAGATCTCCAAAAGGACATGCTAAGTCTCCTTTGCTTAAGCTTGATGTCAAGTTTGGATTGTGTATGTAAAATAGGTAAGTAAATGTTGAAAAGTTGGATAATTAGGTTCATCAATTTGATGTGTATTACAGGATTCATAAGCTTGTTGATGATGTTACAAAGATCTGGTTTGCTTCTCTTCGTTGGGTTCCTTATTGGGGTAAATAGTATATGGATGAAGGTCTAGATAGGAGGTTCTAAATATTCTAATGGCCTAATACCCAACACCTTGATGGGTCGATATCCAATAGTCGATCACCTATCAACTACCATGGCTCTCTTCTCATCTACTAAAATTTCAAGTTTCAACAATGTTAAGGTTCAAGGAAATCATGCATATCATTGTTTCTTGATAATCGGCCTCCAATATCCAAATGACCTAATCCTATAATTTGATGTCCCCGACCCTCCATCTCTGTGAAATAACAAGGTTTTAAGTTTTGTTTATATTAGGAGTTTGACGATATTGTTAGTGAGTACAATATTGACACCTAATACCCAATAATATTATGCTTTGATATCCACCCTCCCAAGTTAAGCCCACTTCTGACTAAGCCATCAGGCATAGCCCTCTTATCAACCATATGACCAAGGACTGGGGCTAAAACCTCAATCCTCAAATTTTCTAGGAATGACTAAACCAAAGGGGAAATTCCATCCCAAAATTTCTCTGTAGCAAAAAAGACATCACATTCTCCCATAATCTACCAATGCTCAAGTTCTTAAACCTTCCAATAGCATTATCAATTGCTCAATGATTCAATATTCATGTTGCCCCTACATTTGAAGGAGAATAGTTAATTCCACAAATCTTATCATTCCATGGCATAAAAGTGATGTTAACATCTAACTTATGGTCTACAATAGGCATTGTTAATGGACCACTTAGTTGAATTATTACCATATTCTACAAAGAAAACCATACACCTCTTCAACTTCCAAAATTTGTGGTTGTCATGTTGGGCAAGTACATTGGTCCTCCATTGGATCCAAACAATTCTACAATTGTTCCAA
This sequence comes from Pinus tabuliformis, assembly GCA_031772625.1. Classification (NCBI taxonomy): domain Eukaryota; kingdom Viridiplantae; phylum Streptophyta; class Pinopsida; order Pinales; family Pinaceae; genus Pinus; species Pinus tabuliformis. Next base: position 260,924,640 of record CM062817.1, on the reverse strand, counting down.
TTATATCTATATAAATGGTTGGCCATACATAAATCCCACTTAAAATGGATTTGGCATTAAGAATACATAAATCTCAAGGAATGTGAATAGAGTTTCCTATGCACGTTAATCCTCCTAATGGGAAGGTGACATGTTAGATGGGAGCATTAATAAATAGATGGGACTCATTATCAATTGATAGATGGATATTGAAATATTAGGCTATCAATTGCTATATGTCAAGAGCATAGCCATAATCCTCATTGAAAATATCTTGCTACAAATAGAATATGACAAGATTTTCAGCTAATGGGAAGCATGCCTCTTTCAATAGAAGATCGATTATTAGATCGAGGGGAAAGGTCAGTGACCTAGCATGGCATGTGATGTGACCTTCCCATGTGGATTTTTTATCTCATGATGATGTGGCACCAAGTAAGTCTTGGTGACATGGCATGCCATCATGGAATATGACATGGTAACCTAATTTGGAAATGGTGATGTGAATTTAGCCATGCCAAGGAGGTGGATATGTGGCAACAAATGTTAGTGGTTATCAAGATTTAAGAGTTTAAGTGTCAGGGGAATGAGACATCCATATTGGTGTTTTCCTAATAATACTAGTAGACCTCGAAATGATGACAACTAAGGGAGAGGGGTTTCCCATCTAATGATGGTGACAAGTTAGCATATTGGTTATTGAGCTATCAATGTTGGCACTTGCCACATGTCTTCCATGTGTAAATGCACATAAGCTAACATGACACTTAGAAGGAAGATTTTCAAAGAGGAATAACTTTGCATCAAGAGCTCTGATTGGGATGAAATTCATATCCTTATAAATCATCGACAAGCACAATACCCAAAACCCATTATTAAAATTCACGTAGATAATATGTATGCACCACTAGATAAGTACACCTTTACTCTAACCTAGAAAGGAAAAGAGAATCCAAACTAAAAATTAAGTCACAAGGGGCACTCAAATGCTAAAATGCCATGCTTTTGAAACCATGTAGTAATGTGAAATATGTATAAAAAAATATTTAGTCCGTCCGTGTTTTAATATGCCAGCCCGAATATATATCCTCGTTGTTCGGTTACCTCTCAAAGTTAATCCCCTGTACAACCATTTATCATCCTTGGTCACATATTTGTATTTTCACCCTCTCTCTATTTACTTCCCTTCTACCTTTTTCCGAACTAGCTCGGGGAAGGAGAGGGATATAGAAGGGATTGGTCCTCCGGATGCAGATTCTTCTAATGAATGGATCGAGGCGAGCAGGTCAAAAATATGATGTGGTACGGGGCCCAATGGCTAAGAAATAAAAGGCATGGGTTCAAGTTCCAGGTTCAGAGATAGTTCCAAGTGGTCTCCTCTTGAGTGATAAGATACTTGAACATAGGTCAAAGTACCTATAAAATATTATCCAAAGCAAAGAAATGCCACTATCATAAGATAAAAATGAACAATTTCTTTAAGAAAAATAAAATTAGTTTCCTTAGTTACACATTAGACATCCACGTGATTTGGTTTCAATCTCTAATGTTGTAATACACCCAACCCCTTAAGGAAGTGGGGTTATCAAAATACCTCTTCCTTTAACCACCTTTATAAGGTACCCATCCCCCTAAATACTAATTAGGGTTGCAGCCTTGATCTAGACCTAACCTTTGGAATCAATTATAAATATGGGTTTAATCATAGTTCCTCTTATTACAACTGTCAAACACATACATGGCAGCAACAAAGTATGAATGATAAGCATGAGAGTACATCTATTATTAACAAATGATATACATTTATAATACATGGGAGTGACCATTGGATTCCATATTCCAAGGTCTCTTGGACTCCCTTTGGCTATTCAGCTTCCACACCAACCCTTAGAGGATTTAGTGTCCAACATTCCCCCCCCCTAGTCCGAAGGGGGTATGTATGAGTCGAAGAAGAGAGTTGTAATACAAAATGTGCAAAAATGTATGGCAACACTAGGTTGAATGTGCTCTTTGAAATGTTGGTATAAGGGAGGTGGCTTAAGGATGACCACCAACACTCGAATGCTTAATGCAGATCCTGGAACTCTTCCAAATCTGGCATGAAGCTGAGGTCTTCTCCTAGAGGAAGTGCTCCTGATGTTTTGAAGAGGGAAACCTTCAACCATGAAAGGGAGGTCTCACCCCGCCTAAAAGGGAGAACCTCAACCTGAAAAGGGAGGTCTCAACCTGTGATGGTTTAAGGATTACCACCAACTCTGGAATGCTTAATGCAATTCCAGGAACTCTTTCAAAAATGGAAAGAAGCTGAAGTCTTCTATTAGAGGAAGTGTCCTCAATTCTTTGAAGAGGCATCACCAACTGAAGGCATGCTTAAGGGCATCTTTGTCTCTAGTTACAACTCTGAATCTGGCATGGCAAGTTGTGGCTCAGGCTCACTTCATGTGACTTTGAAGCTTGTAGATGGCCATCATTCCCCCCCTATCAGACACAAGGTGAGATGATGGAGAAAACTCAACCACAAGACTGTTCAATACTCTAGAACAAGTTCATACATATGACTGAGATATCTTCTTGGCCATTGATGCCCATTGCCAAGAAGAGATCCATCCAAGATGAATCTTTGTTCTTGCAGGAGGCTTGTTTTTGAAGCATCTATTTGAAGAATCATTGGTTTTATGACATTTCTTACATGGATGAAGATCAAAACAATGATCTTTCACATGGCCAACTCGATCACAATGTTGCCATTTAACATTATGTTGTTGTTTTTGTGGAAGAGGAGCAAAATCTGGAACAACTAAAGGTGAATATGGAATAGTTGAATGTGAATTATCATGAAGGAATCCAACACTTTGAGACTGGATGAGCTTTGAGTAATCTGGAATATGAAAGGACACGTCCTTGTCATATCCAAGACCAGTTTTGTGCTTGTTGTGGACAAGCTCTTCCCAAGGTTTGATGACCGACTTGGGAAGTAAAGACTGAATTTCTGCATATGCATGTACAACTTCTCCTGAGAGGAGCTCAATGATCTAATCAATTTGCTGCTTATGGGAGTCTGTTTTAATGTTCCGAACAGAAACGGGTTCAGAATGATGAATCCACTGTTGTAATTTTTCCTGCTACAAATTGAGATTAAAGCTGCAAAAAATCAATCTGGTCTTGTGCATTTTGCAGAGAGGTTTGAATATTTGTGAGAGTGTCTTTGCTTACTTTAAGTGTGTTTTCAACAGTAGACATGATTAGACTTCTCAATAACTCTAATAAGGTTGTAATTTTGAATGTTGGAAAGGGATCGATTGCATTTGATGCAACCCTTATTCTTTCATAAAAAGATGCATGCGTTGCAGCATTAGATGTCCCATTTTGGACAAGACCCTCATTAATGGACTGCTGAAAAGCCCTATTTACAGCAACAGACCTAGGGGTACCTACCATACCAATGTTGATTGGGCTTGCATTAAAAGGCTGACCACCCTACTTGGTCTATCTGTAAGATCCACTCTCCTGGTCAATACATTTCCAATTACCTTTGCACTACTTTTTCTTGTCCAACGATGTTGATCTGGTTTCGAGTGCGAACTATCTACAGGCCTTGCATTTTCAAATTCAATGCTTTGTCTATGGGGCATCCTCTTCCTCTTCGGGGTCCCCTTCCTCTTGGGGGTCCCCTTCCTCTCGGGGGCCACATTCCTCTCAGGGGTCTCCTTCCGTTGTAAATTTGAAGCCGAATCCCCCATTCTCTGCGCAATGTTTGTTGTCGGCTTAAGTGTACAATCAACAGTATGGCTGTTGGACTTCTCTTTAGATGAGAAAGAATCCCTCTGCATGGAAAAAGATAAGTTGCACATTGAAGGCCAAAGGCCTTCTAGACCGCGTCTTGGAGTGTGTTTTCTAGCATCCAACGACCCATTAGCTACCTTTGAATCTACCACCAAGGTAAGTGATGGGGATGGGCGTCTCCTCTCTGTAGACTGTGCTCATTTAAGAGTGAGGGCATCTGGTGTTGGGAGAATTCGACCAATAGTGGGAGATGGGCACCATCTGGTAGAAGTTGTCGAAGGCCCAGAAGAAGATGTAGTGGTAGTCTTATACCTGGATGTGACTTCCCTACTCCGAGGCTTGTGGGGAATGTCATTGTTTTTCTCAGAGAGTGCTAAGGGGGCTCGTCCATTCTCCTTAAATTTCTTCTGTTGCTACTGCTAAGATTTTGTGAGGTGTGCCTGCTGCAGAGAATCCATGGCGAGATAAGTCGCTACCATGATCAGCAGCAGCTAAACCTGCATATCTTCCCGCATTTGTGTCCTTCACATTGCACATCATCATAGGGAAATTGTAGACACTCGCATCCTATTAAATTTTCAAACCCTTAATAGTGCTCCTGCAATTCAATAATTCTATTGATTTTCCCCTCTAGTCGGAAGCTCACCCTTCAAGATCTCAAATGTCAATGATGAACCTTATCGGGAGGCATTGATGATCACCTAGGAATATAGTTTCTTGAGAATTTCTTGGTTGTAGGGCCCGAGGATAGTACTGAGGAGATTCCACGCAAATTCATATAAACCTTTGAAAATACATTAGGCATATAAAACATTTGTTTACAGGTCAGTGCGCAGATATTAGACCAATCGCTCTTTAAGGCAGAATCAGGTATCAATTCTCATGCAAGAGGTCAGAATACACAGTGTTGTTCAAATTAGGACCAACGTCATGAGAGAGCATTAGTGTAGTAGCTTCTTGGAAAAATAGCAGAGGTTGCAGCTAGAATTTAGCTGAGAAAACATTCATGTGAGAAGAGATTGCAGCTAGAATTTAACTGAGAAAACATTCATGAAATGTAGAATTGACGGCAGAACTCACCTGCACAGAAAGGCCATAAAACAAGTGTCTCAAATATGAGCAAGGCATGATATCGCCCGCTATGATACCATGTCAAACGCATACATGACAGCAACGGAGTATGAATGATAAGCATGAGAGTACATCTATTATTAACAAATGATATACATTTATAATACATCGGAGTGACCATTGGATTCCATATTCCAAGGTCTCTTGGACTCCCTTTGGTTGTTCAGCTTCTACACCAACCCTTAGAGGATTAGGTGTCCAATAGAAAACACCTTAAACCTCATTTTTTTCATCACCATCATCTTCCCATCAAGATCTTTCCAATAATATCAACCTCATCCAAAACAAAGTTTTGGATAAGAAGTTACCCCCCTTTAAAATGTTTCCCTTAAGGCTACCTTAACCTTCATACTTCCATGTAGCCCCATCTCGATGAACCACATGATGAGCATATCCAACTCGACAAATCAACTATTAGTAATGGGCCATAACATTTCATGATTAGTTTGTCCTCATAGTTTCTCCAACCTGACAGCACCCATCATATGATGGGCCCCAATTCCATCAATTTCCATCAATGTATTGCCTCATTGGTCCCTTCCTAGGCATACCCAAAGTGGCTATATGAAATAATTGATGGTCAACAGTTGATAAGTCGAAAACCTAAATCCCAATCTACCAACATGGTGATGGCATGATATCTAATCTACCCATGGTCAAATGGCTTGATAGTCATATCACTACTTCCATGGTTTGGCAAGCACCTCAAGCTGATGCACACTCTACTTCCATGTCATTAGGCCACATTAACACCACGTCAGTTCCACAACATCCCAATGTTAGTGAAATGTCATATTTGCATGATGTCACATGGCTATCACATTATCTTCATGTCTACACCAGATTAACGTCATGTTATTTGCCACATCAACATCTCTCATGTTAGGGCCCTTATCGAAGTTAGCAATAAGGGAGGAAAGTCTCTATAAGAGGGTCCAAATATCTCAATGCCCCAATATGTGACACATCGATGGCTCGATATCTATCCTAACCATTTGTCACCATTAACTAACAAACATTGTTGGATATGTTAATATCAAAGAGTCATGATGACCATTGGCTAGAGGATATTCAATATCAATCTCCCCATCACCCAAGCCATCACTCGATGACTCCTAAATTTCCCACTAAGTGATGAACAGTACAAGTATTGTTAACATTAGGGGATTTCCATGTGACAAACTCCAACGCATTCTCCCAATCACCGAAAGTTGAAACTTTGGCACATGGCATAAATGTTCCATTATCTTTCATACTCCCAATTTTCTATTTTTGTGATTTGAAGACCATTTCACACTCTTTCTACATTGGAAAATTGAAACACGATAAACATCTTAGTCTGATACTCCATCCTTTTAATGTCCTTATGGGCCCTGCAGATGACAAGATGATTATGGCATTATTCTTGCCCCTTCAGTAGAAATTGCTAGGTAAAATATATTAATAATGATTATTTTCTAGCACATACCAAATTTAATATTTGAGACTTATAAAGTAAAACTTATTTCTTTGATATTTTAAATTATTGTATAACCAAATTATTTGGAATCAAAATTTTTGAGAATTCTTTAATTATTTGGGCTAATAAGTTATGGTTATTAGTGTTATTATAAATGCTACAAAAAATTGATCTTATGTCTATGTAGTTTTGGAATTCCGAAGAAAATGTTTTCATCATCAAATTTATTCTTTAAATACATTTTACATCATCTTTCTTACCAAGGTGTGTTTCCTTGTTCGCTACCATGTTTGACTTAATTCATCTCTTTACAATATATTTTTTTCCTTTTGAGATAACAACAATAATAGAATATACAAAGAGTTGTGTCTTCTAACTTGTGATCAATGAGGTCCGCGTAGTATATAAACCTCTTCTTCTTTTTAGTCTACATTTTCTCTTTAAAATTATATAACAAACATTTTAATAGTGTTATATCTTGAAGAGAGACCTCCTCTACTATCATCATTTAGCCTTATTTAGCCTTGAGTGATTTGTACACATGTTTCAAGCAATTACAAGAATCTTCTCATTCTTCTTGTTAATAAGCTTATTATTATACATTGAATGCTTTATGATAGCCTTACTCTCAATAGGAGGAATTTTACCTTCTAAAAGGAGGATTAAATAAGGTGTATCACCTTTAAGTTTAAGGTTATTTATGAGAAATAAAATTTCTATCTAAAGAACTTGTCTACATTTTTAATGGTATCTAACCAAAACTAAGTGTTATAGACATTTTTGTGCCTCGCATCATGGAGCATGGAATGTCAATAATTACAGGGATCCTCAGTCCCTAAACATGTTGTTCTTACCCCTAAAAGAACAAGGTCATCAAACAACAGCACTTCCAATCAGTTCTCCACCTGAAAACACTTCAAAACAGGCTTATTTTGGATCATGTCAGCTGCTTAACTGAGCTTCTGCACTGGAATGCAACTGTCCCACTCTGTACCTGCGCTGGAAGTCAAAAGTAATGAAGGCTACCTGCGCTGGGCGAGATTGGCCAAGTGGCACAGTCATCCTGCAAGGTGTCAACTGCCCAGGAAGCTTCCAAACTGACACTTGGTTCATCAGATTCGCCTTGTGATGAGTAAGAGGTACTTGATCACCATGTGTAAGCAAGGATCTCCAAGTGGACTCAAGAACTGAAGATTAACTGAAGAGGGAGAGGACACTAGTCAGCTCTATGCCAGCCTCAAGCTGACTCATCCTCTCTTCTTCTCTCCTATATATAGAGCTCTTCTATGAGGTCTAAGGAGGCTGGAATTTTGTGTAAAGCAAGGAGGTGCTGTTGGATTACAGTTAGAGCTATTGGGTGATTGTTTTACTAGAGGTGAAGAGGAGAGTTCTTGCTGCTGGGGAGGTGCTGCTGGATTGGAGCCATCATTGGTTGTAACCTTCTCAGAACCCTGTTACTTCTATCAATAAAGTTTTGCATGTTCTCCTATATACTTGTATTGCATTGATGTATTGTATTTACATGTATATTTGATTCACTCTAATCCATGCATCAGTTATGAGTACATGTATCTTGTAGTTTCCTCTCTTGTTTTGTGCAGGATCTGTGTGTAGCTGGACCGGCAAAGAGAGCAAGGAGCTGGGAACAAGAGACAAAGAGAGAGGATCAAGATCGACTAAGCGAAGGACACCAGGTTGGTTAATCATTTCTTCTTTCTCTCTGTACTTTCATAAAGGAAAACATCAAAGCTTTACTTTCAGTTGTTGCTAAAGACTGTCACCTTTAGAGTAGGGATAGGGTCATCCGCATCGGATACTTTTCCCCACAACAAACTGGCGACTCCGCTGGGGAGCCTAGTATCTTGTTGGTGTTTGTAGTATTTTTCTATTCATTTCTTGAAGAAAAGAGTACCAAATCGAAAAGCTTTTGACTATATCAAAAGCGAAGTAGAGGGACTGCTACTCTTGCTCATTTACTGAGCAAATTCAAGATTTGAAGAGCTTATCTACAAAAGACTCTTTACTCTTTGTGATAGATCTTCATCCTCTTGATCATACCTTAGCCTGTACTTGACCTATAGCTTTTTATTTCATCAAAAACAGTGCATTTTTGAGCTTTTTATGACCCGGAATTCTTTGTAGACGAAACTCTCGTGAGTCAGTGCAGGCTGTACACAGGCAGCCTGCATTACAGCGCAGGTACTCCCTTCGGGAACTGCGCTGAGAGTCAAATTGGCAGACTAGAACCTGCGCTGGTCCAGTTAGCCCTTGTCTTGCTCAGTCTTCCTATTGTGTCTTGGCCCTGTTTGCACTTGTTTTTGGCTGATTGCTTGCTGGTTATTGTACTTGCTGTAAGCCACTTCTCCTTGACATTATTCCGCCTCAGTTGTGTGATGAAACTGTGAATGTTCTTTCAGTATTTCTTGTTTCAGTTACAGTTTCCCATTGTGAAAAGCGAACCAGTATAGCTGTGGTCTCTTAGATCCTGAACTGTAAAAGTGTCTTTGTGATCTTTTGAGTTAGTTTTATTACTGTTCATGGCTGTTTGAGTTTGTTTGTTTTTCACTTTATGGTTTGAATTCATATATTTTTAGTGTTGAAACAAGTACCTGTAAAGCGTTTTTTCATTTTAGAAAAAATTGGTTTGTTTACGCTTCAAATTGAATTCGAAAGTCATACAACAGTTTTCCTTTTGTCTACATCAACATTAAAGGGAAAGAAAAGAAATACATGCATCTTGCATTCGCATTTTGATAAGTTTGGGTGTCTGATCTAGGAGAAAGTGCATTAGTTTGTGCTTGGTGCTCTGTGTGGAAAGATATTGTTTTTCTCTCCCCTCAGTAGTTAGGATTTTCAAAGCTAAAAAGATTGTGAAAGCTTGCTTATCATTTTAGCTGCATTTAGGAATTTGTACCAATACATCTCGTGGTGATCCTGAAAGACAAACTGATAAACAAGATCAACTTAAAATATATTGAATGAATCTAGAAACGCATTGTAACATAATGCTCACAATAGAGGTCTAGGTAGAGACGTGTTCCGGCGTCGTTAAACGTAGTGACTGTCGATCTCTACGAAGGTGGGTGATTCCTCCTGAGGGACGATAGCACTAATACGGATTTGAGCTCCCGCGTACCGTCGCGTATATTGGGAGACCCCTATAGGCAATTATCCTTTATCCTTAGGAAGCCGTGTCGACCGCCCTACTAATCGCGATGCAGTGAACACAGCATTCACGAAGATCGACCACCCGTACCGTAAAACGTATTCTGTGGTTTCGCGAAAGGTTTGGCACACCCTCTGCCTAGATCTCCAGAGCAGTTTCTTTTGGCCCTTTTCAAACTCTATAACTGAAAAGGTCCAACCGAGCATTTGTCACTTCGGGCTCGTTAATACATCGAAGGCGACTAGAGTCATCTTTAGCTTTTTCTCGACTCTTAAAACATGAAAAAGCAAAGTTGTGTCTAAAAGCGTCTAATAAAATTCATTCAATACGGAAACATAATTCCCCTTTTTGTATTTTAGTTGATCAAGTAATCCACAACCGTGGAGGAAAGTCAATTAAAACCCCGTCGTTCAGGGAGACTTGCGGGTCGACCATCTTTGTCTCCGGAACCGAAAGTAGTACGAGCAAAGCGATCTCGCTGGACCAGGTCAAAATCTCCTTTTAAAGTTAGAATAGAAGTTCCAACAACATCTGAGACTCTGGTCACTCCCGATATTTCTGGAATCCCTGCCTCTATTGAAGAAGTTCAACGGCAACAGAAGGACAATTGTATTGATCCTAGTCTGAAAACAAGTACTTGCTTAACTGAACCAGTTCCATCTGAAACCGGTCCACAGAGTCTTGTTGTTCAAACAACTGTCGCTGTCGAAGCAACCCCTTCTTCGGCACCAGAAATCTTTTACGGACCTGACGGTCTTCCTCTTCCTCCTGGTCTGATTGCAATAGAAGAAATCGTAGAGGACCAGCAAGCAAATACTCCAATTCATTTTGGAGTAGGTACCCCTCTTTTTCCCTCTGCATCAGAAGTTTGTCTATCACCACCGGAAGTTCCTGAAGAATCATTAGGAAGTTTATTGGATAGACTTAAAATGTCTGAACAACCGTCGACATCTAGGACTGTGCCGAATGACACAGCGATAGCAGAAGCTCCTGGATCCATTCCAACGATGTTTGCCGGCATACCATCCGTCCCAACTAGTTCTCATCAACTAGAAGGAGTCCACCCAAGGACTATTATGACAACTTGGTCTGTTCCAGTTTGTTCTACCGGTATAATACCCGGTAATTCTTATGTTGAAACTAGACAAATTGATCCCTTCGGGAATCAGTTTAGACCATCCAGTCCTCAAAGGCAATCTATGCCCGTGAGCTCCGGATTGTTACCGTATGGGGGGCAATATGCCCTTTCACTTCCTCTTCCGGGGGGATACCCATACGGCAGTTTTCAACCAAATTCAGGTTTGACTGAAGTAACGACGGGTAGTTGGGTACCTATGTTACCCCAACAACCAAGAGTTGTATATTCCATGCAACAATGTGTACCTATGTCTAGTATCCCGACGACGCCAGCAATTGTAACCATGTCGCAAGTTCAATCGATGCCTGTTGTATGTCAACCGCAAGTTGTAATGCAACAGCCAATTGACCCTGCAACACAACCACAATCGCCAACTGCCGGGACGACACAGATACAAACGGGAACCATAACACTGCATCTTGGTCCGTCGGTTAGTGTCGCACAGCAAAACATGGCTTCACAACCATGGATGGTGCAATACCAACAACCTCAGTTTCAACAGGTGTACCAGGGGTCTGAGCAACAGATCTTTGCAAATAGTGGGCAACCCTATATTCAGAATGGGTTAAACCAACCACTTTACAGTGGCCAAGCCCACCAACCATATCAGTCATATCAACATCAGTTGCATTATACTGGTGTGCAAAGACCTACTGCTCAAGCGATTCCATTGTATCCTGGGTACGCCTCGCCAAACCTGAATCAGCAGTTGCCATTCGTGGCGACGTTAGAATTACCAGATTTACATCGATTAACGAACGATCCAATCGCCTATGCCCATTGGTGGCCAGCGATTCCTCACAAACTTCCTTCGGACATTCCTAAATTCAATGGAAATCCGGGCGAAGACCCGTCGAATCATGTGATGACATTCCATCTGTGGTGTTCGTCGAATACCTTGAATGATGATTCAATAAGGCTTCGCCTTTTTCAGAGGACATTGACTGGTCCAGCGGCCAAATGGTATATTGAATTACCTAGAGCCTCTTTCGACAATTTTAGCTCCCTAGCCACGACTTTCTTAACACACTTTCAATTACCTATAAGGTACGAAACTGGAACTGAGATCTTGACCAATTTCAAGCAGACAACGGCCACACATATATCTGATCATATACATGAGTGGCGTCGTCGTCGCAGAATGGTAAAAACCTATGTTCCAGATCAGCTATTAGCTGAGTGGTTTATAAAGTCGCTTCTGCCGGCAATAACAGAAGATGTGGCCAAGGGAGGCGTCGTAACAGAGGAGCAGGTTATTGCTCGTGCTCAATATTTGGACTTAGTATATACTCAGTCGGGCACGCTCTATGATAAGATACCTGACGCCCCCAGACCGGAATTTTCAATCCCTCCTCCTCCTGGATCGAATAGTGACTCTCATGCCGGTGATGGCGTGATTGGAACTGCAAACGCTAAGTCGACACGGGATTCGTCTAAGAAAACCCGTAAGACTTCGAATCAAAATACAAATGAAGAACTTCTTGCCTCGGAAGTAAGTGCCGTGTCGGACGACAAGGGCAAACAACTGAAGCAACCAGGGGCAAGAAGAAAAAGAAAGGGAAACCCCCTTCGGGTGTCATATATGCGATGAGGATCATTGGACAGCATATTGTCCATGCAAAGCTGAGCTTAAAAGATTCTTTAAGAGTCCGAAAACCTCAGCTGTGTTGACTGATCCGTTTCCTAATCCTGGTCAAAATCTGGTTGCCAATCAAAATGCTTCCCGATCCTAAGTGCTTATGTTGTCCACATCAAAGCAGCAGAATAATGCTTTGACAAGGGATAAAGGTTACCGGAATCCACAGCGGTCGAATAACAAGGCTGATAAACAACCTAGTAGTTCGACAACAACTTTGAACGAAGTTGTGTCACCCATCGTTCCTAAGCCGATAATAAACTCGCCAAAGGGAGTAGTACACAAATCGACATTTAATCCTCGTGCCAAAATAACACAAGATTATAATATAATAGAGGACCTGGCTCAATCATCGTCCGCTATGTCGACACCTGAGGTAGTGCAAAATTGCACCTCCCAAGAGCAAGCTTTATTATCAGCTATAGGTGAGATTGGCCCAATGGATTCCAATTTTGTGGCCTTTGATCATAAAGGATATGACCCTAAGTTAACAGCTCAACAAGCTTTCCTTGTTAAAGTGAACGCCCTCAACAAAACTGTTCATCGAACAATTATTGATGAGGGGGCATCTACATGTCTTATGTCGATGAGTTGCTGGAAAGATTTAGGCTCACCACCCTTGTCGAAATCGTCAACGACGTTAAAAGCATTTAATGGACGATCATACACTCCATACGGGATTTTAAGTAACTTGCAAGTTGAACTAGGGGGCAAAACAGTAGGAATTGATGTTGAAGTAATTGATGGAAACCTCGATTACAACATCCTACTAGGAAGGCCCTGGATATATGCCATGGCCGCAGTTGTGTCGACCTACTTCAGGAAGATTTCATTTCCCTTTCAAGGAGGAATTACAGTCATCGACCAACAAACTTTCCTCCCCGACAGTTCACAAGTTACGGGAAGCATTCCAATGATCCATGGAAGCAATCATTCGCTTCAAAATATCGGAGTAGGTCTCCTAAAAGACCCTACCTTAATGGGTACTTTTTCCCTACCGCCGGCAAGTAATCTGGCGGAAGTAGCCACAGTGGAAACCTACAATATGAAATCTTCTATATCCAACGAATTCGGAAGATTCCTAAATATTTTGTCAGCATGGATCGTCGCCCTAATGGAAATACTGTAAATACAGTGGGCCCCGAGGACGGTTCTTATCTCGTGTCAACCTCGTTAAAAAATGAAACAAGGAGTCATGAGGATAGTTCTTTTATTATGTCAACCTCATTAAAAAAATGAAACAAATCCCCTTTTCAAAATTCAAAGGTAAACCTTCATTCCAATCACCAAGTTGAATACAATGAAGCTTGGGGGGCACCCTCCTTTGACATGCATTATTATGATGCTGGGGGCATGCAAAAGATCCGAGCAGTTTTAGCGTCATAGTTCATGCTCGTTAAAAAATAAACATAAGCTTTTGAGCAGTGTTTTGGCGCATTCAAGCTCTTTAAAAAATGAACCCAGTACCGGTAAATAACCTTTTGAGATCGTAAATTCATCAGCCATAAAAGCCTTGGTCGTGTTTGTACACCGTCACCTCCACTTTTCATTTGGCCGATCATTCACTTCCATTTGTGTGTTTACCCATTTTGAGGAACATCTGCGAAGAGTGATTTCACTTAGCCATCCTTGTGACACTGCTGTGATTGGAAAATTCCAACCTGTACCTGGAATCTGCTGCTATCCCTGTTTATCACTCGTTCCTCAAAAGACGAGTCTTCTTTCAGCTCTTTTCACTGACTCGTAAAATATGAAAAGTTTGCCGAGTTTTGGCCTTCCAGCTCGTTAAATGACCGGAATGCTATCCCTCCCCTAAATTTTAATCTTTTTGGACCTGAGGGATTATTGCACAAAAGGATCGAGCGCTTGTCTTGTTCGGCTCGTTAAAAGTACCGAACAGCCATCCCTTCTGTATTGTTTTATACTTTTTCGGACTTAAGGGATTTGCTGACGAAAAAGGAATCATGGAGTTAACTTTCTGTACCTTTTCAGACTCTCTAAAAATGAAAAGGACCGAGTTTTCTTTGTCGTTAGACTCGTTAAAATGGTTAAATAGCGACAAACTTGTCTTTAGACGAGAACGAGTTTCCCTATCGCTAGGCTCGTTAAATCATAGCGATGGGCTTGCCCGAAGGGCAGGTTATAGAACAAGCATATGTTATCCTCCTCAAGCTTGACAAAAATAAAGAGGTACTGGTCAGAAATGACTGGGGAAAAATTGGGAGAACATTCAAAGTTTAATGGTAGCAAGTCACTCTTGAACATGACACTTTTCCTCCGTATCACATCGGGTTGGGTTGTTTCATTCACCGGTCTCATCACCATGGTCCTCGCCACACCATCCACGTTTGGGGTAATGCTACCGATCCATCGCATCAGTGTCGTTATATGTTCAAGAGGGGTCATTCTGAAAGTGTCAACCGTGTCCCATCCACTGCCATACATTATCCTTCATCCATTCATGATCGCCGCCCTGAATCATATGTCACAGTTTGTTTTCACCTCCACTAAAGTCATTAGCTCCGTTCCGTGTCATTGATGTGGGATTCATTAAGGCCCTCCTTTGACGGATCGCTTCTTGTCGACTTCAGCTCATTATCCAAGAAGTTGATCTAGGAACACCCCCATCAGTACTTTGAAGCTTGCATGCCTCAATGGCAAGTTTCTCACTTCCGGCGACAGGTACACATCAATGACCTTCGACCAGAAGATTTTGCGTGGCGTTCGACGCCAAGTCCTTTATTCACGCCACGTGAATTGTACTGCAGTACCTTGAGGGTCATCGTCATTATTGGTGATTCCTCTCGCGCTTGTTAACGGTTTACATTATTGACCGGTAATCAAGCGATGTCTTTCCATGTTCGACTTCAGCGCAATTCTCACATGGATCGACTTGTACTTAGAGTGAAGATCGAACGAGTTTGAAGACCCCGGATCTAGTTTCATCCATCCGGGCTGCGATATATATTCAGGAAATATAAAAGCATTTGCCATGTACATCATTGCAGCAGATGATCATCCTACTCAAAGGATGATAATTTCAGCAGAAAATTATCAGTCTATCTTCAGACGATCATCTGTCATATGTACCAAAATGTATTTATAAAAAGCTGAGCATGGGAATGCCCGCCTCAGCTAGATCATGAGAATAATGATGAATGAAAAATAATGTATTGTATTGTATTGTATTACAGGGCACTCTCCTCAGTACTGGAACGAACTTCGGATCCTCTAGATAAAGCATTTCACCGATAAACGGCCTCATACTTTAGGGGGCAACTGTTATAGACATTTTTGTGCCTCGCATCATGGAGCATGGAATGTCAATAATTACAGGGATCCTCAGTCCCTAAACATGTTGTTCTTACCCCTAAAAGAACAAGGTCATCAAACAACAGCACTTCCAATCAGTTCTCCACCTGAAAACACTTCAAAACAGGCTTATTTTGGATCATGTCAGCTGCTTAACTGAGCTTCTGCGCTGGAATGCAACTGTCCCACTCTGTACCTGCGCTGGAAGTCAAAAGTAATGAAGGCTACCTGCGCTGGGCGAGATTGGCCAAGTGGCACAGTCATCCTGCAAGGTGTCAACTGCCCAGGAAGCTTCCAAACTGACACTTGGTTCATCAGATTCGCCTTGTGATGAGTAAGAGGTACTTGATCACCATGTGTAAGCAAGGATCTCCAAGTGGACTCAAGAACTGAAGATTAACTGAAGAGGGAGAGGACACTAGTCAGCTCTATGCCAGCCTCAAGCTGACTCATCCTCTCTTCTTCTCTCCTATATATAGAGCTCTTCTATGAGGTCTAAGGAGGCTGGAATTTTGTGTAAAGCAAGGAGGTGCTGTTGGATTACAGTTAGAGCTATTGGGTGATTGTTTTACTAGAGGTGAAGAGGAGAGTTCTTGCTACTGGGGAGGTGCTGCTGGATTGGAGCCATCATTGGTTGTAACCTTCTCAGAACCCTGTTACTTCTATCAATAAAGTTTTGCATGTTCTCCTATATACTTGTATTGCATTGATGTATTGTATTTACATGTATATTTGATTCACTCTAATCCATGCATCAGTTATGAGTACATGTATCTTGTAGTTTCCTCTCTTGTTTTGTGCAGGATCTGTGTGTAGCTGGACCGGCAAAGAGAGCAAGGAGCTGGGAACAAGAGACAAAGAGAGAGGATCAAGATCGACTAAGCGAAGGACACCAGGTTGGTTAATCATTTCTTCTTTCTCTCTGTACTTTCATAAAGGAAAACATCAAAGCTTTACTTTCAGTTGTTGCTAAAGACTGTCACCTTTAGAGTAGGGATAGGGTCATCCGCATCGGATACTTTTCCCCACAACACTAAGTCATTTACACCACTAGATTTTCAAATTTTGGAAACCATAAACATGTGAAAAATATTTCATCTCCACATGCTGAAAAAGATTCTTCATCATGGAACTTGATTTAGAAAAAGATTGAGGCAAGATATTTAACTTCAACCCTTATTTTTGGAGCAAAGTTAGAATCTTCATGAAGCCATGGACTTAAAAATTTGATTTGGAAACAAACATTATGCCCACCACCCTTAGTTATGTAAGAATTACCAAACCTTTGTTTGCACTTTTAGGATTTTGATTCACTACATGGAAAAGGAAATGCATTAGACAAATTCACAATAGAGGTGAATTAATACTTAAACCTAATACATGTAGATACAAACTTTAACAAACTATTTTTGACATAAATCAAGCTTATTCATAAGTACTATACTTACCCAACCTCTTAATTACGAGCAAATTTTCTTTTTAATGAGGCATGGTACATAACAACCAATTGTGTTAAGTGACCTAGCAGATCAAGTAATCCCCAAAGTAAACCCCACCTAAAGGGATGAGGAAACTAAATACCACCACCTAATCAACAAGGGAGGGTTAGTGGTCAAAATAATTCAATAAACTCCATCATTCCCAAGTAAGGAATCAACATATGTTGAAGAATTTCTCCCAAGAACATTGTTCCCCCTTTTGAGATATCATCAATTAAAGACTTAATTTAGTATATTTCAACTTCGAAACCAAGTACTCTATTAATACCATAAAAAACAACAAATATAACATTAACCCCTTCTCTTGAGAATATCCCACTCTCTTCCCCCACCTTCTTTCAAAAAGGGAAAGATAAGTTAGTTGAGTATGAACAAGAAAATATAAAAGGTCTAGGAAATCTCAATTGTCCAACATATCATTCTTGATGAGGAAGAAAAAAGTGTTGCAAATTTGGAGAAAAGTGAGTTGTTAAGATTAGACAAAAGAAAATGATATCAAGGAATCAATTATAATTTCAAAGAAGGAAAAAATAGCTCATAAAATGATAACTTACATGATAAAAAAGATTGTCCTATATCTATATCTATATCTATATTATTTATGCTCAAACTTCCTTTGAATTTACTCATGCAATTCTTATTTTGAAAAAAACTTTAAGTGAAAAAAGAAAAATCAATATAAAGAGATCCCATTGGATTAATTTTCTCAAATGGATTATTTTACAATAGCATCATATAGATAAACCCTTTTTTTACTCTAGATTATATTAATTAAAATATCAAAATAAAATTAATTAAATCAAAACAAAAGACAATTCTAACATGAATAATTTATAATATGCTTTTTCAAAAGTGGTTATGATATAACTTTTAACAAAATTAAAAATTATATGATATTTTGAATTCCATATTTTAATTAACTTTTTTTCATTTCCCATAGAAGTTGTTTACCAAAATTTCAAGATTAATTTATTTTAATAATATCATTGTTATATAAATTCGAGCTTCTCAAACTCACTGAATAAGTATAATTGGCTAACATTAAAATATAAGTATAATTGGAAAATATTAAAATATAATCATGTATCTATATAAATAGAGGTTCACTGGTTGAGAGAGTTTACCTTCCTCACCTAAATACAATTCTCACACATTAAACATGGACTTATTAATAAATTAATAAATTTTTTAAAATGTATAGTATATATACCAAGAGAAAAATGCGTTTTTAAAATCCAAATTCCCCACCTCATGGAACAACCACCCACCAAAAAAACTCTGGAAAAGGATTACAATGCGTACCAAAAAAACCTCTATGGAAAAAGATTACAATGTGTTTCATGTGACTTTGAAGCTTCATGTGACTTTGAAGTTTGTAGATGACCATCATTTCCCCCCCTATGATGGAGAAAACTCAACTGCAAGACTGTTCAATACTCTAGAACAAGTTCGGACATATGATTGAGATATCTTCTTGGCCATTGATGCCCATTGCCAAGAAGAGATCCATCCAAGATGAATATTTGTTCTTACATGAAGCTTGTTTTTGAAGCATCTATTTGAAGAATCACTGGTTTTATGACATTTCTTACATGGATGAAGATCAAAACAATGATCTTTCACATGGCCAACTCGGTCACAATGTTGCCATTTAACATTATGTTGTTGTTTTTGTGGAAGAGGAGCAAAATATGGAACAACTAAAGGTGAATCTGGAATAGCTAAATGTGAATTGTCATGAAGGAATCTAGCACATTGAAACTGGATGGGCTTTGAGTAATCTGGAATATGAAAGGACACGTCCTTGTCATATCCAAGACCAGTTTTGTGCTTGTTGTGGATAAGCTCTTCCCAAGGTTTGATGACCGACTTGGGAAGTAAATATTGAATTTCTGCATCTGCATGTACAACTTCTCCTAAGAGGAGCTCAATGATCTGATCAATTGCTACTTATGGGAGTCTGTTTCAATGTTTTGAACAGAAACAGGTTCAGAATGATGAATCCACTATTGTAATTCTTCCTGCTACAAATTGAGATTGAAGTTGCAAAAAATCAATCTAGTCTTGTGCATTTTGCAAAGAGGTTTGAATATTTGTGAGAGTGTCTTTGCTTACTTTAAGTGTGTTTTCAATAGTAGACATGATTAGAGTTCTCAATAACTCTAATAAGGTGGTAATTTTGAATGTTGGAAACGGATCGATCGCTTTTGATGCAACCCTTATTCTTTCATAAAAAGATGCATGCCTTGCAGCATTAGATGTCCCATTTCGGACAAGACCCTCGTTAATGGACCGCTGAAAAGCCCTATTTACAGCAACAGACCTGGGGGTACCTGCCATACCCAATGTTGACTGGGCTTGCATTAAAAGGTTGACCACCCTGCTTGGTCTATCTGTAAGATCCACTCTCCTGGTCAATGCATTTCCAATTACCTTTGCACTACTTTTTCCTGGCCAACGATGTTGATCCGGTTTCGAGTGTGAATTATCTATGGGCCTTGCATTTTTAGATTCAATGCTTTGTCTATGGGGCATCCTCTTCCTCTTGGGGGTCCCCTTCCTCTCGGGGCCACATTCCTCTCAGGGGTCGCCTTCCGTTGTAAATTTGAAGTTGAATCCACCATTCTCTGCACAATTTTTGTTGCGGGCTTAAGTGTATGATCAATAGTATGGCCATTGGACTTCTCTCTGGATGAGAAAGAATCCCTCTACATGGAAACAGATAAGTTGCACGTTGAAGGCCAAATGCCTTCCAGACCGCGTCTTGGAGTGCGTTTTCTAGCATCCAATGACCCATTAGCTGCCTTTAAATCTACCACCAAGGTAGTTGATGGGGATGGGCGTCTCCTCTCAGTAGACTGTGCTCATTTAATAATGAGGGCATCTGGTGTTGAGAGAATTCGACCAACAGTGGGAGATGGGCACCATCTGGTAGAAGTTGTCGGAGGCCGAGAAGAAGATGTAGTGGAAATCTTATACCTGGATGTGACTTCCCTACTCCGAGGCTTGCGGGGAATGTCATTGTTTTTCTTAGAGAGTATTAAGGGGGCTCGTCCATTCTCCTCTAATTTATTCTATTGTTGCTACTAAGATTCTATGAGGTGTGCCTGCTGCAGAGAAGCCACAACGAGATAAGTCACTACCATGATCAGCAGCAGCTAAACCTGCATATCTTCCCGCATTTGTGTCCCTCACATCACACATCAACATAGGGAAATTGTAGACACTCACATCCTATTAAATTTTCAAACCCTTTACAATGCTACTACAATTCAATAATTCTGCTGATTTGCCCCTCTAGTCGGAAGCTCACCCTTCAAGATCTCAAATGTCAATGATGAACCTTACCGGGAGGTATTGATGATCACCTAGGAATACAGTTTCTTGAGAATTTCTTGGTTGCAGGGCCCGAGGATAGTGCTAAGGAGATTCCATGCAAATTCATATAAACCCTTGCAAATACATTGGGCATATAAAATGCTTGTTTACAAGTCAATGCACAAATATTAGACCAATCACTCTTTAAGGCAGAATCAGGTATCGATTCTCATGAAAGAGGTCAGAATACACAACATTGTTCAAATTAGGACCAACATATTTCATGAGAGAGCGTTAGTGTAGTAGATTCTTGCAAAAATAGCAGAGGTTGCAGCTAGAATTTAGCTGAGAAAACATTCATGTGAGCAGAGATTGCAGGTAGAATTTAACTGAGAAAACATTCATGAAATGTAGAATTGATGGCAGAAATGACCTACACAGAAAGGCCATAAAACAAGTGGCTCAAATATGAGCAGGGAATGATATCGCCCGCTGTGATACCATGTCAAAGACATACATGACAGCAACAGAGTATGAATGATAAGTATGAGATTACATCTATTATCAACAAATGATATACATTTATAATACATCGGAGTGACCATTGGATTCCATATTCCAAGGTCTCTTGGACTCCCTTTGGCTATTCAGCTTCCACACCAACCCTTAGAGGATTAGGTGTCCAATAGCAACCACCTTAAACCTCATTTTTTTCCTCACCGTAATCTTCTCATCAAGAGCTTTCCAATAATATAAACCTCATCCAAAGCAAAGTTTTGGATAAGAAGTTACCCCCCTTTAAAATGTTTCCCTCAAGGCTACCTTAACCTTCATACTTCCATGTAGCCCCATCTCGGTGAACCACATGGTGAGCATATCCAACTCGACAAATCAACTATTAGTAATGGGCCATAACATTTCATGATTATTTTGTCCTCATATTTTCTCCAACCTGACAGCACCCATCATATGATGGGCCATAATTCCATCAATTTCCATCAATGTATTGCCTCATTGGTCCATTCCTGAGCATATGAAATAATTGATGGTCAACAGTTGATAAGACGAACACCTAAATCCCAATCTACCAACATGGTGATGGCATGATATCTAATCTACCCATGGTCAAATGGCTTGATAGTCATATCACTACTTCCATGGTTTGGCAAGCACCTCAAGCTGATGCACACTCTACTTCCATGTCATTAAGCCACATTAACACCATGTCACTTCCACAACATCCCAATGTTAGTGCAATGTCATATCTGCATGATTTCACATGGCTATCACATTATCTTCATGTCTACACCAGATTAACGTCATGTTATTTGCCACATCAACATCTCTCGTGTTAGGGCCCTTATCGAAGTTAGCAATATAGGGAGGAAAGTCTCTATAAGAAGGTCCAAATATCTCAATGCCCCAATTTGTGACACATCAATGGCTCGATATCTATCATTTAATGACCCTAACCATTTGTCACCATTAAATAACAAACATTCTTGGATATGTTAATATCAAAGAGTCATGATGACCATTGGCTAGAGGATATTCAATATCAATCTCCCCATCACCCAAGACATCACTTGATGGCTCCTAAATTTCCCATTAAGTGATGAACACTACAAGTTTTGTTAACATCAAGGGGTTTCCACGTGACAAACTCCAACACATTCTCCCAATCTCCGAAAGTTGAAACTTTAACACATGGCATAAATGTTCCATTATCTTTCATACTCCCAATTTTCTATTTTTGTGATTTGAAGACCATTTCAAACTCTTTCTACATTGGAAAATTGAAACACACTAAACATCTTAGTCTGATACTCCATCCTTTTAATGTCCCGATGAACCCTGCAGATGACAGGATGATTATGGCATTATTCTTGCCCCTTCAGTAGAAATTTCTAGGTAAAATATATTAATAATGATTATTTTCTAGCAAATACCAAATTTAATATTTGAGACTTATAAAGTAAAAATTATTTCTTTGATATTTTAAAGTATTGTATAACCAAATTATTTGGAATCAAAATTTTTGAGAATTCTTTAATTATTTGGGCTAATAAGTTATGGTTATTAGTGTTATTATAAATGCTACAAAAAATTGATCTTATGTCTATGTAGTTTTGGAATTCCAAAGAAAACGTTTTCATCATCTAATTTATTCATTTAATACATTTTACATCATCTTTCTTACCAACGTGTGTTTCCTTGTTCGCTACCATGTTTGACTTAATTCATATCTTTTACAATATATTTTTTTCCTTTTGAGATAACAACAATGATAGAATACAAAGAGTTTTGTCTTCTAACATGTGATCAATGAGGTCCTCGTAGTATATAAACCTCTTCTTCTTTTTAGTCTACATTTTCTCTTTAAAATTATATAACAAACCTTTTAATAGTGTTATATCTTGAAGAGAGACCTCCTCTACTATCATCATTTAGCGTTTTTTAGCCTTGAGTGATTTGTACACATGTTTCAAGAAATTACAAGAAGCTTCTCATTCTTCATGTTAATAAGCTTATTATTATACATTGAATGCTTTATGATAGCCTTACTCTCAATGGGAGGAATTTTACCTTCTAAAAGGAGGATTAAATAAGGTGTATCACCTTTAAGTTTAAGGTTATTTATGAGCAATCAAATTTCTATCTAAAGAACTTGTCTACATTTTTAATGGTATCTAACCAAAACTAAGTCATTTACACCACTAGATTTTCAAATTTTGGAAACAATAAACCTGTGAAAAATATTTCATCTCCACATGCTGAAAAATATTCTTCATCATGGAACATGATTTAGAAAAAGATTGAGGCAAGATATTTAACTTCAACCCTTATTTTTGGAGCAAAGTTAGAATCTAAATGAAGCCATGGACTTAAAAATTTGATTTGGAAACAAACACTATGCCCACCACCCTTAGTTATGTAAGAATTACCAAACCTTTGTTTGCACTTTTAGGATTTTGATTCACTACATAGAAAAGGAAATGCATTAGACAAATTCACAATAGAGGTGAATTAATACTTAAACCTAAATACATGTAGATACAAACTTTAACAAACTGTTTTTGACATAAATCAAGCTTGTTCATAAGTACTATACTTACCCAACCTCTTAATTACGAGCAAATTTTCTTCTTAATGAGACATGGTACATAACAACCAATTGTGTTAAGTGACCTAGCAGATCAATTAATCCCTAAAGTAAACCCCACCTAGAGGGATGAGGAAACTAAAGACCACCACCTAATCAACAAGGGAGGGTTAGTGGTCAAAATAATTCAATAAACTCCATCATTCCCAAGTAAGGAATAAACATATGTTGAAGAATTGTTCCCAAGAACATTGTTCCCCCTTTTGAGATATCATCAATTAAAGACTTAATTTAGTATATTTCAACTTCAAAACCAAGTACTCTATTAATACCATAAAAAACAATAAATATAACATTAACCCCTTCTCTTGAGAATATCCCACTCTCTTCCCCCACCTTCTTTCAAAAAGGGAAAGATAAGTTAGGTGAGTATGAACAAAAAAATATAAAAGGTTAACAAATCTCAATTGTCCAACATATCATTCTTGATGAGGAAGAAAAAAGTGTTGCAAATTTGGAGAAAAGTGAGTTGTTAAAATTAGACAAAAGAAAATGATATCAAGGAATCAATTATAATTTCAAAGAAGAAAAAAATAGCTCATAAAATGATGACTTACATGATAAAAAAAAATTGTCCCATATCTATATCTATATTATTTATGCTCAAACTTCCTTTGAATTTACTAGTGCAATTCTTATTTTGAAAAAAACTTTAAAGGAAAAATGAAAAATCAATACAAAGATCCCATTCGATTAATTTTCTAAAATGAATTATTTTAGAGTAGCATCATATAGATAAACTCTTTTTTTAACTCTAGATTATTTTAATTAAAATATAAAATAAAATTAATTTAATCAAAACAAAAAACAATTTTCTAACATGAGTAATTTATAATATGCTTTTTCTAAAGTGATTATGATATAATTTTTTAACAAAATTAAAAATTATATGATATTTTGAATTCCATATTTTGATTAACTTTTTTTCATTTCCCATAAAAGTTGTTTACCAAATTTTCAAGATTAATATATTTTAATAATATCATTGTTATATAAATTCGAACTTCTCAAACTCACTGAATAAGTATAATTGGCCAACATTAAAATATAAGCATAACTGGAAAATATTAAAATATAATCATGTATATATATAAATAGAGGTTCAGTGGTTGAGAGAGTTTACCTTCCCATCTAAATACAATTCTCACACATTAAACATGGACTTATTAATAAATTAATAAATTTTTTGAAATGTATAGTATATATACCAGGAGAAAAATACATTTTTAAAATCCAAATTCCAACCACCCACCAAAAAAACTCTGGAAAAGGATTACAATGTGTTTCACTGAATTTTTTACGTTAAAGATTATATAAATATATTGTGATATTAAATATCAGAGATATCTGTAATTTTTTATTATTTAAAATTATTTTAATAAATATTTTAATATTTATATTAATATTTTAATAATAATTTAATATATATTTATATAGAGAAAGTAAAAGAATGTAAAAAACATTTATATAAATATAAGATAAAGAAAACTAATTGAACATTAAAATAAAATTTTAATATATTTATTAAGCATTTTTTATTTCCCAAAGAGAAGTGGAATTTATTCAATTTTTAATCTAAAATTGATATGTAAAAAAATAAAATTGATATGTAAAAAAAAAACAAATCAATTGGATCATAAATAAAATATTTTAATTTTAATATATAAGTGAGAGACGAATGGATTTGTTATTCCATTGATAAAATCTCTTTTAATTTAGTGTATAAAAAAGGAGTTTATATATAGCATTCAAAATATTAATAATAACAAAAATATTCAATTTAAAATATATAGAAAACCCTGATGGGTGGGTGAACGGGACCTGGCTCCTGGAAGGAAAAATTACGACAAATGACAGGTGCAACAAGGCGGGATGGCAGCGAAGCCAAGTAGCGTGGACCATATAGAAACATCGAGAAGGTGATGGTTTCCTTTATATTCAAGCAAGTTAGCAGATTTAGCATTATTTGGTTTCTTGGCATGGGAGGGAGGGTGAGTGATTTCAATTCAACTAATTGTGCACAGGATTTTCACCTGTGCATACCTGTTGGTCGGGGTAGCTTGAATTTAAATTGGTTTTGTTGTGGGAAGTATGTGTACAATGCGAGTCTTGTTTGAGTGACTTTCAGGGCAGTGTGGGATCCAAGAGAGTGGATTTGGGGGTGCTCACAGAATGTGCTCGTAGCACAGGACAAAATCTTTGCAGTGAGAAATCAAGTGGAATTGCTCGACCTTGGACATAGTTTCCAAGCCATTGATGGAAATTTGGTAAGTGGAGGGTTCTCCTTCAATCTCAATTACTCTTTGTCTTATGCTAATGGTTGGTGTTTGGTTGTCCTGGTCTTGTTTCTTTCTTGGGAGGGTGTCACTCTACGCCAAAATTTGGTTTTGGGGATCTAGAGAGACATAACTGGGTGGCCCTCTTATTTAGGAGGCTTTGTAAAAGACCCATCATCAAGGGTTGGTGGAAATTTTATTTATAGTTAGTGTGTTGATAGTGCATGTGGTCGTTGCGTTTACTGGGTGAGTGCGCTCTCTCCATAACTGGGTGGCCCTCTTATTTAGGAGGCTTTGTAAAAGACTCATCGTCTAGGATTGGTGGAAATTTGATTTATAGTTAGTGTCTTGATAGTGCATGTGGTGGTTGCGTTCACTGGGTGAGTGCACTCTCTCTAGTGGACTAGAATAGCCGGAAGTGTGTGAGTGGTTTGGGTGTTTTTTCTTCTGTGAAGACATGTTGTCTTGACAATTTGGTGGGTATGTATGCCAAAAAGGGTGTAATCGACAAGGAGCAGGGCTTAGGGGCCAGCCAGGGGAGAGGGTCAACCAAGCAAAGTAGATGGACGATCATGTGGTGGGGGACGCAACTATGGAGGGAGAAGTGGCTCATGTTTGTGCCCAGTGTCTGGGTTGAGTGGAACTATTGTCATCGTTGGTCTCCATTGCAGAACAACTGCAAGACATTTTGGCTAGCCTTGAGGTCATCCTCCAACAAAGGTACGAGGATAGGAATGAGATTATTGTGTATGTCAATGAAATCCAATTCAGTGAATTCAGTGAGGGGGACATTGTGGACCGACTAATTTATGTGCGTTGAAGTCAACGTCTAGCAGTGGGACAAGATTGAAGTGTGACTTACTCATATTGATTTTCATGTTCATGAAGGCCCTGACCCTGGAGCGGACCAAACCCTCTAGGGTGTTGGCCATGCACTGACTCCTCCCCCTTGAAATGTTATATGTTGGCCATGCACTGACTCCTCCCCTTGAAATGTTATATGTTGGTTGCTTTTTGGTTTTGGGAGTGTTTTGGGCTATCTGGCTTTCTTCCCTCTGGAATTCATGTAAGAAACTGCATTATCTTATCTATTTTTGCACTACTCTCATGGCTAACAAATCCGGTTGGAGCGAAGAGAGCCGCAGGTCTCCGGATTATATGTTGTACTTTTTTATAGAATTAATGAAAACGTTGTACTTTTTATAGAATTAATGAAAATGTTTTGGCCAACAAAAAATATATCTATAGAGAGAGAAAGAGATTTGATGACGGAGTTGTGTATTTAAAAATATGTATTAAAAAATACATTTAATGTGGATTAATGTTCATCTTAAATAAAATATTTTAATATCAATTATACACATATTATTTAAAGTAATTGAAAAAAAAAATTATAAATAAAACATTTTTTTATGTCAATTGAAATAAAGATGTATAATTCTTTCTATATTTAATTTATCTAACATCAAAAAATCAAAGAAAATAGAAACTTTTAAATTTCCAATTTAAAATTTATACTTTAAAATAGATGTATAGCATAAAATAAATATAGATCTAAATTAATATATCACATAATGATAATTACTCTTCCATAATTGGTTTATTATGTTCTAGTTACTTAAATTCCTCTAATATTTTATTTATATACTTAAAAGAAAGCATTAGAATTCTTTTTAAATACTACTGTTATATATATATATATATATATATTCAAATGTCAAAACCCAGTACGTAGTATCAATAAAGCATAAGGTTAATAGAAAAATATTACAATCCCTTAAATTAGCAAATTCTCATCTATAACAACCAATTAAAACAAAACTTAAATTTAAATTAGTTTACACTTTATTAAATATTAATTAAAAAACAAAAACACGTTTTTAGATATTAATTAATTAACTCTTAATTAATTGTTTTATCCACTGAAAATCCTCAATCAGGCTTCCTCATCTTTGCACATCCCTGTTATACACAGACATGAAGTTCTGCCAATTCTCTAATCAGTGTAACTTTCTAGAAATGTAAATACCCTCAAGGCGAGCCATCATCCTCGACTGGTGGATATTGTTGTAGAGGTAGTTCATGTTCATTCTGTTGTAGCTCATCGAGCATCTCGGTCACAGGTGGCGGAGGACCCTTTCTCTTAACGTGGGTGAAGAAACACAGGGGACCGTTGGGACAAAAGCCCATATAGTACCTACACATTCAATTCAATTCAACCCAAATCAACAATATCAGTTGTTTAATGGAAAGAAAAAAAGAAATTATTTTAATGTCTACGAGGTTAAAGATAACTTATGATGATAGATTTTATTTTTTCTTCTTTCTCTTTCTTTTTCTCGTTCAGCATTCAGAAATTTTATGATATCAGTAAACTTTATATTACAAGAAGTCTGATCTTGATAAACCCAAGGGGAATCAACCCAAATCTGATTTTGATCAGTAAACTTTATATTACAGGAAGTCTGATCTTAATAGACCCAAGGAGAATAACCCAAATCTGATTTTGATAGATTCAAAAAGATAACAAAAAGCCAAACATAACAAAAATACTTATGATAATAAAATTATTATATTTTTTTTATGTTTCGAAATATTTCTGAATCTACAATCAAGATAAAAATAACTGGTTACAAAATGCAATCTAATAAACCGTATTTACTTACATATAGCATTCCAGAGGGGATTGGTGTCTATATATGCATTGCTCGTTCTTGCAGATTTCGTTCCTTTCACTGGAAGGGCACACAGGCATTCGGGAGAGCTCGTATTGATGAATGCCCGTCGCACAGGTATCGTCAATAGCTGGGCAGTTACCCTCCAACCAGTTTCTGCATACTGTACGATTAGAAATGGAGGAAGAGCTTGTGCTAACTGCGTTCATGTCTCCTCTGTTGTCCATCGTATTTATTTCTAATTAATATTGGTTACTCGGTTCCAATCTCCTGGACTCTTCAGTGATGGTGAGGTTTCCAGAGTATATATATATATATATATATATAATTCAGCTTCATGCCAGTCAAGCTCTCAAGGGAGAATACGCGTCTATCTAATTATAAAGAATCGCACAAATTTTTTCATATTTCGGCACCCTTTCGTCTTCCATTGTACACTGGATTTTGCAAGTAGAGCCTATTCTAGGGAAAAACTAATATATTTATTTTTATAAATAACTAGCATATCCTGGAAGGAGGAGAAAAGGGATGAAATGAATTGAGATGGTTATGTTGTTCTTCGAGGAGAAAAGGGATGAAATGAATTGAGATGGTTATGTTGTTGGAAGATATTGCAAATTTTTTTTAGAGTGAGGTTTAATTGATTATATCTTTTAATTATTTATTAAAAGAAATATTTATAAGGTAAAGTGATTATGGATGAATTGTAGGAGGATGTTGGGGAGGAGGTCTCATATATGTGTTACTAATTTACATTGTATTATTATATAATTTTTCATTTATCTTGATATTTTTAATGGAAAAATTGGAGAAATAATCTTAAAGGAGCTATTTTTCCGTGGAACTTGGTTTTTAAAATTGAGGTGTAAAACTTTACGGAATCACTTTGAGGCCTTAAATGATGTTTTTTAGGGGTAAAACATCCTTGCATAAGAATAACACCTAATGATGTTATTCTACACTTGAAAAAAAGCTTTCCAACAGTGCAAGAAAGACATCAATTAGAGTTCATATATAAAAGTTATGCTTTTTGTAAGTTGATCTATCATAATTGACCACCATAATTCGATAGGACACCACATTAACCCTCATTACTCATTGAAATGGGGTTATCCACGTGAGCACTATGGGAAATCCCCTTGAAGGGGCAAAATGGTAACTCTAGTTGATAGTTGAAGGACTTAAACTTGACCCATTGTTGGTTGTCGCGCAATGTTATAACCAAGTCACTAGGAGAAAAAGGTGTTCCATTCATTTTGATTGTATCTTGTTCCATAATAGATAAAAACAACTTAAGAGTGAGATTGTGAGAGCATAACAGAGGAGGTTTAATGTCTATAGCAACATATCATACCACAAGCCTAAAGTAACTCCATAAAGAATGTCTTCTCATTTGTACTTGCATTATTTTCATTCAAAAAAAAAGAGAGCAAAACAGTCTCACCTTCGTGCGAGGTTTTCTCCCATAAGGGTATTCAAGAGCATATCATGTTTTCATTGTGATTATATTTTTTTCTCTAATTTTCATATTTTATCTATTACATGAATAAGAAAAAAAAAATAGTGAATTTGGAATCTAAGGAAATTAACCCTCATATTATGGATTTCAATATATTTTTATTAGATTTGTCGTAACAAACTATCCAATGGAATATCCACAATAGTTTATGAATCATTTTCTTAACGTGTCACAAGTTGTGGGTGTTATATTCAACCATCCCCACACATTATAGTACTTAGATTTGTACATACATAATTGCATAAGTAAAGTGGCATGTTACCAAGTGTGAAAGTGGATGTAAATGTAAGACTCAACCATCCCTTCATTCTAGCACTTAAACACGTGCATAGGAGGTACAAATGTCTTCAACTATGAAGACATCATTCTCACCTTCTTATTTCCTCTCTTCAAAATCATAAAAGTAAGGTTGGTGCTAGGGATTGAAATCTTTAATTTTGTATGCATAAACTATGATTGGTACAAGACAAGGATGCAAAACCAAAGCCTAAGGAATTTGTTGTCAAACATATTTTTGGTTAGGAAACTTAAGTTTGTAATTTGTTTCCCGAGACTCTAATTTAAGGACTTCTCTTACTTTCAAATGTAAATCTTGTTATGGCAATCTTGGCTTGATTTTGACAAACATTCGAAGTGTTTCTATCTTTGCTTCAATTGTTAAACTCTTACTCAATTTGAGAACTTAGTTAGTAACTTGAATGTCAATTTCCTTGGAGTTGCAATGATATTAATAGAGTTATTATTGCTGAGACAAAATTTTATCTATTCAAGGCCACAAGAGTAGCTCAATTGGCGATTGTTGTATTATGAATTATTGTGTAAACATGAAATTCAAGGTTCAAATCCCCTGCGAGTCAAAAAGAACAATTTATTCAAGCCATCTCAAAATCAGTATTGATCGTAAAATCAGGAAAAGAAAATCAATTAATACAATAATATTGGAACAAAAGAAGATAAGGGAGTAGAGGTTGCTAGTTTTGACATTTCTCGTAGTATTAATACACTACTTTCCTTGTGTCATTATGAGCGCATCCCTTGGCGATTTCATAGTAGGTTGAATTGGCAATGAACATCACCATAAGGATCTACCTTATTATATTACGCAATGGATGATCTTAATATTGTAAGGAGTACCAAATTGGCCATCAATGTCCACCATATGTGTTTGTCTTTGAATTTTCTAGAGGCTAACATGTATTAGGGACATGTTATACCAAGTGAACATATGCTTTTGATCAACACAAGAAAGTGATATCCTTCGATATGGGATATTACAAACAAGTAAATACATTTCACATACTACAAAAGTTATTCTTTAATGTTTTAGGTGTCTTTAAGAAACCTGGAAAATCAAAGTGCTCAAACTTCGATGGAAACATCGACAAGTTGTAGTGTTCATCATTATGATCGAGTGGCATAAACCACACTCAAATCCGAGTCCATATGATCAACTTATTGTAGTCAAAGGTTGACAAGTTAAGCACGAAAAATGGGGCCCATAAGGCATATGTGGCAATTGACCGGACAATTAGCCAATGATACATGGCACTCCATCATTGACTTCTTGCCCCTGCAAAAAAGACAAAAAATATATATTAAAAAAAAAAAAAACTAAAAAAAAACAAACCAATTTAAAAATATAAAAACTATGGTTATGAAAATAACCACCATGTAAAATATTTTTTAAAATACCATATAAGAAAAAATATTGTTTACAAATGTTTTAAAACGAGATTAGTAGTTGCAATGCAACATAGTCTATGTATCTGTTGATATTGTTAATTAATTGATTAAGTGTCTTCAATTTGTCTCCCACATACTTCTTTTGTACACACTTCCTCTACAAAGCCTCCGCACACACTTCCTCTATAAAGTTATCCCTGCACTGCTTCCATCGCACATCCACCTTCACATAGCACCATCGCACATCCACCTCCGCATAGCTTCATCTGCACCTTGTTTAGCAACTCACATTTCACCCAAACTCATTTTGTTATGTTTGTGCTTGCTCCATTCTTCATTCTTCCCTCCAACTGATCTAACTTAAATATTTGTGTTTTCGTTGTGCGGAAGTGTGAATATTTTTGTTTAATAAAAATGGTTTTGTTTTCGTGCAAAAGTGTGAACAACTTTGTTTAATAATAATATTTTTGTTTCCGGTGTGCAAAATTTGTTTAGTAACAATATTTATGTTTTCATTGTGCGGAAGTGTAAACAATTTTGTTTAATAATAATATTTGTGTTTTCATTTTGTGAAAGTGTGAGCATTTTTGTTTAATAATAATGTCATAGTCTAACAATTATGTTTTTTTGCCCTGAAAGTTATGGAAATTACGGCCATATTTTGAAAAGATCCGGCAAGGATTTTTGAAAATCCAAGTAAAAGCTGTCAAAATTCATAATTTTAGGTGCTATAGAAGTTTTTGATGGTGTTGAATCCATTTCCACCATCACAAATATGATTCAAACATTGCCTCTACAAGTTTTTTTGAATTTTTTTTGCCTAAATTCTAGCCACTTTTGGCCGTCTGGGAAATTCCTCCGCTTCGGTAGACGACTCCAATAATAATATTTTTGTTTTCGTTGTGTAGAAGTGGCAGAAGTATGAACATTTTTGTTTAATAATAATATTTGTTATTTTGTTGTGTGGAAGTGTGAACAAATTTATTTGATAAAAATATTTAACACTTTTGTTTAATAATAATATTTGTGTTTTTGTTGTGCGGAAGTGTGAAGATTTTTGTTTAATAATAATATTTATGTTTACTTTATATAGAAATGTGAACATTTTTGTTTAATAATAATATTTGGGTTTTAGTTGGGCGGAAGTTTGAATATTTTTATTTAATAATAATATTTGTGTTTTCATTGTGAGGAAGCATAAATATTTTTGTTTAATAATAATATCTGTATTTTTGTAATGCAAAAAATGAATATGTGTATAAACGTTTGTGCATAACTGTACATATTTTTAGGTGGGCTTTTCGATTTTTTTATGTTACAAGATGGATTAATCTGTCAAGAAACAACACACAAATGACAACGGGGTTATGGCATCAATGGTTGGTTATATGCATGAAAAGTGTAGATTATTTGGCGTCGATGTCAAGGATGGTATAGATGAATGGAATATGTGACATATTGGAGTTCCACTTGAAATGTATATTGGCATCCAAGAAGAAGATGAACTATAATTGTGGGTTTGAAATGTCGATAATAAAACATTCATAAATGCAATGGATCTGGACACCTATTTGCAACAATATATTGTGTCATTAAAGGACAACACAGGGTATTAATTTTGATAAACAATTTCTTGCATGCACCTCATACCTTTTTTGTTGAGATCAAGACAGTAAGTGTTGGCTTCACATTTATTGAACAAATTTTTTTTACCGCAAAATAATTAGTGGCCCAGAACATCAAAAGGTCAAGCAATCAGCTTCCAACTAATGGATGGAACTTCTATTTGCCTTATTTTGTTCGTATATTTGGCTTAAAAGCGAACACGTCTCTTATCACCTTGCAATTGTCTCCGTCAAGGAAATTTCATTCATGTTTCTATAAATCCGATCAATTTGGACAAGCTATGGGCACCTTAGACTTATTATCTTGACAAAGGTTGATAGTGTCCTCCAGCCTAAGAAATTTGAGGTGAAATCTGCTTCTTCGCATTTTTATTTGACTGAAAATGGAAAAAACTTGTCTCAATTCATGCAACTGTTGGGCAAACAAAAAAATTAATAAAACAAATGTCGTAATGGATGGTGCCACCGCCTTGTACGCCATCCCCGACCCCTCGTTCTTTGATCTCGGTCTTTGTTTTTATGGAAATCTCCCATAGTGCAAAGAATGCCTTGTGTGATTCGATAAGGCTATGGTTGTGTTTAACCACACACTCCATTCTTCCATTGTTCCACTCGTATCCTTTTACTTTTTTCTGAAAGATTCTAAATTCTAGAACAAATATTCCAAAATATGGGAGGTTTATTAGCTAATTATGTATAAAGAGAAAGAAATATGAAAACTAATAGTTTATTTGAATCTGGAATTATAATATAACTTTATAACTTAATGGTTGTAGCATAAAAATTAATGCAACTTGATACTTGTAGGATACAAAGAAAATATAGAAATTATGAATGAAAACATTTAGGAATATGAATACATTGAATTAGGGCTTCCTGCAACTCACTTAGTTGGTTGGTTCTCTTGCTTGAACAAGCCTTGAATCTGGTGGTCATGTCATAGATACCAGCGCCTCCTTTGGCTTTCTCCTACACCCACACTGAACACCTCTCAACGTGATCTTTGGAATGCCCACCATGATCATCTAGAGTCACTTTCACTTGGTGTATCTGCCCCAGGGAAATAACATGGGAAATGGTGATGTGGGAGCCATTGACATTGATGCATTTGATTACATTCAATTGAGGTGTGGCGGTTTTAAGGGTATGAGGAGCTCCACACCTACGAATTCATGGAGTTAAGCATTCCACCTCTGCACCATAAATTTCTTCACGCCTTATTATCTTTAATAAATGAAACTTATTTAATTGAATTACATTAACGTGGAAACACATTGATGTAAGTAAAATCATGAACTCGAAGCATGTTGCAGTATCCATGTCACAGTAGTGATCAAGGATTGTTTTCTAAATAGAGCCTACAATGTCTTTTTGAACAACCGATAATAATTGTATTACAAAGAAATTTTGAGAAATCTTGTCTACATATCACACGAATTACACTTTCAAATATGGAAACACGTTTTGAATTCATAACAACCTTCCACTTAATTGATCATTTGTTTCTTTAGAGTGTTGATTGCATTGACGAGGATTATTTGTTTGCATTGAGATTTAAAATTTAAATTTATTGCAATATACAAAATTTAATCACATGTAGCGAAGAACCCAGAATTTCCAAAGTGTTTCCCCAGCGTCAAGGTTAGTTGATTAGCCAAAGGAAATCAATTCATGAGGTGGCACCCCAAGTGGCCAACGAATTTCACCATGCAGGAGTGCAGAAGCTTCGCAGAATGGGCTTCCTCCCACACAATGAGCTTGATATTGGTGTGTGGGGACCCAACCATTCCAAATGAAATGAAAAATCGAGCTTAGGACATGTTCATTATGTGGAATTTCTACACAATTTGTGGTGGTCCCATATATCGTATCTTTGTCACTATCACTTATCACATCTTAAGTTTGGGATTGCATTTGTAGGCTCACTATCAGTTGATATTAAATATTAATGCATTTCTAATAGTAGATAGCCATTAATAATGACTTCTCTAACCAAGCGTGACCGAGTTTACAGTTCATAGATTTTACACATCATTTTGTCACCATGACACTTGATGGATATAAATGGATTTTTCGCCATCTGTGAACATGTTTCATTAAACTCCCTTAGAGGTCAAACAATCAAAAACCCCTTGAAGAAAATAAGAATTTTAGGAAAAATGGCTTGTATACCTTATTAAGTATGACCTACGCACTTTTCCTATAACTTTCTGTGCATTTGTTGTTCTTATCCCTGAGAACAGCATAGAACTGCACTCTAACTTACACTATAGACCGTGCAAATGAATCAAAGAAAAGTAAAAATAAAAAGTGAGATCTAGAAACATTGTTGGGCGAATATATCCCAACTAAAAGCTCCCAGGTCATATCTATTTGATCTAAACCCCTCAGATGATGGACCTAATTCCCTTTCCTCAAGGAACCCTAATCCTCCAATTAAGGGATCCCATCCTCCTCTTTTGGATATGAAACTTCTTCTTCTTGGCCTATAAATTGACTTGAGGGTAAAGGGATTGAGGAGGAGGCCAAAGAAGATAGACTTATGTTGTTGGATTGAGATTGGAAATCTTATCATCTAAGGAGAGGGTTTGAGGCATTTGGGAGGAACCTCATGACATCAAGGCAAAGGTTGTAAGGCTCTTATTTATCCTTAAATTAATACAAATGAATCATTTTTTTCCATTGTATTGTCTTATTGAAATGATGAATGTTTTATAGTTCTTTGGATATTCATTAAGGCAATTTCAATTTCTAATCTCCTTTATCATTAGATTAAGATTATTTGAATTGTTATGTTCCATATGCCTTTGATCCTTCTTATGTTTTTGGTTGCAGGTCTTTTCAAGCATTGAGAAGCTACATCAAGACAGAGCGGGGATCTTCATCAAGCATTTGGAAAATAGGTAAGAGGCTTATTCACTGTCTTTTATATTCACAATTCAAAATGAAGTGAGATTAGGGAAAGAGTTATTCAATTTTCTTTTTGTTTCTAGTTTCCTTTAGGAACTAGGGAGACCGCTCTTATCAGCAAGAGGGATTTATTCGTCTAACAAATTGGCAACCATACTAGGGAACATTACTTCTCTCTTCTGTTTTCTTGGTTTTGCTTTCTGATCTTCTTTGTCTAGTTGGACCTAAGTCTTAGCAAATTTATGATCTTTCATATCCTTTTGGTTTGATTGTTTTCTTTTTATTTTTCTTGGATTTCCCATACCTGCACAATTTCTATTCATACACAGAGCGCAGATATGCACAATTTGTGTGTTAAGCAACTTGCGCATGCGCACTGGTTTACACTGCTTACCTGTGCAATTCCTAGAAATTTTTGAAAAATTAGGTTTTCTTCTACCTAGAGTCTGAATTTTGGTTTCTGAAAGTGTCATCATATTTGTTCCAGTTGTCCAATACCTTTTTTGAACGTGTTTGAGTGCTTTGTGAAGTATTTTAGGAATTAATCCTTTTTGCAAAATTGATTAGGGTTCTGTCTGGCTTGTTTGTTGATTGATCAAAAAGAGATAGGTTGTCCTCAAGATCACTATATTCCTATCTTTTTTTGTCAAATACACTAGATCCATTATCAATCTTGCTTATTTGTGATGAATTTCTTTGTTTAATCACAAATTAGGGTTTCTCAAGAATTAGTGTTTTGATGAGATGTGCTTCTTGTGCTACATTGAAAACATAAGTCATTTTTATTCCAATACTGAAGTTTAATCAAAATTACACTTTAAATGTTGATTTCATAACATTCATTCAAGAATTTTTCATTTTAAGGATTTCATTGGGTGTTTTGAATTTGAATTCCTTTGGTCATTGCTTAAAGATTTGTCTCAGTTTTTAAACAATTTTTGCATGTTTTTGCATTCATTTTTGCTAAATTGTGCCTAAGTGTTAATCGCCTTTGAGTGTTATTATTTTTTATCTTTGAAATTTTCACCTGATTTCCTTTACTCACACTTGATTGGTCCTTTAGTTGGATTAGTGAAGGGAAATAGTCTTGTTGTTTTTTCGCTACCTTGGAATTATCTTGTGTTTGTTTTGAAGAATTCTCTTGCATAGATTACATTTGCATGATTAGAATTCTCATTTAATGAACAGAAATTTTGCATAGATTACGTTTTCATAGTGTTCATGGAAATTGTGCATAGATTACATTTGTATAGTTTTCAAGCAAATTATGCATAGATTAAATTGTGTGGTTTGCAACTTAGAGCTTTGAATTGCATTGAAAAATTAGAAGTGGTACATTTTGGAGTTAATATTTTAAAGAATAACCTCTTTACTTACTCTAGCTAGAATTCATCGAAATGAAGAGATTACAAATTTCATATTTGATGCATTATACTTTTGAGTCAAGTCATAATACCATCAGTTTCACGTCCATTTAACCTTGAGTAAATAACAGCTTAATAACACAGCATTAATAAAATCCATCTAGAATTTTTATTATTTTTATGGCTCTTTCAACCTACAATAGATTAGGTTGTATGGATTTGGAATAGGGAAGGAAGTAAACTTTACAAAGCTACAAACAAACAATAGAATCTTGCATTAGGGAGAGAAATCCAATTATTTCAATTTTGCTCTCGAAAGCTCTTCTTATACATGAGTTAAGCACGAGATCATGTCAGATATGGTGAAGTGATCGTACCCACTTCATTGGCTATGATAGAGCGATTTGCACGTATTACAATGGTGTCGAAAGGTACTTGGGGTCACTTGAAAGTAAACCTCCAATTAACCACGTTGAGGAGCTTTCAAGGGGATTGAGCTTTGTTACTCTACCCTTGTGTGTATGTCTGATTTACAATTGTCCCCCCAAGTAAAATTGTTGTAGTTGGTAAAATTAGTGACCATAATCCTAGGGCTCTACCTAAGGTGATGGTAGAGGGAAGGTCTTGTTATACCTAGAACAGACGTTGGCTAGACTCACTTGGACTTTTTGGAGGGTAATCTTTGCTCGAGATGGCATAAGCGAAGTTACTTGCCCCAGTTCGTTTAATTAAGCTTCCAAATTCTCATATCTATAAAAAAAATCACTTTGATCTCTACAACGTTGGATTTCATCACAAACTAGTAATTATTGATCTCTGTGACAAGTCAGTTTGTATGGTTTGAATCCCTAGATGTTTTAGCATGTGTTACCTTGTTTGTTTTTACTTTTTACAAGACCTTAGTTGTGGATTGAATCTAATGGAAATAATGTCGGAAGTTACCGATAAATACCTCCCTTTTAACAAGAATCCTAATGCAGGAATCTAATCCTTTTCCTCATTTTGAAAATGTTTGTCCTCCTTATATGGCTACATTATCACTTCTCGGATTCACTATAGGTTTACCTATATGGCTATTCTCAACTTGTTTAAATCCAAATACTCCAATTATATCATCTCAACTGATTTTTTCACCTCAACTAAGTTCTACATCTCAACATCGCCAACCTACTATTGACCCTTTACCTTCTTCACCCAACATGTCTTGCTCCCTTTCTTCTTCTTCGCTTGGTAAAGGCCTTGATGCTAGTAACCAAGTGACTAAGAAGAAGAAGAAATGGAATATGAAGAAGAATCAAGATACGAAAGTAATCAACCAACCAACCATGGTCGTAAGTATTGGTAATGTTGAGGGAACTTCTACAATACATCGTAAGCCAAAATACCCTTGCAAGCTTTGTAACACTGACCACTTCCTTATCAATTATCCTGGTATTCCTAAGGTTTTGGAAGTATGGTCAAATAATTATCATCAACTTACTGTTGATCCATCAACCTGTGATTCTCAGATTCTGGGGAAAAAACTTAAAGCTAGGTTTCCTTGTAGGTTATGCAAAGGGACTCATCATAGTCACCTTTTCCCTCACATGGATGAAACCTCAAAATTGTTGGAAAAACATATTTTTTCACAACAACAACTTCCAACTAATTACCGCAAAATTCCCCCCCCCCCCCCCCCCCCCCATTGTCAGTCGACGAAGTGATTGATCTAAATATAGTTAATCTCACTCTTCCATTGGAGGGTGAAACATGTGTCACTTAGGTTGATGGACCATTTGTTGATCAAGTGGTCGAATTGATTCCATCTTTGGTCGATCCCACTCTCCCTTTAGAGAGTGAACTTCATACCGCTCAGGTTCTTCATGTTACCTCAGATTCTTCTACACATGGGAGCATTTCATCTGTTTCTTTTGAACCCCATCCAAGTAATGGGGCTATTTCTTTTTATTGGAGTAGACTGACAGAACCTTGTCTTCATTATTCCACCCCTTTCCAAATAATTGTGAAGGATTATGGTAAGAATGTGTGTTGCACAAATGTAGATGAAGGTGCTTCTGTCAGTATTTTATCCTCAACTACTTGGCAATCTTTGGGTTCCCCTCAGCTTGTGTTTGTTACACAAAATTTGTTAGCTTTTAACATAACCATTAGTGAACCTTTAGGTATCCTTCATATGTTACCTATTACCTTGGAAGATAAAATTGTCTGTATTGATCTTTTGGTAGTCTAAGGTCCCTTGGGTTTCAATTTTCTCCTTGGGTGAGACTATGTCTATGCAATTAAAGTTGGTGTATCAACACTCTTTCATGTGATTTCCTTCCCTCACAATGGAAACATTGTGACAGTTGATCAAATTTCATATGTTGATCTTGCTTCAACTACCAATCATCTGACACCCCTAAATGTTCCTTATATTGAAGTGGTACCTACCCTGCCACGAGTTAATTATGTGGTAACATGTCCCATGTTTTTAGTTACCAATGAAAGCGAGCCTCTCACTATCTTCTCAGCTTCTTTTGAATTAGATCTGGTAACTAACATGGTCAAAAATTCAATGGGATCATTTGAATACGATTTTCTTATCCCTATTGATCCCCTTGACATGTGTTCCTTCCAGAGAATTGCTCTTCCATCTGTTGAAGACATTTTGGAAGCCATGATCAAGGGGTTTCCCTTGATGTGTGTTTCTTCCATATGGAATCCATGAACAAGTTATATGAGGATGGTTCTTTTACCATGTCAACCTTGTTAAAAAATGAAATAGGGTGTCTTGAGGATAGTTCTTTTAGCATGTCAACCTCGTTAAAAAATGAAACAGGGTATCATGAGGATAGTTATTTTACTCTGTAAACCTCGCATAAAAATGAAACAATACCCATGAGAATAGTTCTTTTCATGTGTCAATTTCGTTAAAAAAATGAAACAAATCCTCCCCTAATTGAGTCAAGTTTTTCATATGATCTTGTAAATGAACCTTCATTTCATCCACCTATTAGTAACCAGTAGTCTACTCAGGTGAATGAAACGAATTTTGGGGGCCATGTTCCCTTGCAGTCATTATGTTGGGGGTATGAAAACTTATCTCAAGCATAGTTTTTCTTTATTTCAATCTTGTGTAAAAATGAAACCACCCTCAAGCACAATTTTGGTTTGTTTCAAGCTTGTGTAAAAATGAAACCTATCTCGAGTCTATTTTGGTTATTATTTCAAGACTCGTTAAACTAATGAAAATCTTGAGCTTCTTTTGCTATCTTTTCATTCTCGTAAAACGTACATGAAAATGTTGATTTCTTTCTGTCTTTTCCTGCTCGTTAATTAAATTGAAAGTCGGTAAGATGAGTATATTTTTATCACTTTTTTGAACTCGTTAAAACTTATGAAAAGAGCGAAACATGGATTCCTATTTTAAGCCCTTTTTAGACTCTTAAAACATGAAAATATTGTTGAGCACTTGATTTTTCGAACTCGTAAAATTAAATGAATAATCGTCCACTCAGTATAAGTTTACCCCTTTTATGGACTGAATTGTACTGTTTACAAAAAAGGTATATGTTGACTTATTATGGTCAATAGAGTTCTCTCTCGTATTATTCTATCATGTTTTGGACTTGAGAGAGTTAAAATTACGAAAACGAACACGACAGAGTTTTCTTATGTTTTTCTTCTGACTCCCTAAAACTGAAAAACATCGAGCTTTACTTTCTTTGGGCTCGTTAAAATTTTATGGTAAAGAACTAAATGAGTTTTTTTTTGTCTTTTCCAAACTCTTAAAATAAAACGACATCGAGTTACTCCTTTACTAGACTCGTGAAAATTAAACGGTACAGGACTTGTTAAGCATAACAAGACCGAACCACTCATTCCTAGGGTTCATTAAAAATACTAGGATGGACTCGTCTGAAGGATGAGCTTACACGATAAGCATATGTTATCCTCCTCAAGCTTGTAAAAAATAAATAGGTACTTGCCAGTAATGGTGGGGGGGGGATTTGGAAAAGGTGTTCATTTTACATTCATCATAAAGGTAGTATATTGGTGGGCTCTAGTATTGTAGCAATAATGCTACAACTCCTAGAGCTTCCTTCTTTAGTTTTATCAACCCGGTAGTTCGTAACAAACTTGGAAGCGACGGTGCTGTATGCACAAGTACTAGCTCTTGCCACAGCTGTCACTTGGTCAGCTGGCACAAGTCCGCTAGGGGCTCAAGCCAACTTCTATGAGCTCTTAGAAGAAGCTTTTTAACTGATGGACGAAAGCTAATCTCAAAAGAAGCTAATCTATTTGCAAAAAGGAACTGAAGGCCAACAAGAAACACAAACCCTAGCAAACCCTAATTCTACCAGCTAGTCTTACTGATGCAGAGATGGGAATGCAAACTACTGAAAGAGATGCCATTACTTCTATGAAGGTAAAATGCATGTGTCTATACTACCTCTATCTAAAGAAAACACTTTTTGTATTTTTCTTTCAATTATTAGAATTATCATGCATGTGCTTTTAACTAGCTTTTTACTGTGCAGAGGTGGATCAAGGAGGAGGAAGGCTTGAAAAAGGTTGGGAAAGTTCAGAGAGGGTCTAAGGGGTCCCTAACACCCTTCCAGAGAGTTTCACAAAGTTTGGCTACCAAGAGACCACGTTTATGAGCTTCTACAGGAAGTCTGCAGGGGTTCTACACGATGTTTCAGAATTTCTACAGGATGTTCAGTAATTCCTACAAGATGTTCTACAATCGGACTTTGGGTGATGGGTGAGTGGAAGAGGCTACATGGGTGGATAGGGAGGTAGGAGAGGGGTTTGTAATGCCTTAGTGATCGATAGATGAGATGATGAGGGGGTATACTAAGCTAGTTTGTCTGGAGGAGAGTAGAGGGAATGGAAGGCCGAAAAGGTAGGATAACGTAGGCAGTAGAGTAGTTGAGAGGCAAGGGGTCTAATTGGGAGGTGAGCAGTTGGCCTGGGCAAGGCTTAGAAGGAGAAGAGAGTGAGGGAGTAGCGCTGCACAGTGTAAACTGAATCAAATCATCCACGTCCTGCACATAATCAAAACATTCCTAATCTGTTCTAACTGTTTAATGGAACCAATGAACAGCAACATTATTTCTAAAGAAAACCACGTATGGTACTGAAGCAAAGAAACATTCCAAGAGGTCTGAACGTATGGACAACTTCTACAAACGAAAATATTGCACCAAAGATTTGCATGAATATGTAAACCAATGTTTTTGGTGGGTAGCACTATCTGCAATCCTAGCCCCTAGAAAGAGGTGAAAATGAGTGTGCAAGAAACCCTTTTCTGAAACTTTTATCAACTCCAATCTCTTCACTTTATTCTAAATAGCTGAAGCAACTCTATCTTCTAACAATGACTT
Organism: Pinus tabuliformis; assembly: GCA_031772625.1. Lineage (NCBI taxonomy): Eukaryota > Viridiplantae > Streptophyta > Pinopsida > Pinales > Pinaceae > Pinus > Pinus tabuliformis. The sequence continues at coordinate 260,881,635 of CM062817.1, read as the reverse complement.
ACTTAACCACACCAAGAAATCTAACTCAACAAACTGCGTTTCAAATGCATGTAAATAAAACCATAATGTTGAAAGAAAAGATAACAATACAGAAGAAGGAAGCCTTAGGCTCTCAGGTTGGGCCCAACCCCGAGAGCAATGGCTCCTTTAAAAGCTCAGAACTGAGATCAAATCTGACTGCCTTCCATTAAAAAATAATAATCATAAGTCAAAGAGCATGCCAATAATGGCTACAAAAGAGCAAAACTAAGCTAGCAGCTCGTAGTGCAGGATGTGCAACAATGTTTCAAAAGTCCTTTTCGAAGGCTAAAGCCTTATCATTTATACATCACGAGGCCCCAAGCTGGCCTCCTAAATCAGTGGGACTTGGCTGACCAAACTAGGAGTGAACTGCTGCTTCCTCAAAATCCGTTTGGTTGTCTTCTAATCCAGTTGTGGTGGCTGTTGGAGCTCGGAGTTGGGGGTGAAGATCCCGAGGAAGGCCATTTAATGCTGTGGACAACCCTCCTACGAATCCTCAACCCCATATTGGCTATCTCCTGGTCCTTATCTGCTCAGTTTTGTTCTAATCATGTGTCAAAAAACCTGAAATGAGCACGTGTTAGCCACCTAGGAATAGTGACTTCCCTTATTCGTACAAATGACATAAACATACTAAAAAAATGATGCATAAGTTATGAAAAATGAAGGATTGAGCAAAGGTAGTTAGGCTAAATGAGCCCAAAATGTTACCAAATTTGGGGCTCATCATCACCCCCCAGCTAAAATGATTGCTCATCCCTGACCAACTAATCCAGCTCCTCGTCCTTCATTGCTTTCACCGCCACCCTCACATCCCAGGCTTCTGAAGTGGTCTCCTCCTCACTGGCATGGAACCCAGCCTTCCTTTCCACCTCTGCCCACTACTTATGCTCTTCTTTTTCTGTGCTGCCTTCCATCAATCCTAACAGCAGAGGTGGGCTTAGCTTGAGGCCAATCCAGTTGGCTTGGAGGTTCTGTATGGATTTCTTGTAGAGGGGCACCCGTGCTAGAGCTTCCCTCATTCGAGTTGGAGTATGATATTCTCTGATTTTAAGGCTGTGGGACAATGTGTTCCATCGGCGGGTGCAAGCATGAACACAATTGTCCCCTAATAGTCGCTCCATATCCTCGAAATGTGCTATGGCATGTGCCTGCTGATCCATGTATTTTAATAAAGTTTGAGGGTTGGTGGCTAAGTGTTTGTGGGACGATATCAATGCAGTGGGATCCCTTGGCTCTGCTCTAATCAGCAGTGGCTCATGTAATTCTCGGTCCATGACCTCTTTGACTTCTGCTGCCCTCTTTTCTTCATGGTTCAACCATGAGGCAAATGCCATCAACTGCATATCCCCTACAACTGTGTTGGGATCCCATGTAGTCACGTTAGGAAGGGCCAAATTATGGAGATAGAACTCCGAGAGTTTGGCCTTATCCTCTGATGAACTGCTATTGCATAACGCTCTGAACTGTTGGGGGTCTTAGAGTTGGGAGATACCCCTCTGTGCCAATGCATTAATCTGAAATTGCAGCCACTGGTCTCGTAGGTACAGGCCATAGGATTTGGCCGGCTGTCTTCATTGTAGAGCATCCATGGCCCAACTGGCCATGCAAGCCAGTTGTGCCTATTTTTGCTGCAACTGCTGTTTGGGAGCTTGTATCTCGATATGTGCTTGCAGTTCCCTTTCCTGTAGATGCGAGGTTGGCTCCCCAAGACCAACTTGCAGTCCTTCTCTGCCTTGATGTTCTATTGTAGTGTCCCCTGAGGATGTGCCCTTTTCCTTCTTCAGTTCCTGTAGCTGCAGTTTAAGTTTCTCGTTCTCTTCCTGTAGGAATACCCGCTGGCAGTTTGCCACGTGTTTAGCCATAGCTAATTCTTTTCTTGCCTCCTTGAGTTGTTCCTCCAAGGGGCCTATATCTGCCACTCCTTTTGATTTAGCTATTTTCATCCACGTGTGGGTTCTCACCCTTTCTTCCTCCAACGCAAAGAAAAGCGGCACTGTGAATTTTTGTGGAATAATTTTCCCAGCCTCCAAAATGTTATAGTACGAGCTCAAGCTTGGCTGGGGACTAGGTTCCGGAATATGCTCTTTCTCTTCTTCCCTCGGTGGCTCTACTTCGTCTTCCCTAAGTGGTGATGAGGGTGCCTCTCCCTCCATCCTCTCTGTCTCCTTAAGCCGGGCCAAGGTTTCCTGTAGAGCGGCCTCAGCATCCTGTAGCCGGGCTTTTGAAGCCAACCTGTCCATTCTCTCCCTCCAAGTAGTTGTCTTCGGGCTCCTCCGCTCATAAGTGACTGATATTTTGGAGGGGGACCTCTCCCTTGGCGAGGTAGGGGTATCTTCCATAGTAATTGGGCTGCTGGATGGAGGTTGTGGCCTGCCTGTTTTGATTCTCACACTTCTCTTGGCTTTGAAATACAGAGGGATCTCCCTCTTTCGTTTTTCCTTCGGCTTAGGAGGTGTACTAAGGGTGGCCAGCACGGCTGCTGCCTCCCTTGCAAGAATTTCGGCTCTCTTTTCCTTTGGTTTTCCTTTCTCAGGGCTTCCTGTAGAAGGCCCTGTATCAGCCGATTTCTGGCTTCCTGTAGAAGCCGTTTTTGGTTTTCCTGTAAAAACAGGTGGCACCGTTTTAGCCTGTTTGACTTAGGGTGCTTTGCCTTTTGACTTGGTTGAGGCTGCTTTCGAGGTGTCTTTACTGACGTGGAATGGTTCAGTCCTTTCCACCCTACTCTGTAGCCTTTTCTCTCTGGGTGTCAATGTGGATTTGTCACCCTCCTTTTCGGCAACCTGGGGTTTCTCTTGCCTCCCCTTTTGTTCTTTCTTCGGTGCTTTGGTCGCGGGTTCTTGGCCTTTCCCTTTCTTCTCTGTGTGTACTGGCTCCTTCTCCTCGCTGCTGGAGGAGGTGAGCTCCTCGGTCAACATCTTGATATCACCATCCTTAGTCAGATTTCGGAAGGCTTCCCACGAGAGAGGGACTATGTAGGTGTGGAGTGCATCCTCCATGAGGAGCTTAATGAGCCCATGATGGGCTACCTGGTCTGGCGTGCCCTCTTTTAATTTGGTGGCACATTCAGTCATAGACTGCAGGAGGAAGTAAGGAATACTTAGCTTGTTTTCTGAAGGTAGGTCCATTTGGTGCCTCAATTCTGTGAGTAGCCAGAAATGGTACCCATATACAATGTTGAATCATCCTTCGCACGTGATGTATTTCATAATTTGGAGGCTGACCTCACTCCAAAGTGGTTGTGGGCTAGCTCTGCGAACCCCGTTCTTATCCTCTGAGAATTGCTCCTCCGGTGGAAAGAACTCCTTTTTAGCCTTTTGGCCTAATTTCCTCTCCTCCTTGTCCCACGGTACCCCCATTGGGAGGTCAGTGACCCTGCTGATGAATTGTGGTGTGAGTCAGAGATTTAAACCCCTGAAATTGACAATGGCCAGTGTTTTTGATTTTGGCTTCAAAGCTCGCAGGAACTCCTCTGCCACCTCATCATCATAGCCTTGAAGCTTGTCGCAGAACGACATCCATCGCGCACGAGTGAACAATTCTACCACCTCCGGGTTCTCACGTAGTTTCTTTGAGTCTGTCGGTTCCTTTCTGATGAATCCGCCCGGCATGGTGAAAGCCTGCTATGTTAGCCGGAGGTGGCGGGTGCGTATCAAAAGATGGCCTTTCAGATTTCTTTGGGACAGAGCGTAGAACTACGCCTCTGTCACGTACACAATTCGTGAATGCTTGACTATCTGCAGATGAGCCTTGACAGGGGCTCAATTACAAACCACATCCTGTAGAAAACCCCGCATATACTTCGACGACAACTGTCATGCAAAAGAAAGACGACGCTTGCAATTTTACGCTCAGACTGTAGTTTTACATTTTTGAGGACGTCGACTTCGCCACCCTTCAAACCAATTGCATGGGAGGAACAGGTTCAGGCTTACCTTTTCCAATTCGCCACCTTTGACGTGAATAGATCAATTTTCCTCTGTAGCGGCTAGCTTCCTGTAGCGCAGTTTCCTGTAGAAGTCGCGCACAGGTTCCGGAGAGCACAGCATTGGTTCTGCGCCTTCTGTGCCACCACCAGACGTCTGAACGAGCCAAGGACTTGGAGTAATGAGCTTCAGAGAAATTCGGACGCTCACTCGACTGCAAAACGGCTGGTGATAAATGAGTGGAGTGACGATCTAGCCGGTGGATTTGAATCCCGGCCGAACTCGTGGCGCAGGGGTGAGCTGCCCCTGCCGGACCGTTGGACGACGTCACCTACTCATTTCACTGCAAGTCTCCCTGACTGCCGCATCATTCCCTGCAGATCCGCCGCCGCCATTTCCGTTAAATCGCCGCTTCTCCCCGACTGGATGCCTCTCATGTGTCCATTACTCGTTTTGCTTGCCGCGACCAACACTTTCCAAATCTGACTAGACCATCTGACTGGTCGTGGTGGCCAGTTGAATGGCTACCCGACTGCTCAACCCATTCATTTCCACACTTGAAAACATTTCAAAGCATAGTTCATGTAATTTGACGAAAAAAGGGTGAGGTACTTACCTGTGCGGCCGCGACGTTATTTTCAGGTTTTAGGACGAGGGTGATTGGATTTTCTTGTTGCTGCTTCGTGCACAGGCACGGGGGTTCCTCCTCGTAGATTGTTGTTGATTGCGACGCTTATTACCTGGCTGCGGATGGTGCATGTGCCCGCTCTATGTGTTGCAGGCGCCTTGATGGTGTGCACTCTAGCTGGATGAACTGCTACGGGATTCCTGTAGGATGTCCTGTAACAGTTTCTCCTCCTTGGGTGCATGCTGAAACGGTGGAGATGGTGGCATCACGGTCATGATCGCAGGACCCTCGGACGGCTTTGACAAGTAGTGCATGGTGTCTCTGCATCCTTTTTTCCATTTGAGAATCGCTTCCTCTGATAATTCAATGTTCTGATTTGACTGTGCAGGTATTTCCGTTGCATGGCAACTGGGGTGGTAGAAGGAGGTGACAGCAGTGCGTGATGGAGAAAACATTAGCTTGCATGCCTCCGTGTCAGGCCTCGTGCGTTAGATCTCCTCACACAGTCGGTTCTGGGCCGTCCAAAGCTTCTATAGGAAGTTTCCTGTAGAAATACAGAACTTCCTGTAGAAAGTCCTGTAGCTTCCTGTAGGAGGCTAAACTGTGATCAAATCACGCCCAGACCTTGGAAGAGATGAGTGTTTCTGGAGGGAGTGCTGGTGAGGTCACCTGGTAGCATAGTAGGGACCCTTGTCTTTGAGTTGAGGGGCCTCTTTTCCTGCATGGAATACCTGCAACCTGCATGCATTGCCACATCTTGAACTTGTTTTCCCTGTTTTTTTTTGTTTTTTTTTCTTTTTTGTTTTTTTTTCTTTTTTTTTTTTGAAAGACAGCAGGGGCACCTCCATGAGGTTTTCACCCTTACCATATGCCTTGACTGCCTTAGAGAGGTTTTCACCCAAGGGTCTTTTTCAAACATTTCCAGAGAGACAGCAGGGACGCCTCAATGAGGTTTTCACCCCTACCATCTGCCTTGGGAGCCTCAGAAAGGTTTTCACCCAAGGATCTTTACTATCTCTTTTTTTTTTTTTTAAGATCTTTAGGGTATGCCCAAAATAGAGGCAGAACCCTTCTCTATGACCAGCACTGATTTTTCCATAGTTTTGATGAATTCTTGCCTTGAAAGAGGTTTTCTGTAGATCTTTAGTCGATGCCTATTGACAAGCATCGGGATGGCCTCCTCATCAATGGTCCGAATAAGAACAGATCCATTGTCATTACATTTTTCCACTGCATATGGTCCCAACCATCTGGTTCTCAGCTTCCCCTTGAAATCCTTATGCTTGGAATCGTACAACAGCGCCCAATCTCCTGGGTGAAATTGCTTGTCATTGAGGTGTTGGTCATGCCACACCTTCCTCTGAAGTTGAACCACTTCTGAGTGGAGAAGGGCCTACATTCGGTGCTCGTCCAATCCATTCAGCTGCAATAACCTTTCTTGTTGGGCATGGCTGAGATCTAAGTCCAGCTGACCTGCCATCCTCAAGGTGTTGTATTCAAACTCAATTGACAGCAAAGCTCTCTTCCCATAGACCAGCTCATGAGGTGTGAAGCCAGTTGTGGTCTTCCAAGTGGTGTTGTAAGCCCATGTGGCCTCAACCAGGCGATCTGCCCAATCTTTCCTGCTGCTGCTCACCACCTTAGTCAAGATCCCTTCCAATGCTCTATTGGTGACTTCCACTTGCCCATTTGCTTGAGGATGATAGGGGGTGGAAGTCCTATGCTTGATTTTGTGATGAGCGAGTAGGTCTTCAATTAAGTTGGAGGTGAACTAGCTTCCTTGATGAGTGACTAGCTCTCTTGGGTAGCCAAATTTGTAAAAGATGTTCTCTCTTAAGAACTCGGCCACCTTTTCTTCTATCGCTGCTTTGATTGCCTTGGTTTCTGCCCACTTTGTCAGGTAGTCTGTGCACACAATGTTGTAAGACCTTTGCCTCGAAGGAGGGTTGATTGGACCCACAAAATCCATACCCCACTTCTCAAATGGTTCAAGAGTCACTTGAGGTTGGAGAGGCATTTCATCCCTTGGAGTCGGTTTCCCCATTCTTTGGCATCAATCACATTGGCTGATATACCTTCTAACATCTTGATGAAGCGTGGGCCAATAATAGCCTGCCTACAGGATTTTGAAGGCAGTCCTTTTGGCTGCAAAATGTCCTCCACAAGGTCCGTCATGACAGGTTAGGAGGATATCAAAGACTTCCTCCTCCCTTACACAACGCCTTAAGATCTGATCAGGGCCAAGCTTGAACAGGTTGCCCCCAATCCAAGTGAATGAGGCACTCTTCCGTATGATCCTGCTCTTCTATCTGGAGGATAGTTGCGGAGGAAACTGTGCTGAGACAAGGTAGTTTGATATATCAGCAAACCATGGAGAGAGTATTGAAATAGCAAACAGATGTTCATCTGGCATTTGGTCATCCACTGTTCCATCCTCTCCTACAGGTAAATCCAATCTAGACAAAAAGTCAACAACAACATTTTCTTTACCTGGCTTGTCAACAATAGTCAAATCAAACTGCTGCAACAAAAGTAACCATCTAATAGTACGAGCATTCACATCCGGTTTATTCATTAAATATCTAATTGCAGCATGATCAGTATGTACAAATGTTTGATATCCAGTGATATAATGTCAAAATTTGTTTAGTGCATGGACCACGACCAAGAATTCTTTCTCAGTTACAGTGTAATTCGGTTCTGCCTTGGATAAGTTTTTGCTGACAAAGTAGATGGCATATGGAAGTTTTTGTTCAACTTGTCCTAAGGCTGCCCCTATGGCTTTTTTTGAGGCATCAGTGTGGATGTGGAAAGGTAGGGCCCAGTTTGGACCTCTCAAGATTGGGGCAGACACCAACTTGTCCTTTAATTCATTCAGAGCCTTCTGACAATCGTCAGTCCATTTAAACTCAACATCTTTTGCCAAGAGGCTAAACAATGGCGAGGCTAGCTTGCTGAAGTCTTTAATGAATCTCCTATAATACCCTGCTAATCCTAAGAAACTTCGAACATCTCTTACCTTCTGAGGAGGTGGAACCTTCTTGATGAGAGCAATTTTGTTAGGATCCACCTGTAACCCTTGGCAAGAAATGGTATGGCCTAGCACGGTCCCTTCAGTCATCAAGAATTCACACTTTTCAGGACTAAGGGACAGGTTCATCTCAATGCACTTGGTTAGGACTTTTCCCAGATTGGACAATGCTTCCTGGAAGTTGGACCCATAAGGAGTGAAGTCATCCATATAGATTTCCACCGAATCATGGACCAGCTCAGAAAAGATGCTCAAGACGGCTCTCTGGAAGGTGGCAGGAGCATTGCATAGTCCAAAAGGAAGAACTCGGTAAGCAAAGGTACCCCAAGGACAAGTGAAGGTGGTCTTATCTTGGTCTTCCGGGCTGATTTGGATCTGGTTATACCTGCTAAACCCATCCAGGAAAGAGAAAAACTTCTTTCCTGCCAGTCCATCCAACACTTGATCTATGAAGGGTAGAGGAAAATGGTCTTTCTTGGTGGCCTTGTTCAGTTCTCGGTAGTCCACACAGATTCTCCACTTCCCGTTTTTCTTGGGAACCAACACCAAAGGGGACACCCATTCGCTATCCGAGATGGGGTAAATGAATCTGGCATCCAACAGGTTTTGTAATTCCTCCTTGACGATGTCCTTAAGGGCTGGATTCATTCTCCTTTGGGGTTGCCTAACCGGTTTACAGTCTTCTTTGATGTAGATGTGATGGGTACAGACCGAAGGATGGACTCCTTTCATCTCCTTATAGCTCCAGGCAAAAGCATCTAGATGACTGGCCAACAGACTACACAGCTCCTTTTCCTGGGAAGGGGATAGGGAGGAGCTGATCTTTAACGTTCTCTCAGGGTCGAACTCCACATTTTTGACTCTGGGAGTGACAGGGTTGGTCACACAAAGGTCCACTAAGGTGCTGGCTTGGGCATCCTCCACCAATTCCTCTAAGGACAATGCACTAGGAGGTGGAGTCTGGATCAAGGTCTCAATCAAATCATCCTCTGTTGGGAGGCCTCCCCTAGTGGTGTCTAGGGTGCACAAAGGTGCTGAGTACACCTCATCCTCTTCTCCTTCCTCCAACCAAAGTGGTAAGTCATGCTCTAATAAGGGTTGGGCAGGAGGGTACAGGACTAGCTGCTTGGACATAGGACCATTTTTGATGGTCATGTTTCCTGCACGACAGCTTATGTAAGCATCTGCAGTGGCTAACCAAGGCCTTCCCAAAATAAGGGGGTATCCAGTAAGCTTTGCCTTTGGTTGCAGAACCAAGAAGTCTGCAGGGTACTCCCAAGAGTCAACAGAGACCAAGACATCCTCTACAATCCCTTCGGGAGTCACGGTGGAGCAATCTGCTAGTTGTAGGACTGTCGAGGTCTTTCTCAGGGAACCCTGAAGATTGAGTTTGAGCATGGTATCTCTGGTCATCAGATTAATGGCAGCCCCCAGATCAATCAATGTGTGAGGTATGATGGTGCCATTGATGTGGACATCCACTACAGGACTCCCAGGATCCAGATACTTTGGGCAGATGGCCTGCCCCAACATAAGATCAGACAGTTGTCCTATGACATTGATGGTTGAAGCATCTCTTTTTCGCCTACGAGGGTGTCTGAAGCACTTTTCCTTAACCAGTTTGTTGTATATCGGTACATCTTTGATGGCTTGGAGAAGTGGTATTCTCACACACAACTGTTTGAGTTCTCCCAGAAGCTCATCCTCCTCTGGGTTGGGTTGTGTGGTGGCTGTTAGTCTCTCACGAAAGGGTGGAATGGCCTTCGGTTCATTTTCCTGTTTATCTTCCTCGTCCTCTAGGGGAGGAGGTTGGCGATCCGGAAGAGTCTTTCCAGATCGCAGATTGATCTCCTGGATCTCCACAGCATAGGTAGGGCATGATGTTTCCCCAGTATATACCTGTTGGGCCTGTCTGTTGTTGGGGTTCGGGTTCGGTTGAGCAGGCATTTGGGGTTGCCTTGGAGGAGCAGGAGGTAATGGTTGTGGTTGAGCTGGGGGTGGAGGCAAAATGGCGGGAGGAGTATTGTACTGGGGCCTCCACCCCGATTGAGGTGCATTCCACTGAGGCTGTGGCTGGGCATGTGAGTGAAACGAAGGAGTAGTGGGCTAAGTATGGTACTGAGGCGGGTAAGACCATGGAGGAGGTATAGACCAGGAAGGATGAACAGGGGGCCCCCATGAAGGCATAGGAGCGGATTGGTTGGGGTTGTAATAAGCTTGGGGTGTCCCTTGCATCCCCTATTGGTAAGGTCTGGGTCCATGTGGCCTCCTTTGGTTGAGGAAATAGAGAGGTTCAGTGGGTGCTTCTGTCCCCTTATACATGGCTTTAAGCCTGGGTAAGGTTGGACATTGGTTTGTGGGGTGGTCCTCCTCACAGACAAAACATACCTCAACTGAATGTAATGGGCACTCGTTCTTAGGGTGTTTCCTTGTACACCTAGGGCAAAAGATAGCCAAAGCCTCTAAGCTTCCTCTTTCTTCTGCTAGATTCGGAATGTATCAAGTTGCATGGCGATGGTCTGTCTCACCTCACTCTTGAGGTCCTCTAATTGATTTGCAAACTCATGTTTGGAGAAAGGAATACCAGCTGAGAGGAGGTTTCCTCTACCTCTTTTCCAGGCTGCCCTAGAGTGGTTTCTAAACACAGTCTTTATGTCCTCATAAGGCAGTTGGTAAATATCTCCTCCAGCTAGCATGTGAAGGGTATCTAAGAGGTCTTCTGGAACTCCTCGGAGCAGGACCAACTTAAGAGATTCAGGGTCAAGTGTGCACCTGGCCCGTTTATAGCTAAGTTGGAACCTTTCCTCGTAATCTTCTAAAGACTCATCATTCCCCATGGTCATCCGAAAGATTTCTCCCTTGGTTTCCTTGGACCTATAGTAGTCCCGGTATTTGGTAGTGAAAGCTTGTTGCATCTGGGCCCAAGTGGTGATACTATTCCCAGGTAAGCCCATGAACCAGCGTAATGCTGCATCCTTAAGGGTAGAGGGGAAGAGTTTCAGTTTTTGCTCATCTTCGGTATAGTCATAGGTTTTACAAAGGACGGCAAACTCAAACAGGAAGGTATCAGGGTCTTCAGTAGTCAGTCCATGGAAGTGAGGTAAAGCGGAGGGGCTGATGTTCTTCATTTTCATGTCTCCATTGATCTCTCGGATGGGGAAGGCACCTTCAATTCTCTCATCTTCTCCCCTGTTGTCAGCCATAGCTTCAGATGGAGTGTTCTCTAACTCTTCTTCTGCTATAGGATCTTCGTATATCTCAGGAGGTTCGCCTATAGGTTCTTCTGGATCACTGTCACCAAAGAAGAGAGAAGGGTGGCTCAATGATGTGGTGGGGGTGTTGGGTAAGAATTTGCCTGTTTTATCTCGATTTCTATGAGGCATGAAATGAAAAGACTTCTGATTGCTTCTTTTTTTCTGGTACCTGCAAAACTAAAACAGATTGAACTGCCACTAAATATCTTGCAGAAATGGAAATGTGGAATTGAAATGAACGCATGAAAGAACTAATCTATTTTTCTCAAATGAAATTGCAGGAAATGAAATGCTAAGTTATGCTTGCAGAATTGAAATGCTAATCTACGCTTGCAGAAATGAAATTGCGGAATTGAAATGTTAATCTATGAAAGCAGGAAATGTCTATGCTACTTTTGCAGAAAGGAAATTGCAGAATGGAAATGAAATACTACTTAGCAGAAGACGAGAGTAGGAAAGTAGAAGAAAAGCAACAATCACCAATACTCTGACACTTCCCCGGCAACGGCGCCAAAAAGATGGTGGGCTCCAGTATTGTAGCAATAATGCTACAACTCCTGGAGCTTCCTTCTTTAGTTTTATCAACCCGGTAGTTCATAACAAACTTGGAAGCGACGGTGCTGTATGCACAAGTACTAGCTCTTGCCGCAGTTGTCACTTGGTCAACTGGCACAAGTCCGCTAGGGGCTCAAGCCAACTTCTATGAGCTCTTAGAAGAAGCTTTTTAACTGATGAACGAAAGCTAATCTCAAAAGAAGCTAATCTATTTGCAAAAAGGAACTGAAGGCCAACAAGAAATGCAAACCCTAATTCTACCAGCTAGTCTTACTGATGCAGAGATGGGAATGCAAACTACTGAAAGAGATGCCATTACTTCTATGAAGGTAAAATGCATGTGTCTAGACTACCTCTATCTGAAGAAAACACTTTTTGTATTTTTGTTTCAATTATTAAAATTATCATGCATGTGCTTTTAACTAGCTTTTTACTATGCAGAGGTGGATCAAGGAGGAGGAAGGCTTGAAAAAGGTTGGGAAAGTTCAGAGAGGGTCTAAGGGGTCCCTAACACCCTTCCAGAGAGTTTCACAAAGTTTGGCTACCAAGAGACCGCATTTATGAGCTTCTACAGGAAGTCTGCAGGGGTTCTACAGGATGTTTCAGAATTTCTACAGGATGTTCAGTAATTCCTACAGGATGTTCTACAATCGGAATTTGGGTGATGGGTGAGTGGAAGAGGCTGCATGGGTGGATAGGGAGGTAGGAGAGGGGTTTGTAATGCCTTAGTGACCGAGAGATGAGATGATGAGGGGGTGTGCTAAGCTAGTTTGTCTGGAGGAGAGTAGAGGGAATGGAAGGCCGAAAAGGTAGGATAACGTGGGCAGTAGAGTAGTTGAGAGGCAAGGGGTCTAATTGGGAGGTGAGCAGTTGGCCTGGGAAACGCTTAGAAGGAGAAGAGAGTGAGGGAGTAGCGCTGCACAGTGTAAGCTGAATCAAATCATCCACGTCCTGCACATAATCAAAACATTCCTAATCTGTCCTAACTGTTTAATGGAACCAATGAACAACAACATTATTTCTAAAGAAAACCACGTATGGTACTGAAGCAAAGAAACATTCCAAGAGGTCTGAACGTATGGACAACTCCTACAAACGAAAATATTGCACCAAATATTTGCATGAATATGTAAACCAATGTTTTTGGTGGGTAGCACTGTCTGCAATTCCATCCCCTAGAAAGAGGTGAAAATGAGTGTGCAAGCAACCCTTTTCTGAAACTTTTATCAACTCCAATCTCTTCACTTTATTCTAAATAGCTGAAGCAACTCTATCTTCTAACAATGACCTACTTAACCACACCAAGAAATCTAACTCAACAAACTGCGTTTCAAATGCATGTAAATAAAACCATAATGCTGAAAGAAAAGATAACAATACAGAAGAAGGAGGCCTTAGGCTCTCAGGTTGGGCCCAACCCCGAGAGCTATGGCTCCTTTAAAAGCTCATAACTGAGATCAAATCTGACTGCCTTCCATTAAAAAATAATAATCATAAGTCAAAGAGCATGCCAATAATGGCTACAAAAGAGCAAAACTAAGCTAGAAGCTCGTAGTGCAGGATGTGCAACAATGTTTCAAAAGTCCTTTCGAAGGCTAAAGCCTTATCATTTATACATCACGAGGCCCCAAGCTGGCCTCCTAAATCAGTGGGACTTGGCTGACCAAACTAGGAGTGAACTGTTGCTTCCTCAAAATCCATTTGGCTGTCTTCTAATCCGATTGTGGTGGCTGTTGGAGCTCGGAGTTGGGGGTGAAGATCCCGAGGAAGGCCATTTAATGCTGTGGACAACCGTCCTACGAATCCTCAACCCCATCTTGGCTGTCTCCTGGTCCTTATCTGCTCAATTTTGTTCCAATCATGTGTCAAAAAACCTGAAATGAGCACGTGTTAGCCACCTAGGAATAGTGACTGCCCTTATTCGTACAAATGACATAAACATACTAAAAAATAATGCATAAGTTATGAAAAATGAAGGATTGAGCAAAGGTAGTTAGGCTAAATGAGCCCAAAATGTTACCAAATTTGGGGCTCATCATATATCACTTTTGAACACAACACTCCATCACATTTAAGTTTGGGTTGGGAAACCCATTTGTCTTACAGTTAATTGAACCTCATTGAAAGTCGTCAACTAATTTTGAGTATTATCATTGAGTCAAATGTTTCCAAGTTAGTTGTCATGTCATTATGTTTTCAAGAGAGGTTAAACCTCAGTTTATGTTCGTTTGCAAAGTTTAGCCTTCAATCGTGTCGATCGTCCAAGAGTCAGTCCTTGCAAACTATTTTGTAAAACTTGACATCGTGTTCTGTGTCGTAGGATTTCCTGTGATGGGTCACTTCCTATCAACTTCAGCTCATTATCTAGGAAGTTGATCTAGAAACCTTCAGTACCTTGAGGCCTTCATGCCTTAATGGCAGGTTTCTCGCCTTCAATGATAGGTTCTCATCATTGGCCTTCGATCAAATGATTCTATGAGTGTTCAACTTCAGATCACCTATTCGCACTTCATAGATTGTACTAAGAGTACCTTGAGAGCCATTGTCATTATTGGTGGTTTCTCTCGCACTTTTTAATGGTTCACATCATTGACTGGTAATCAAGTTGTTTCTACCATGTTCGACTTCAACACATTAACTCGCATGGATAGATTCGTACTATGGATCGAGAGATGAAGATCAAGACCCTAGATCTAGTTTCATCAATCCAGGTTGCGAGGAGTTTTATATTCATGATCATGTAGACAAATTCGTGATGGATGGCTATGCCCATATTGTATCTACTACCAATATGATTCCTGAGTTTTCTCATACTCGTTCATTGAGTTAGATTTACTTAAGTATGGGAATTCCTACCTCAGTGATGATTATATATATTTGCATTGTAATCCTTGAATGATTCTTGTAGGTTTCCGACCATTATCTCTAATCCGATCTTTGGCATGATAAAGCACTTCAATCTTTAAAACTTATTTTCTAGACTTCGCACTTTAGGGGGCAATCTGTTACACATCATTTTGTCACCAAGACACTTGATCGATATAATTGGATTTTTCGCCATTCGTGGACATGTTTCATTAAACTCCCTTAGAGGTCAAACAATCAAAAACCCCTTGAATAAAATAAGAATTTTGGGGAAAATGGCTTGTATACATTTTTAAGTATGACATGCGCATTTTTCCTAGAAGTTTATGTGCATTCGTTGTACTTATCCTTGAGAACATGGCAGAATTTCACTTTGTCATCCACTATAGACCGCGCAAGTGAATCAAATAAAAATAAAAATAAAAGTGAGATCTAGAAGCATAGCTGGGAGAATATATCCCAACTGAAAGCTCCCAGGTCATATCTATTCGATCCAAACCCCTTAGATGATGGACCTAATTCCCTTTCCTCAAGGAACCCTAATCCCCCAATTAGGGGATCTCATCCTCCTCTTTTGGATTTGAAACTTCTTCCTCTTAGCCTATAAATTGACTAGAGGGTAGAGGGATTGAGGAGGTCAGAGAAGATAGACTTATGTTATTGGATTGATATTGGAAAGCTTATCATCTAAGGAGAGGGTTGGAGGCATTTGGGAGGAACCTCATGAAATCAAGGCAAAGGTTGTAAGGCTCTTCTTTATCCTTGAATTAATACAAATGATTCATTTTTTCCATTGTATTGGATTATTGAAATAATGAATGGCTTATAGTTCTTTAGATATTCATTAAGGAAATGTCAACTTCTAATCTCCTTGATCATTAGATTAATCTTGTTTGAATTGTTATGTTGCATATGCCTTTGATCCTTCTTATGTTTGTGGTTACAGGTATTTTCAAGAATTGAGAAGCTCCATCAAGGCAGAGTGGGGATCTTCATCAAGCATTTCACAAATAGGTAAGAGGCTTAGTCACCATCTTTTATATTCATAATTCGAACGAAGTAAGCTTAGGGAAAGAGTTATTCAATTGTCTATTTGTTTCTAGTTTCCTTTAGGATCTAGGGAGATCCCTCTTGTTAGCAAGAGGGATTTATCCGTCTAACAATACATCTTTTCCATTCGATTTGACATAGGGAATGTATTTTATATTTAGTTTGACAAGGTGTCTACTTTTGCGGCGATATTATTCATATATTCCAAAGCACAAGAAATGATAATTTATAACAAAATTGTGAAGCCCAAATCTTAACTTATACCAAATTTATGAAGACTAAATGTTCGAAAAAGAAACAGTAATATATTAAAAAATTTGTTTAACAAGTTATGTGCAAACCATTAATGAACATTTCAAAATTAGCCTCCTCCTTCTCAATGATTTGTTTGATGAATGCAGCAAATTGTAAAGTTGGGAGAACAGTACAAATTGAAGAAGAAAGGCTAACTTCTGACAGAGAAATCATTATAAATAAATTCTAAGAAACCAACAAATTTGTATTGAACTAGGGTGCCCTACGATACCATATCCTTCATATATGAACTTATTTTCAATAGAAAACCAAAGAAACTGAAGCTACACAGGCACACAAATCGATACAGTTTGTTAAATTCATAACAACCTTCTAACTAATTGATCATTTGTTTCTTGGGGTACTAATTACATTATTGAGGATTATTTGTTTGCAACGTCAATAAATATCATTCTCGTTCGATGGCTGAGCCATATAACGATGTATACGTATAAAATTATTATATAGCTAGCAATCCTTGTTGGAATTACTGGAAACGTATCAAACATAGCCTTTGCAAAGGTTTTCACGAGAAAAAACCTTGTTGATCACATGGAGAACATTAAATCTTGCCACCCATTGGAAAGCAGGAAATTTCCTCGTTTAGCCACCAATAAAGTATCCTTTTCAACCTCCCTTTGTCATGAAGTGAAATGTTATTGAGGTGGAGATTGGCAGCTTGATGAAGGAGCGAACTCCAACAAAGATGACTTCATCAACTTCAGCAAGAAATCGTACATAGTTAATGACCAGTAGTTAATGACATAGTTAATGAAAAATAAAGGTAACCATAGAGTCTATATATTTCATCGATGTGTTATCTTCTTTGATCATTCGTTCGAGGCCCTTCTTCACTAATACTCTCTAGATAAGGTCTCCACAAATTAAAACAAGCCTTATATTTTACACCAAGCTTGCCAACATGTTTTTGTATCATAAAAGTTGCCAAAACTTCTTCCTTACCCTTATTTCCATGGGGAAAATTCCCTGATAGCTGCTTTGCAGGTATCCTAACCATGATGTTGTATGTTGCTCCTTTTCCTACACGGTCTGCATTAAGGATCGATGTTGTATGATTTGCAACCAAGAAAGAAGACAATTTAGTCTTAATTAACAAATGCACTGCTTGATTATGTTTTGTTGATAAAGAATGCCCCAAAAAACACCCATCAATTGTTGACAAAAATATGAACTAAAAATCTGCAACAACATACACTTTTCATGCTCTGAGAGGCCTCGGACATGCTTTAATATGAAGGATATCTCCATCGTCATGAAGCTTTTGTAATTTTCAATGTTCGTACAAAGTCAGAGATGTATAGTAGGAAAGACAAAGGATTGACTGACCTGGCAATCCCATTGAAAGGCTCTTCAGTGGTTCATTAATTTCAAATATTAGCATTGATAAACTTTCATTTCGCAAAACATATTGCCTAGTCCCTATAGCACTCACGTCGCGTCATTGCACCGACCTAAGGGAAAGGGAAGACCTGTGAGATAAAAAAGTGAAAGGGTGTGATATATTGGAGGAATCAATGGTCCTAGAAACACTATTGACTAGCTTGTTATTAATTGAAGGAATCAATTTCCCTAAAAGCATCTGATAAGGTGATTTATTCCAAGGCCTACGCCTTATAAGCATCTGTTGTAACAACTTCCTAAAAACAAGAGGTTGGGATTTCTTGAAGAATTTATTGTCCATGAAACATTTGATAAGTTGATTTATTTGCAAGCTCATGCATTGCAAGTTTTAGAGATTCATTTCTTTATTGGAGAAGAGAAACTTCAGACTTCATCGTGACAGGCTTAATTATTGTAATGTAAAACCATATATTGTTTACATTCTTTGGTGTTTATGAATGCCCCAACTATGAAAAAATTGGAATCATAATCAGATAGACCATAAACCTAAACTTTGTCTAGTATTTCAAGACTTTTATCTTATTCCACTACAAAGTCATTCTCCATCTTCGTAATATTGCTCCCTTCAAAAAGATTAACTTTGTTCGTTGTCATCTTTTTCATGCCATACCCCTTTGATAAATTTTGTATAAAAACAAATATACACCAAGAACCTCAACATCTTTTGTCTCATGTGAGACTTCGCTTTAGTTGTGCAATGTTCCACCCTGCCCACTAGCCTACAACTAGAAGACATGTTCTGCAAGTTCGACAACAATGGTGATGGGAAAATATTGAAATCAGAATTGAGCTCCATCCTCTAGTGTTGGAAATATTAATCCCAACCACCGCGTTAAACACCCTGACAGCAGCCATACTTGTCAGAAGTATTTTTGCAAGTTGTGTATTTATTTGAAGATGGAAGGACTAAAGCTAGAATAGAATTATTGTGTGAACCATTCTGTAGTGCATCACAAAAGCTAAGGAATTTAATGAAGTTTAGTAAATACAGGCAAGCATTTATTGCGCGATTATTTCCCATACTCCACAGACACCTGCGCAATTACTGTCCACACTCAACAACAACAACGTAGTAATTATTTTGCTAAATATGAATGTAAAAGTCATTTTAGTATTAGAGAGAGTCTGTGAGGTAGGGAGGAGAAAATCGTGGAGAAAATTTTGGTGGGCACGTGAAAACAACAGTTACTGTGTTTTACTGTGTGTTACTCCGCAACCCCTAGTGAAGTGTAAATCATTGTAAACCTTTGTTTTTTACTTGGTGAATGAGCCGCAGTCTCATATGAATTTATTTTCATGAATTAGAATTTAAGCATAAGTTTTATTGTGTTGCTCCAAGCTTAATCTGATTTACTATGTGTTTTTTATCGTAAGTGAATTATGTGTTTTTAAGCCTCTGTATAGCTATGTGAAAGCTAGCTACACGAAATCGAGCTATGGGAAATCAACTTCACGGAACCTCTACCCTCTGCCTCTTCGCATAAATTCTATCTTTTCTAACATGGTATCAGAGCAGGTTAAACATTGTTAGTGTAAAAACAAGTGTTTTTACTAGTAGTTAAAATTGTTTTGAGGGCAGATTGTTTTTAGCATATTTACCAGTAGGTAGAAGGTTTTTTTTTCTTACACTCAGAAATGGAAACATCGAGAACAAACTTGACTAATCCTAAAATACCTCAATTTAATGGAAAAAATTATGATTATTGGGTTATTACGACGAAGGCCCTGTTTTCTTCTCAAGACATTTGGGATTTGGTGGAGAATGGTTTTCAAGAACCAGCAGATGCAGCAACATACGATGTCTTGTCTCAAGTAGAAAGAGATTTTTTAAGAGACAACAGGAAGAAGGATGCAAAATCCCTCTTCTGAATTTTTCAAGCAGTTCATGAAAGTGTTTTTCCAAGGGTTGCAGCAACAACGAAGTCCAAGCAAGCATGGGACAGCCTCCTGACAGCCTACCAAGGCATGGCAAAATTCAAGACAGCAAAACTACAAATGTTGAGAAGAGATTAAACACTTTGTATGAAAGAGTCTGAGAATGTAGACTCGTTTTTTACACATGTACTTGGGTTGGTTACTCAAATCAAGTCTCATGGTGATAAACTTGAGGAAAGAAGAATAGATGAGAAGGTTTTGAGAAGTTTTCCAGCAAGGTTTGATGCCATTGTTGTGGCCATAGAAGAGACAAAGGATCTCTCACAATTCTCAGTGGATGAGCTTCATGCATCACTGATTTCTGGTGAACATAGACTGAATAGAGCAACAAGCTCCTCATTAGAGCATGCCTTCAAGACACAAGTATCATTTGGTCAAGGTCGAGGCAGAGGAAGATCATATGCTAGAGGAAGAGGAAGAAGCCCACACAGAGGTGGAAGAAGCAGCCCCTCAAGCTCAAATGGAAAAGGCAGAATTCAAAATCCAAGTCAAGGCCCAGCCAAAATCAAGCACAAGGTTAGAGGTATGATAAATCTCAAGTTCAATGTCATTACTATAATAAGTATGGTCATTATGCAAATGAATGTAGAAAGAAGCAATATGACATTAGTAACAAACCAAGTGTAAATTTCACAAAATAAAGTCAAAACCATGATAACATGTTTTTAGCTTGTAATGTAGCACAAGAAAAACAAAGTGATATATGGTATTTAGATTCAAGGTGTAGCAACCACATGTCAGAAAACATAGAAATGTTTTCCAATCTAGATGAAAGTGTGAAATGTGAAGTGACATTAGGGACTGATAACAAAGTCTCTGTCATGGGCAAAGGAAGAGTTAATATCCTAACAAATAAGGGGGAGAAGAAGTACATCTCAGATGTTTACTTTTCCTTGGTCTGAAGTATAACCCCATGAGCATTGGAGAGCGCATACAAAAGGGCTACAATGTCTTTTTCAAAAATGATGTGTGCACAATTTTGGATAGACCTCCAAGCAGATAGTTGATTGCAAAGGTTTAGATGGCAAACAGTAGAATGTTTCCACTAAAAATAAGATCAGATTTGCAGAGATAAGATGCACAAGCACAACTCTCAATGAACTCACAAGAGGATAAAAGAAAAGATGCAGTTGTCATACAAGTAAAATTTCAAGCAGAGGTCAAAGATGAAAATTGGTTATGGCATTTGAGATTTGAACATCTCAACTTTGGAGGTTTGAATTTGCTGCATAGGAAAGGCATGGTGAAGGGACTACCACTCATAGAAAAACCGGACAGCCTATGTGAAGGATGTATCTTGGGCAAGCAACATAGACAGTCATTTCCAGTAGGAAAGTCAATAAGGGCACAGGCACCTTTGGAGATTTTCCACTACGATTTATGTGGACCAATGCAGACACCATCAATTGGTGGCAGCCACTATTTATTGACCTTCATAGATTACTACACAAGGAATACATGGGTCTATTTCTTAAAACAAAAAAGTGAATTGTTTGAGTGCTTTCGCCAATACAAAGCTCTTGTTGAGAAGCAAAGTGGACACTACATCAAAGTCCTCAGGACTGACAGAGGTGGAGAATACATCTCAAATGACTTCCTTCGATTTTGTAGGGAGCATGGAATTCACAAGCAATTTACAACAAGGTATACACCTTAGCAAAATGGTGTGGCATAAAGGAATAATAGGACCATTATGGAAATGGAAAGGAGTATGATGAAGGAAAAGCATTTTCCAAATGATTATTGGGCTGAAGCTGTCGCTTGTGCAGCATATATCTTGAATATATGTCCAACCAAAAGCATCCAGAACATAGTTCCTAAAGAGGCATGGAGTGGAAGAAAGCATAGTGTCACTCACATGAGATTTTTTGGATGTGTGGCGTATGCACATGTCCCAGATGAGTTGAGGAAGAAGTTGGACAGCAAGGGGGAGAAATGTATATTTGTTGGATACAGTGATGAATCCAAGGCATACAAACTCTACAGTCCATTAACCAAGAAGGTCATAATCAACAGAGATGTGCAGTTTATAGAAGAGGAAGCGTGGGATGGAAGTTTAGAAAAGACAGTCAATGTCAAAGCATGTATACCACATGAGGACAAAGAGGAATTAACAGCAACAAGTAATTCCTCAACAGTGACTCCCTCTACTCCTATTCAAGTGCAACAAAGTAGGCAGCAAGCAACACCATCAACAAATAATAGATCAGTGTCATGCAACCAAGAAAGTGCTTCTCCAAGCACGCCGCAAAGCGCAACACCAAGTGACATGTCAAGCCATCTTCAACAAGCATAAGAAGACCAATATTCAGAAATTTAAATGAAATTTATGAGCAAGATGAAGTTGATAGTAGCATTGGTCTGAATTCCTTATTTTCCTTGTTTTGTCATGTAGATGACCCAATCCATTTTGAGGATGCAGTCAAAGAAGAAAAACAGGTTGCAGCAATGGAGAAAGAAATAGAAGTAATAGAAACGAATGACACATGGGAGTTAGTGAACCTTCCGAAAGGAAAACATGTCATTGGAGTGAAGTGGGTCTATAAGACCAAAAGAAACATTGAGAGAAAGATTGAAAGGCACAAATCAAGGCTAGTTGTCAAAGGACACAAGTAGTGGCATGGAAGAGATTATGTGGAGACGTACGCGCCAGTCGCAAGTATGGAGACAGTGCATGCAGTCGTGGAAATTGTCGCGCATCATAAATGGAGAGTGTATCATATGGACGTAAAATCAACGTTCTTGAATGGTGTGCTAAAATAAGAAGTGTATGTTGCACAACCGCCTGGTTATGAGGTAGAAGGCCAAGAAGACAAAGTGTATCAGTTGAGGAAAGCTCTTTATGGGTTGAAGCAAGCACCACGTGCATGGTATAGCAGGATAGATGCCTACTTGTTGGAAAATGATTTCGACAAATGTGATGGTGAGCCTACTCTCTACATCAAAGAGAGCGATAGTAAGATTCTTATTGTTGTCTTATATGTAGATGATTTGATTTTTACATACAGTGATGATTTCCTCATCACTGATTTCAAACAAGTCATGAAGAGTGAATTTGAAATGACTGACATGGGAATGTTAAGAAATTTTTTTGGCATAGAAGTGAAGCAAACAAAAATGGCATTTTTATCTCTTAAATGAAGTATATGGCATACATTTTGGAGAGGTTTAAAATGCATAACAACAAGCCCACACCAACTCCAACTGTCATGGGGTTGAAGTTGAGCAAAGAAGATTGCAGCAACAATGTCAATCCGACATTATACAAAAGCATGATAGTCAGCTTGATGTATTTAACCGCCACTAGGCCGGATATAATGTATGCAGTCATTTTGGTGTCAAGGTTCATAGAGACACCCAATGAGACACATTGGAAAGTAGTGAAAAGGATTCTAAGGTATGTCAATGGGACAAAATAGTATGGCATTTTGTACACAACAACAAGTGATTTCAGGCTGGTTGGTTACATTGACAGTGATTGGGCAGGAAGTGTCGATGACAGAAAGAGCACGTCAAGATATGTTTTCCATTTGGGTTCTGGAGCAATTTCATGGGCCTCTAAGAAGTAGTCAATAGTGTCACTGTCAACAACAGAAGCTGAATATGTCGCAGCAACAGCAGCAGCGTGTCAGGCAGTTTGGATGAGAAGGATGTTGAGGGATCTTCGTCATGACCAAGAGGGAACGAAAACTATTTTCTGCGACAACACCTCAGCAATTGCATTGTCAAAGAATTTTGTCTTTCACAAGAGGACCAAGCATATTGATGCTAAATATCATTTTATTAGAGAGTTGATTAACAATGATGAAATTGTGTTGTAGCACTGCAGGTCACAGGAACAATTTGTTGATATCTTCACAAAACCATTGGCATGTGAAATTTTTGTCTATCTCAGAAACTGTCTGGGAAATGTCAATGGCGGCAATTGTGATTAAGGGGGAGTATTGGAAATATTAATCCCAACCACCGCATTAAACACCTTGATAGCAGCCATACTTGTCAGAAGTATTTTTGCAGGTTGTGTCTTTGTTTGAAGATGGAAGGACTAAAGCCAGAACAGAAGTACCCCGTGAACCATGCCACGGCACATCACAAAAGCTAAGGAATTTAATGAAGTTTAGTCAATACGGGCAAGTATTTATTGCACGACTATTACCCATACTCCATAGGCACCTGCATGATTATTTTCCACACTCAACAACAACAACGTATTAATTATTTTTCTCTGTCATGTATTAATGTCAAATTGTATGTTGAGATAAATATGAATGTAAAAGTCATTTTTGTATTAGAGAGAGTCTGTGAGGTAGGGAGGAGAAAATCATGGAGAAAATTTTGGTGGGCGTGTGAAAACAACAGTTACTGTGTTTTATTATGTGTTACTCTGCAACCCCTTCTGAACTGTAAATCATTGTAAACCTTTGTTTCTTACTTATTGAATGATTCGTAGTCTCATATGAATGTATTTTCATGAATTAGAATTTAATCCTAAGTTTTATTGTGTTGCTCCAAGCTTACTCTGTTTTACTCTATGTTTTTTGTCGTAAGTGAATTTTGTGTTTTTAAGCCTCTGTATAGTTGCGTGAAAGCTAGCTGCGCGAAATCGAGTTGCACGAAATCAGCTTCGCAAAACCTCTACCCTCTGCCTCTCTACGTAAATTCTATTTTTTCTAACTTCAAGTGCAACACTATGGAGGAGGATATCGATGGTGTAATGAAGGACGTGGACTCT
Organism: Pinus tabuliformis; assembly: GCA_031772625.1. Taxonomy (NCBI): domain Eukaryota; kingdom Viridiplantae; phylum Streptophyta; class Pinopsida; order Pinales; family Pinaceae; genus Pinus; species Pinus tabuliformis. The sequence goes on along the minus strand of CM062817.1, from coordinate 260,857,922 downwards.
AACAAAGATGGATTCATCAGCATCAATGAGTTTGCGGCCACCAACAATAATGACCTCAATGTCGCCCATCACATGGGAGGCTTGGCTTTAGGTAATTGATGTCCACTACACAATACCTCCTAAATCGAAATGTCAAACACTTCACCGAAGAAATTACAACCAATACATTTGGATCAAATAGATGCAATGCCAATTTCCAATCCATCCTTTGTGAATTTATCCACCCATTGGTTCTAAAAAAATTCCTAGCTCCTAAAATCTCACTTCGATACCCAAGAAACTACATGCTTCAAGGGAAAAGTAACTTTGCACAAATGGAGTGAAGGAGGATGTACTAGCATAATCATTGGGGGAAAGTTGCTAGAAAACAAACTGTTTATTGCCCTGTGAATCCCTACACCTTATATAGAAATATAAGTCAATTTGGATTAAGCACAAATGTGATCAGATTATTTGAAAACATTTTTTCCCTTATAAAAAAAGATCCCATCATATTCCCTGTGCTTCCTTGTCCAAAATGCTTTTGGTATCTTGCATTGCATATGAATTTTTTTTGTATCTTTCCAACGTGTTTTTCATACTAATTAATCAACGAAAACAAATCATAAGAAGATGTAGTAAAGAGATATATAAGACTAGTCATGTCTAGAAAAAAAATTTTGTATCTTTCCAATGTGTTTTTCATGTTAATTAATCAACCAAAACAAATCATAAGAAGATGTAGTAAAGAGATATATAAGACTAGTCATGCCTAGAAATCCAAATTAAAATGTTATTTTTAAAGTATGTTCACATGTTACACCCATTTAACCATGATATGACATGACATTTAGGAACACCATTTAAAACGAATCCTCTAGGTGGCATTAGCTTTCATCGATCTGTATTGTTGGATACCAACTCATGCGCACAAACATAGCGCTATGTATCGGTTAAAAAAATCAATTTATTTTTCTAACGACATTTGACATGGAATGATATTTTTACACAAAATCTTTGTTGTTCATTCATCAATTATGGTTTGGAATATCATTATCAAAGACTCGTAGATCACTTTCCAACCCAATGAAAAGGAAGCATCAACCAGCAAATGTTTGGGAGCCTGAAGAAGGCTTTGGGTTCGAGATGCAGATTCATCACCAGCAATGTGTGAGTGCTAACGCGAGAAATTCCCTCCCTCCACGCTCTCGCAAATTGCTTCCTCCACACTCCTATCATGACCAACCCTACCTGGGTGCGTATTTGAGTTGTCGGTGCAGTTTGAGGCCATTCTTAGAAAAAAAAAATCATATTATGGTTTTCATCCACTTATTGCATTTGGGGCATCTGATCAGATGCAGAAGAATCGCTCCAATGGCAAGGAAGTTAATTTAAGAAGCTATGGCATGGTGAATGGACACATGGTAGTACCCTTGAACTAGACTATACAAGTTTAATTTTCGAGTTTTATAGTTTGAGAAATTGTTCTAAGAATTCCCATTGTTTTTCTATCTTTTATTGCCATGGGATTCAAGGTATAGAGCATGGAGCATGGAGTGTGCATCAGACATACCTAAGTTGTTATGCAAATAATATTTTAAACATTTTGATTGAACTAGACTATACAAGTTTAATTTTTGAGTTTTATAGTTTGAGAAATTGTTCTAAGAATTCCCATTGTTTTTCTATCTTTTATTGCCATGGGATTCAAGGTATAGAGCATGGATCATGGAGTGTGCATCAGACATACCTAAGTTGTTATGCAAATAATATTTTAAACATTTTGATGCAGTTCTTGGTTAAGTATTTTACATTGTCAATTTGACTACTTATCATGAGAAAGGAATAATATAATATTGTACACTCTCAGCGTTGCCTCTACTCCAAGTGTGCAAATACTACAATTGAACCTCTTGTTCTTGTGCATATCATAGAGGGTAAACCATTTGATCAATAGTTTCTTGAATTGTTCTTGTGTATATCGTAGAGGGTAGAACCATTTCATCAATAGTTGCTTGAATTGTTCTCGATTTGCAACTAGCAGTTATTTGCTTTCATGTAGCCTAAATAATCCAGAACTTCGAGACCATACCTTTGCTTGTAGCTTATATCCATTGATTTTCCTTTTTATCCACGAACTTGTAACCAATTCTGGTTGGATTACGTGCATATCACTGCATTGTTGGACTAGTGCATATTGAATGTTATCATTTGTTGAACCCTTAGATCAGTGTATCATTGTACAGTTGGATCGTTAATGGGAGTGAAACAAAATTCCATGGGCGCTTATTAAATGTTATTCATTGACCATTATATCAAAAATATTATGACAAAATTTGATTTTTGTGGTTATATAGCCCTCTAGAATGTATTATGTCATCAGAGAAAATGTAGAGGGGATTTCAATCAGCCAATTGGCGAAAATCTCAGAGATATCAAGGTAAAATTCGTATAATGTGCATATTGTAGAAGATCATGATCACACAATGAGTGGTGTTGAGAGAATCCCAAGAAAAAATACCCCAATTTTTTCCTAAACATTGAATAATATAAAAGTATCAAGTTTGTTAAAAAGGGACAGTGGAAATATCCACACAAGCAAGATTTGCATAAGAGATATCATAATAAACCATTTGTACATGGTGAAATACACAACAATTTGATAAAATATTTAAATGCTTTTACATACATTGTGTGGAGTGCATTAAACATAATAATAATAACAATAATAATTGTAAATTTGTTCAGCCCCCTCCCCGAGCCCTCGCCTACGTAAAGGACTTGCAACGGTTTTAATTCTAACATCATCAGGAAAAACAATGGCATAACAGTGTCAACGTCAATGTCAGTGTCATAGCACTAACCAATGGAATGGGCACTCAAAAAATTAGATTTTTTCTTTTTTTATTTTATTTTTTTTAATGAATTGTCAGCACTAACAAATACTGAAAATAATACGCCCTCCACTAGGGGAATTATGTCCCATCAAAGCTACCTCAACCAATCAAAAAATTAGAAAATTAGAAATTTATTTTTGAATTTACGAGAAAACAGGAATATTAAGAATTTTCCTAAAACTTTGGCTACTGGAAAATAGAAATATTAAGCATTTTCTTGAAATTTTGGTTAAAATTGCAAAACATGGCAATATAATGCAAAGTCAACGCACTTTGACCACAAGGCAAATGTTATAGTCCCTACAGGCAGGGACTAATAACATGGGTGGTGGTTTTGTATAACCATTATATCTGGTTATATACCCATATGGGTATTTGAACTATAACGTAGCAGTGGATCAAATTTTACGACGGAGTATGGTGGTTATCAATAAACATATATGTATGGTTATAAAATAATTTAACAAATGCATCAAAGTAGGGGATCTCATGGGGTTTAACCTAGGGTCACCCCTATATTAACATTACCATTTTCCAACAGAACATGATGACATCTTTATAATTGTCGTTGGCTTAGATATATATAAACTTTGTTTTGCCATTCAAATGACCAGCGGAGGAGTGAGTGGGCAGGACCTAGCCCCCAAGTGGAATTTCGCAGTTGAAATCGTGCCTCAGAACCTTGACCTGGGCACATTTTTTTAGAAGTATCCAGAGGGAATATTCCACCATGGAATATTTTAGAGAATATTCCACAAGGGAATCTAAAAGACTCTCTAGAGGCTCATATGTGACTGTGACAGAAATTGGTCAAGTTTATACTAAAATTTCATGAATTTTCACAAGGAATCTGATGGTGCAATCTGTTTTTTGATCTGAGAGTCCCATTTTCAGGTCATTCCCAGATATGGAGGTATAAGATGCATTTTTTCCATGTACTCATTTGATTTTTGTTGAGACAAAGGAAAAGGACTCCCCACTATTGAAGCAGGGCCCAAGGACATAGTCCACATTGGACAAACTCTATTATCAAACTCTCTATGTGCATTGTCTATATGGTTTTCTTTATGCTTACTCTTTTTTAAGTGTATGTGTATGTGGTTTTCATGCTATTTTACATGCAATTCTAAATACATCATAAAAGAAAATATCTTAGTTAATGTAAATAAATTAGATATTTTGGATCAAGTTTGGTATCAGAGTGGTCTTCTTGCTTATGTGAATTGTGAGTGTGAATGGTAACCAGGAACAACCTCCAAAAGGGTGAAGGTAAACTTAATACTTTTGACCCTGATATTGGACATACAACTAGAAGAAGGAAAATTATAGACCATGATGATCATGATGACGAAGAGCATGATTTTCGTAAAGTATTCTACACCATGGTAGAAAAGGTGGATAGATTTTTTGCAAAGTATGAGAAACTTGTGGTGAAAGCGGAAAGGAAAAAGAAAGAGGCAGAAGAAGATCATGCTTCAATGAATCAGGAAAATGGAGGAGAGTCTCCTCAACCCCCATCTTCATCTTCAAATGAAATCTCTTCTTCTTCATCATCTAAATCTCATCATTCTAATAGACAACATTGAAATGATTTTAAAAAGCCTTTTTTTAAGTTGGATGTAAAATTTGATTTTCCTATATTTAACGGAGAATGTAATGAAGAAAAGATAAATAATTAGATCAGATAGATTGAAGTGTATTTTTGGATTCATCAAATTGAATAAAATGAGGCCAAGATCCAATTAGCATCTCTTCGACTAGGAGGCATCGCTCTCATATGGTGGGAGAGAAAACTTCAGAAAGGTAACAAGCATGTGGGTAATCTCCTTTCTTCTTGGTCTGAATTTGTTTCTATTTTTAAAGGACAATTTTATCCAATGGCATATCAACAAAAATCCATGATAGAATGGAAACATTTGAAACAAGGAAAAAGTCAATGCATTCAAAGTTTCATAGAGGAATTTAGGAAACAAGATTTGACATTGGGCATTCCTTTAAATTAACCTGATACTTTGTTGAAGTATATTGATTCTTTACATGATTATCTCCAGCATTGTTTGTTGTTATTTGAACCGACTGCTCTTGATTCGGCTAGCATGAAATCCATTCACCTTGAAAGCAGGGGAAAGTATGAACAAGAAAATTATTCCAAGAAGGCAGTGACAACAAGGAAAAAGGAAGAAAAATCCTCTTGCACTCACTACGAGAAATAAGGGCTTGATGAGGAGCACTGTTGGAAATTGCATTCGAAATTAAAGCCCAAGAGGAATGGTAGAAAAGGGAAGTAGAAGATGGTATCTATTGTGTAACAAGACCATGGATCCTATTAAAATGATGAGGAGAAGCTCATAGTTGTTGGGTTTACAAGTGTTGGACCAATTGACCTAGGCTCTAATTTAGGTGATGAGATGAAGATCACAACTCTTTGGATTGTGGGTGATGGACCTATTGACTTGGGTTCTAATTCAAGAAATGAGACTAAGATTATTTTAGGTGACTACATGGCTCCAAGAACTTGAGGAGATCAACCAAATAATTCAAGCATAGAACGTTGAACTGAGGAAACTTCTACAAGAATCAAGGATTGCAGCTTCAGCTATAAGCCACGGAAGAGACCTTGGAAAATTTGAAGCACAATGAAGGCTTCGCAAAGCCATCATCACCCACTTCAAAGGTAAATAGTGATTCTTTAGTTTCATGTTATCATTATGTTGATGATTTTGTTGCTTTTGAAAGACATGCCACAAGGATTAGTTAGAAGCTCATGAAGAAGATGGGATATGAAGGCAAGGGCCTAGGATTTAATGGCCAAAGCATTGTGAATCCCATCCAAATGGTGGAATTACCTCGATATGCAGAGCTAGGCTATGTTGGAAAGGAATACAGGACATTATGCAATATGGAGACAAGAGAATCTTCAAGTGACAAGTCCAAGACAGTGAAATATGTTGAGAGCACATCACCACCTTCCAAGGAGCATTCCAAAGGAATATCTAATGTAATCTGTCCTCATCAGAGCCACATTAAGAATGGTCATTCAAAGAAGGTCAAGAAAGTATGGAGGAAGAAAAACCATTGTAGTCATTGCAACAAGGGTGGACATTAGAGAGCCACATGTTGGAAGCTCCATCCAGAGCAACAACCAAAGGAGGGCAGGAATCATGTAAAAGCACCTATGAAGGAACCAACCAATGAAGCATTTCAACAATCAAGAAAGTTACAAAAGGAAAGCCCATTAACCTGGCTAGGTAAGAAAGGGGTAACTTTTCTAAGTAGTTTGGCATGGCCACCATTATAAATCACATGTTGCGAAATTGTTTGTAAAGGTGATGAATGTATAACATAACTTGTATATGCATCATAGTGATATTTTGGCCTTTTTAGTTGGCGTATGGTTTGTGATGTAAACTTGACCATGAGTGTGTTATAAACTCTTGACAAGTATGGTTTTGTTTGGGTCATGTAAGTTGGAAATGTATTAGTAGCTATAGGTTTGCATATGGATACAGGTGTTAGTTTCATCATTCCAAGTTTCAAAGCACAAAGGTGAAGGAAAGGGAAGGTGGCTTGTTAGAGGAATATGTTATTTTAGATCAAGATTGCAGACCAAAATTCATTCATTGCTGAGGAATGATCCGGGTGGCTCTAGGAAACCTTAAAAATCAAAGTGTTCAAAATTTTATGGAAATTTCACCAAGTTGTAGTGCTCATCGTTACGATTCTAGTGGCACAAACAGCACTCAAATCTGAGTTTGTATGACCAAATTATTATAGTCGGAAGTTGACAAGTTAAGTAGGAAAGTGGGACCCATAAGGCATACATGGCAGTTGACTCGTCAATTATCTAATGACACATGACACTCCATCATTGGCTCCTTGCCCCTACAGAAAAGACAAAAAATATATATACTAAAAAAAATCTCAAAAAGAAAACTAATTTAAAAATATAAAAAAACTATGGTTATTAAAATAACCACCACATAAAATATTAAAAAAAAACATATAAGACAAAATATGGTTTATAAATGTTTGAAAATAACATGGGTGGTGGTTTTTTTTTAAGCGAGATGGACAGCTTATATTAATTCAAAAGACTAGTTTTAGGGCCAGAATCCTTTACATCTTCATTGCAATGGTGTTCAAAGTTGTTCAACTTTCCAAAATTCCTACATCTATCCATTTTCTTGCTTCATACACATATACTATACCTTTGCTCAATATAAATTATGTAGAAAACCCCCAGAAACATAGTAAAGTGACAGTACATAGCCAATCATGGGATGGGTGACCAAAATGGTTTGTTTCTCCTTAATTCTAATAATCCATGTTCCAAGGAGTCAGCTTGTTGATTGTACATTCTTCTTACATGATAAAATTCCATGATTTCAAAGCATAATAGAAGTCTGTGAATCCAAAGAAGAATGGAAGAGTGAAAGGAATGTTGAGAAATTGTATCTTTCTGACAGTATTGAATTACCAGCATAGAATCCCTGTATCTTTTTGGTGGTGGTTTTTTTATAACCATTATATATGGTTATTTACCCATATGGGTATGTTGTAGCGACTACAACCATCCTCCAAATTTTTTCCTTAGCTTTGTTTTGGAGCCTCCCTACAAACCATCCTTAGCAACATGTCTTGCACTTACAAGTACTTATGCTTTAGTTGAGTTTTTTTGGCTTATCAACTTGTGTTTGATAGCTTGTTTGCCTTTCACCCACAAGCTAACATCTCAGGACTTGGCCATCGACTCGCTCTTGTGCTCACTTGAAGAATTACGTAGAATTGGAGGGAAACTAGCCTTGCTCTCCAGAATTGTGCAAAGAATCAAGGCAACATGTTGTTCTACAGAAATGCATAGAGAAAGCAGAATACCTTCCCTCTGAAAATTGTGCAGAGCAGCCCATCACTGGGCTTGCTCTCAAAATTTATGCAGATCTGGCTGATAGCCTTGGCTTCAGTCCAAAAACTGCACAGAGCTTGAGGGGTAGCCAGAGCCACTTAGCCTAGAAATTTCACAGAAGTCACTCCAGGGCTTGCAGTTTGTTGCATGTGCTCCCAAGTTAACCGATTCCCTCCAGGACTAAGCAATCTTGATTAGCATGCATGGGATGATTTTTCCTAAAAAAGCAAAAAGAATCCCTAGATTTTAGGGATCCACTTTTAACAGCTGGGGGTTACATGCAAAAGTCATTTTAGAAACCTCCTACCAAGTGTCACTTTTTCCTAGATTCGTGGCATGCAGGTCATAAGCCTCGATCTTATCAAAACTATTTATTCAACACTTCAAAGCTCATTCTTAACTTCGATCTTGGAGCTCTAGCATTCCCCATCGTATCTTGGAGCATTCGGCACACTCAGCTTAGCTTTTTCTGAGTAAGACCGCTTTTCATATCTTTTACTGCTTTTATGTCATTTTTTGTATTTCAATTTGCATGAGTGTTGTTTGCTTGGTTTTGTTGAATACTTGTTGTAGTTTTAATACATGTTAGCTTGTAGAAAATTGTTTCAAGTTTTCCATTGCATCTCCTTATTGTCGCATGCATGACATTGTTTCTGCACTAACGATCACCGTTGTGGTGACTCACACCACACACTTACTTGTTTTCCCATTTACTGAATCCTACACTCACTAATTGCATGCATGTTCATTTACTCATGTCTACACTCAGCTTCACACGTGCATTCAGTCTTTACATGTTTTCAGCTGCTCATCGGCCGATCTGCCTTGACCCGGACCCTACCTTAACCGGCTTGCACTGCAAATTTATGATGGAAGTCTCTGCCTTGCTCCCATAAATTGCACAGATCTTTCCTCACACTAGCTTGCCAGGCTTGCGCTGTGTTATGCTCCTATACCATAGGTGTCATATTTCATGATTGACTGGTTGAAATCCCTGATATGTTCATCCTTTCCTTGCTGTAAAGATTTCCATATTATGAAAAAATCAAAAAATTAAAAAATGTAAAGAGGGTATACCCTAAAAGAAAAATCAAAGGGTAAAAAGATAAATGGTCAAAAGAAAAAATGAAAAGAAATGAACCCCAAAGAAAAAAGACCTGCAAAGTGTGCAAGTCCAAATGCCACTACTATTTCATTTTTTAGTAAATAAAGCATCATGTACAGCTTGTTGAACTTTTTACCTCAGTTGATCACTGGCCAAATAGCTTAATCCTGGCTAGCTCATGTTTGAATTTCCTGTTTTAGAGATAGAGAATAGAAATCTGTCCAAATTGTTTAATCTTGGCAGATAAATAGACAAGTAGAGAAGCAAAGGAGCTCAACAGTTTAATCTGAGTCCTGGATGAAATAAGTAAGGACTTAGATAGGCTTATCATGTAAAGAAAAGAAAAGCTGAAAAGGGATTGCTAGTCTAAATGCACCCATGGAAAAAGAAGAAAAAATGTTAGATACAGTAGGCTGGGTAGACAATTTATTTTTTGGTGTTACAGAAGCATACCTGTGGTTGATTTTTGTCTCTCAAGTTTTTCATCTTACTATCATCACAAGTACCATGTGTTACACTAAAAAATGTCACCATGACTATTTACAGTTAGTATGGCTCAATCAACAGTCATGCTACCCTCTTAGGCAAGTCTTATGCCTCTGCTCTCCATGTCAAACTCCAAAAAAGAGAGAAAGTCTTGTATAAATGTATTTATCTCTGGGGACGCAGGTTCTCTCAACCTTACCTGTGGGGACGCTCCCAATGTTCACAAAAGCTGCGTCCAAAGACGCTCTGTATGTAAAGGGACAGGTGCGTCCCCCTGTAAAGGTTAGAATGCGCAAGTTTCATCTTTAAAAAGTTACTTGTGGTCATTTCTAGAGCATTCTAGAAGGTTGTTCGACGTGTATTGGGTGCCTCCAGATGGTTCATGCACTCCTATCAAAGAGGAACTTATCCCATCAATAAGGGAGCTATCCCACCCAAAGAGGGGATTATCCCATTGATGGTGGACCTGATTAACCTCCTCTTGAGCACTATAAATATAGGCATTAGGCCAGAAGGAGGGGAGGTTGGAACTATACATTTTCTTTGGGTAAATGCTGCAGGAATTAGGACTCCCATTTAGAACCTTGTGAGGAGAGATTGTCTTTGCTTGATTCTACTTGGAAGTGGGTGAGCTTTGTCAAAGTAGAGGAAAACCCTTGATGGACCCTGGGAGGAACTTGCACAACACCAAGGCCAGGTTGTAAGAGTTTCTTTGTTTCGTTATTAATACAAACTGGTTTATTTTTCTCAATAGCTTGTGTTAATGAGTTATTTCATGTGTTCCTTGGTCTGCATGTTGAATATATGTTTTATTATATGAAATGCAAGTGCTTGGTAATTGTTTGATTGTTTGTGGTTGCAGGAATTGACTTGAAGGAGGAGCTCATCCGGATCGGCAAGGACGGACTACAACAACCGCGTTTTGGAATAAGGTAAGCCTAAACACTTGTAGTTTTCATGTTTTAAAAGGTATATTTAGAGAAAGATCACTCCATTTTGTCTTGTTTGTTGCTAGAGAGTTTAGACTCCTAGGGAGGTCAGTTGTGTCCACACAGATGACTTTTTCCGCCACGACAAATTGGCACAAACAGTTTTACCTTCCAAAGTAATAGAAAACTTAGGAAGGATCCCTAAAGGTTCACTAATTGTTCTGTTAAAAGCTTTCAGATTCTGCGTAATAGGCGCAAGCTGAGGGGAACCCAAAGCTTTCCAAACAGCTGAGGATAAAATACTAACAGAAGCACCTTCATCTACCTGAGTACGATGTATGTCCCTACCACCAGCCTTGACAATGATTTGGAAAGGGATGGAGGAAGGAAGACGAGGTTCTGTCAGTCTATTCCAGTCAAAGGAAAAGACCTCAGTACTTGGAGGGGGTTCTGTAGAAACAGGTGAAATGCCCCCCGGCATAGAAGAATCTGATGTAACAAGAAGAACCTGAGCAGCATGAAGTTTACTCTCGAAAGGGAGAGTGTGATCAACCGAATGTGAAATTGAATCGACCACTTGATCAACTAACGGATCATCAACCTGAGTGACATGAGTTTCACTCTCCAATGGGAGAGTGTGATCGACTAGACTTGAATTTAAATCAATCACTCCGTCAGTTGACGGTAGGTTGGGAGAAAGTTTACGGTAACCAGTTGGAAATTCTTGCTGTGGAACAGTAAGGTTTTCCAACAATGTTGAGGCTTCATCCATGTGAGGGCAAATGTGAGTTTGATGACTCCCTTTGCATAACTTACAAGGAAACCTAACTTTACCCTTTTTCCCAGGAACCTGACTATCACTGGTTGATGGATCAATGGAAAGTTGATGAGATTTTTCTGAACATACTTCCAAGACCTTTGGAATACCAGGACAATTGACAAGGAAGTGGTCACCCTTACAAAGCCTGCAAGGGTATTTGGGTTTACGATGCATGTCGGAATTTTCCTCAACACAACTAACACTTACAGCCATGGTTGGTTGGTTGACTTCTTTCTTATCTTGCTTCTTCTTCTTCTTCTTCTTCTTCCCTTTCTTCTTCTTCTTAGCCTCCTGGTTACTAGCATCAAGGATTTTACCAGGCAAAGAGGAAGAAATGGAGGAAGAAAAATTAGGCGAAGAAGGTAAAGGATCAACAGAAGGTTGGTGATGTTGAGATGGTGAACTCTGTTGAGGTGAAGCATCTGGTTGAGATGGAACAATGGGAGTACTTTGGGCCAACGAAGTTGAAAATAACCATATCGGTAAACCTATTGTAAATCCAGGTAATGACAAAGTAGCCATATAAGGAGGACCAACATTTCCAAAGTAAGGAAAAGTACTAGGATTCTCATTAGGAGGGGTTCCTAGGTTGATAAATTCCGGAACATTTGCCATTATATTCAACTTCAGTGAATTTTATTAACAATTTAAAACTAAAATTAACAATTCACACTTAACAACTAAAATTCACAATTCACACCTATGGTCTCTAAAAGTAAAAACAAACAAATTAACACGCGCTATCAAATCTAGGAGTCAAACCATACACAAACAGTAGCCTTCTGGACCAAAAACACTAGTTGGTGATGAAGCCCAACATCGCCGAATTCAGTACAGAAGTGGTGGGTGGAACAGTTACCCCGGCAACCTGCTTAATGAATAGACTGGACCAAGTTCCTCCACTTTAACCGTCTCGAGTGAAGTGAACCCCCTAGAAAATCCAAGTGAGTATAACCGACGTCTGCTCCAGGTACAGTGGGACCTTCCCTCCACCGTCACCTCGGTAGAATCCTAAAGATTATGGTCACTAAGGTTACCAACAGCAACAAGTACACCTGGGGGAACAGTCTAAACTCCGACAGCACGCAAGGGCAGAGTAGCAAGCTCAATCCCCTTACCAGCTCCTTGACAATAATCCAAGGTTTACCGATAAGTGACCCCTGGCTCCTCGACAATGGTTAATCCGAGGTTTACCGTTTGTAATACGTACTGTCTGGCGTCGTTCCCAACGAGGGGGGAATGATCCCCTCATTGGTTCGGACACGAGCTCGTGCTTCTCCTTTAAGAGGAGCTTTCCCAGAGTGTAAATGTAACAATTGGATTTGATTCTATCACAAGATCGACTACTTGTTTGGTTTTACTGTCTTGGAGAGTTAAGTACTCACCTACTCCAAGACACTAGCCTAAGCTATGTTGGTGTTTCAGAACCCTAGAAATGTAAAAATTACTAGATGAATTTTAATTAAGCGCTGTGTTATTAAGGCTGTTATTACTCAAATGGGTAAATGGAGATGAAACCAATGGTGTTATGACCCGACTCAACTGAATGCAATCGAATATGATAATGCAATCCTTTCAATTCAATGAATCCTAACTAGAGTAAGGAGAGAGTTTCCATTCACTTCCGACAATGCAAAAAATTGATCTCTAAGAGAAAATATAACAAATTCTCTAATGCACTAATTTCATCAAGAAAAACTAATGCAAATCAATTCCAAACCATTTTTTTTATTTTTATTTTTGTGTAAATTCAAATCAAAGAAAACTGATCTAAATCTACGATTGATTTTCCAGAATGTAAACTATGCAATTGTAATCTATGCACAATTCACTCGAAAAGTATGCAAATGTAATCTATGCACATTTTTCATTCATATTCCGAAAATGAGAATTCTAATTATGCAAATGTGATCTATGCAAGAGAATTCTCAGACACAAGACGATTCTAATGTGATCTAAGAACCAATCAAGTGCAAGTCGAGAAAATTGGGTGAGAGTTCCAAAGATCAAAACATAAAAACACTCAAAGGCGATTAACACTCATACACAATTTGCAAAAACAGAAGCAAAAAGATGCAAAATTGTGAAAAGACTGAGACAAACCTCCAAGTAATGACCAAAGGAAATCAAATCAAGAATTTCTCAAAAAAGAGACTCAAAACACCCAATTGATGAAAGCTAAAAGCAGGAATGCTAATGAAACAAGTTCAGGTGAAAATTTTTGACAGGGTACTAAAGGATCTGGGCAGAAAACACTAAGAAAAAACAAAATCTAAAAGCAATTAAAGCAAAAATGGAGTTTTCCTAAATTTTTACAGGAAGACGCAGGCAACCCGTTAGAACAGGCGCGGGCCCGCTCTGTGCAAACGGCAACAGCGCGTCCAAAGACGCACTGTGCAGTACTCAGAGGGTGCGTCCTTCTGGAAAAGTTAAGAAAAACCAAATCTAACTAAATCTAAAGCTAAGCCACCCAAATACTAATTCTCACAGTCAAAAACCAGAAAATAAAAATGATTTTCTCAGAGCAAAGTTCACACAAAGGAAAAGACTCTCTCATTAATGGATTCCCCAGTGGAGTCGCCAATTTGTCGTGGCGGAAAAAGTCGTCTGTGCGGACACAACTGACCTCCCTAGGAGTCTAAACTCTCTAGCGACAAACAAGACAAAATGGAGTGATCTTTCTCTAAATATACCTTTTAAAACATGAAAACTACAAGTGTTTAGGCTTACCTTATTCCAAAACACGGTTGTTGTAGTCCGTCCTTGCCGATCCGGATGAGCTCCTCCTTCAAGTCAATTCCTGCAACCACAAACAATCAAACAATTACCAAGCACTTGCATTTCATATAATAAAACATATATTCAACATGCAGACCAAGGAACACATGAAATAACTCATTAACACAAGCTATTGAGAAAAATAAACCAGTTTGTATTAATAACGAAACAAAGAAACTCTTACAACCTGGCCTTGGTGTTGTGCAAGTTCCTCCCAGGGTCCATCAAGGGTTTTCCTCTACTTTGACAAAGCTCACCCACTTCCAAGTAGAATCAAGCAAAGACAATCTCTCCTCACAAGGTTCTAAATGGGAGTCCTAATTCCTGCAACATTTACCCAAAGAAAATGTATAGTTCCAACCTCCCCTCCTTCTGGCCTAATGCCTATATTTATAGTGCTCAAGAGGAGGTTAATCAGGTCCACCATCAATGGGATAATCCCCTCTTTGGGTGGGATAGCTCCCTTATTGATGGGATAAGTTCCTCTTTGATAGGAGTGCATGAACCATCTGGAGGTGCCCAATACACGTCGAACAACCTTCTAGAATGCTCTAGAAATGACCACAAGTAACTTTTTAAAGATGAAACTTGCGCATTCTAACCTTTACAGGGGGACACACCTGTCCCTTTACATACAGAGCGTCTTTGGACGCAGCTTTTGTGAACATTGGGAGCGTCCCCGCAGGTAAGGTTGAGAGAACCTGCGTCCCCAGAGATAAATACATTTATACAAGACTTTCTCTCTTTTTTGGAGTTTGACATGGAGAGCAGAGGCATAAGACTTGCCTAAGAGGGTAGCATGACTGTTGATTGAGCCATACTAACTGTAAATAGTCATGGTGACATTTTTTAGTGTAACACCATGGCAGATGTCTGGATGCAGATCAAGCAAAGTATAACTAACTCCCCTTCCTACTTTTCTTAATCATTTACTAATTTCCCCCCTGAGATATTAAGATCTGCTTAATATCCCCAAAAGGCAACTCATTCCATTTTATTATTGCCTAAGTAAGCTCCCATTTTACTTATGAAAATGGCCATCCTTCGTGTATAAACCCTTGTTTTTCCCTTTTAGCCTAAGTTTTTAAACATTGTGACTTAGTGCTTTTGGACTCATTTTTACATATTAACTTTAACATTATTATTTAAATCCCACCCCATTACCCGTTCCCGTATTATATTTATAATAAAAACCCCAATTATTAATATTTCTCGTCCCCAGTTATATAACCATATTCACTATTTTTAAGGGGATTAATAGATCCATTTGGGATTTATTAATAACCCGTCGCGCGCCATCCAAAGGGTTAATTAACATTTGGTTAATTAATAACCTAACTTAAATAAACCCCGACAACCAATGATATCGCGCCCGAAAACATTAGAACCGTGGTTTAATGACATCGGTCCCACCGCTTAAAGTACACGCCATCTCAGGAGAGCGCCCATCATCTGATCTCAGCCCTCGCATCCGACGGCTGTATATCATTTCGCGACCCCCTCTGCCTCTGCACTTTAACGTCCAGGGAATTGGCAGTATCGTCGCTCGTACCAGGACGCGTGTCGATTGCCTGCACTGCTCGCGGCCCTCCCGTCTGAAACCACTTTAGCCTATAAGAGGTCCGGGGTAAAACCACTTACGGCCCTCCCGTTGACCCCTCGCTGACGTCACTGCCACATCACCGTCCCGCACCCCCTGCTAAACGACAAGTTGTCCCATCATGTTGACGTCATCCCCTCAATAAATGCCAAAAATCACCCGCCAAACCAAATTTTGTTAAAAAACGACAAACTATCTTTTTCACTGTAATTCTTTTTGTTCACGCTCCCATGCAAAATAATGACTGGAGCCATTGTACCAGCTTTCAACCGCCACTCGGCCGAAGAGACCATGGCAACGCGCTCTGCAATCCATCATTCGACCTGCATTTACTCAATTTGCCTCCGTAGTCTAGGTATTTATCCATTTTACCGGTAACCCTGTAAATTCCACTTTTTCACTGAAAGTTCTACCTGTGAAAACCAAATTCGAGTCAAGAATAGTCTGTTTAGCCCATAAAAAAGACTCCTAGACCTACTGTACAGTCCAATTTTCCACAAAAATCCCAAATTCCAATTTGAAAACACAAGAACCAAACATGGAGGCCCCCACAGCCCTGAATGTCACACTTGTAAATGCACCTCATAAAGACTTAAATTATCTGCCTCTTACAGACAAAGATTTCCAAATAACCACTAATTATAATCATCTTCAGGCCTTCTGCCAAATTAGGGATAGTTATCTAAGCAATTCTGATATTTTTGGACTCTGGGAATCAAACCTTCCCATGTACTTCCTCCCCTCAGTCCATGTTTTCCCAGATATCATTCACCAATGCTGGGCCAATTATGACCCTGTCCATAGAGCAGTTATGTCTCCTTCAAAAACTGTCCTTTTTTCTATAATTGTTGAGTCCATCAATGAGATGATACATTTCCATTCCACTGAGCCTCTTGCTCCTCTTTCCATGGGATTTTGCTGGAAAAAGCTTCTCAATTACCTAGCTTAGAGATAACCCATATTGCTCAAATGTTCATGTCACCAAAGCACCAACCTAAGGGCCCTCCTCCTTATCTGCGCGCTTTTTTCACTGAAACTGGTAGGCTTATTGTTGACATGATATCCTCAGTCTTGGGATTTAGGTCCAGTGAATATGTGGATGATATCACCCTGGTTCTATTATCAATATTTACTCCAGGACAGCCCCCTGCTGTCAAGTATGACTATGCCACTTTTATTGCCAACAAAATCCATGATCAGTTTATAAACTTGGATAGGGAAGGATTCTTCAAATACACAACTTTTCTATACCACCTGTTGTTATATTATCAGCCAGACAACTTTCCATTTCCCATCAGGAAATTAGACTCAAAGGGAAATCAAAGGTCTGTGATCTTTTGGAGCTTAGTCTTCCACAATACCTATGAGTGCCCTTATACTTATAGTGAATTCGTTGACTTATTTGTACACCCAGCCTTCACTCTGTTGATAGGAGCTCCTCCTCCTAAAATTACTAGTGATATGAAGAAGATTTTGCAGCTTTCCAAACAATACAGAATAGGTGACCGGTACCTCTACCAGAATCACACAGAAATCAGAATGTATGGGTGTGAACTTTGCCCTTTTAAATTGCACAAATATGTGCCCATGAGGTTATTTGCATTAGAATATTTGAGGCAGATCATCAATGCAGATTTAACCCACTTTTGTAATGTAAAGAAGAAGGCTCAGCTGAGAATAAAAAACCAGTTAGGCCCTTATGTTATCCATGATAGGGATGCATGGAAAGATGCAGAACAAATTTTAGAAGACCACCTCAGATTGAAAAAGAGTTTTGGGTGGGTACCATATGACCCATGTAGTTTCATAAGTGATAGAAGGGTAAGGTATAGGCTATTAGTGTATGTACATCATAGGATCCCAGAAATTGAACTGTATGCAAATCAGGAAGAATGGGTAGAAGGGACCTTAATAGAAGAAATTACTGAATAGGAAAAGATGGAAAAAGTTATGAAAGATATTGAAAAAACCATTGACTTGGACTCTTTTGGACAAGTATCTTTCAAGTTGCCTCAATAGTCAGGAGTTGGAACATCCTCTGTTGGAACTTCTCAGTAGCCTGCACAGAAAACTAGCACATCAGTCATAGGGACTTAAAAGGTAAAGAGGTAGATACCACAGAGCAGCCAATAATGACTGATCAGCCAGCAGCGTCAAAAGAA
The DNA here is from genome assembly GCA_031772625.1 of Pinus tabuliformis. NCBI lineage: Eukaryota > Viridiplantae > Streptophyta > Pinopsida > Pinales > Pinaceae > Pinus > Pinus tabuliformis. Next base: position 260,840,263 of record CM062817.1, on the reverse strand, counting down.
CAGAATCAGGGGCAAATTCCTCCAGCCCAAACTAGAGTACCAGAAATTCCAGCACTACAAACTCCTCTAAATGAGGAAAAAAGCAAGAAGAGAGACAGAGAAGAGGCCACACCTATCAGTAGACCTACTGAGCAACCAAGAGAAAAGAGGCAAAGGCTGAATCCTCTGTTAGAGGTGGAAATTATTGAAGAAACGATAGACATTCTAAGAGGAGAGGGGCTAGTCAGCCAGCAGACTTCCCCAGAGATAGAAACATCAACTAGCTCCCATAAGGAAGAGCTAGAAAGGCAGCACAGTGTAGAGGTGTCTTTCACCAGGCCACAAAGCAAATAAGCCTCAGACATCAAGAAAAATTTCACAGAGATAAAGGCCAGAAATGATCCCGTGAGGATTGAAATCTATAATCAATACTTGAAAATGGCCCCCTCAACCCAGCAAAGATTGATGTCTGCCTATGACATCAAAGAAGGTAAAATGATAATGAGTTATTTTAAGCCAAAAGTGCAGCAACCCCAGTCGGCAGCAGATTATATCAGAACAAACTTGGAGGTCCTAGCCAAAGACATTCATCCATTGGACCAAATTGAACTTCACAAACAGACTGGGGAAATGGTGTATTCTACACTAATTGACAAAGCAATGTTGGCCCACTAGTTACAAAATTCCTTGGACAACACAACAGCTCAGTTGCATTGGGGGAAAGCTTCTTCTCTGGCCAAGGATAACAGAATCAAATCCTTAGAAGAGATCATCATGGAACTGGAGCATGACCCAAAAGATGCTAAAGGCATAAAGGCACTAATCAAGAAGAAGGAAGAGGACATTGCTGCCCTAAGGAAATAGTTGAAGCTATCTCCTTCAAGGCACCCTCAGACTGCAGAAATTATAGAGTAGAAATTAGAAGAAGACATGATGGACTTGCTCATGAAACTCAATGAAATATTAACTGATACAGAGCAGGCACTTGAGAAAGCATTAAAAGAGAAGCAGGGAGAGTCGACCTCCCAGCCACCTGAGGTAATCCCTACAGTCACAACTGCAGTCCCCTCAACAATTAGATCAGCATTGGCCCCAAATGTCCCAGCAGTCACAGCAGAAGTAATTATAGGTACAAGAACATCAGTAGGAGTAGCACCGGACAGCAGTACAAGTATGAGCACAGAAGAATTGATAAGAGCCATGGAAGAATTGAGACTTCAAGCGTCAGAGTTGAAACAAGTAAAGGAAAAATTGGCAAAAGTAGAAAAGAGTTATGATAAATCCAAAATAAGTGTGGCAGAGAAAATAAGAGAGGTTAAAGCATTAGAAAACAAAGTCAGAACACTAGAGAAGGATCTCACTATGGACAAACCTCTGGTAGAAATTAAAAGAATTATTTGGACCAAGATCAATCAATCCCTAAGTAATGTTTGGCCATTTATCCAAGCAATTTATGAGCAGATTGACTTGGTGAATGCAGCACATGGAGAAATTCAAAAAGCAAGAGCTTTATTAGGACAAATGCCTAATCAAGCCAACCGGCTCATACACTTTTTGAATAGCAGAAATAGGGAGCAGCTAGAACAACTCAGCATCCTAGACAGGACAGGCACCATTTTGGATATCAAAAGAGTTCTAACCAAGAGAACTTTAATGCAGAATTTGGAAAAAAGATGCCAGGATATGCAAGTAGAAATTAATTCTTTCATGCAAAGATTTACAGTTTTGCAGGATAAAGGGCTACCAAGTCTTTTAGGAAATAATGACCGGCTTATGAAACACGCAGATTATGTACATAAGTTGAACACATATGTTGTTGATCAAGTTAATTCATCAACAAGTGCTTCAGGAGTAAAAGCACTCCCCACAGGCCAAACTCTCTATGATAACTTAGAAAACTTATTTTATATTGAGCATGAGGTAAAACATCTGTTTCAGCTCCAACCTAATTTTTTCAGATATACAGAAACTGATGAAACCCTAAGGAAACTTCAGAGACATAAGTTGCCAGATCAACAATGGTGGGAAGACATGTTGGGGATTTTGTAAATTTCTCTTGGATAAAGCGGAGATTTCGGGCTATTTTTCCATGATAAGATAAACAGAGATAAATGAGGCTCAAGCGGGTTAAAATGTATCTGATCAAAATCAAAGAATATCTAATAAATACGGAGTAGCCAGCAGAGAGTACCAGTGGAAAACAGCTGTAAAACGACTCGCAGAACCTACCTCCAGTACATCCGATAAAAATGGATCAGTCAGCATAGCATCAATTTATTTGTTTCCCTGTTTATGAGATTGCTTGTCTCTATCTTTGTAAAAAGGGATTAGTCATTACTAGATATTATCTCCATCATATATTTTTTAAAGATTTTTTGTATAAATACCCCCCAAACGAAGCATTTTGGGTTGGTTGGTGGGTTTTCATAGATTTTGGCCATAATACTGAAACTTTTGGAATAAAAAAGCTGTTGGAACCATTTGTTGTCTGGCCTACTGGATGAGGAATTGATGTTGAGGACCTGTTACAGAATTCTTGAATCAGCTTATGGATCAATAAGTCCCTTCTAACTTGAGTTTTACAATTTCCACGTTTACTATATCATCTATGTTTCATGATCTAAATAATAGAGAGAAAGAATAACTCAGAATTTGCTTGACTGCACTCTGTTTTCAGTCTTTATTATTCTCTATGTTTTCTTCAGAATTAGAATAAACAGTGAATTCTTAATTGCTCATGTTTCCCCGGATTCTTTCCTCTTGAGTATTTGCTAAGGAATTCTTGATTGCTCCTTAACAGTAATCATCCATTTTTCCCTCCGCCAATATGGTGAAGGATTCTTAACCGCCCTTCACCCATTTGACTCCATTCCATCTGATTCCAGCCTTTAAATTGTTCCATATTTGAGTACCTTGCTCTGTGATGCCATCCTCTGTTGATAAACCAAATCCAGAAAGCCATCCTCTTGACTCCATCATGCCCAATGGACTGAAATATTCAGTTTTCCTCACTGTTCTATTTGATTCCACCATCCAAACCCAAAACAAAACCCTTGAACTTCATAACTAGCCTAACACATTTCAAAATAAAGCTAAATCATAAAGAGAGAGCCCTCTCTGGATGCAGATTGGCTAGAATCTGTATCTAAAAGATTGGTCTGTGGTTACCTTGGTCGTATTCCCTTTCTTACAACTTTGGGGAACAACCTGAGTGATAACATGCTGCACAATTCTAAGAGGCAGTGCCCCATTGGCCCCTGGAATTACGCAATGCAGTTTTACCGGGTTGTAGTCATGTTGACTGAAACTATGCATTTCATAATTTCAGCCCTCGGCAGGCCAAGATAGACTATGCTCTGCGCAGTTCTAGTAGCAAGTCAATTCACTCACAGTCCGAACTATGTTTTTCACAGTTCTGGTAGTCAATCTCCCAGCCTCCCAGTGAAAATTGCTAAATGTTCCAGTGAGTCACTTAGGTGTGTTGCATGTTAGTCCTCAAGTTTATTTTGGTTTTCTACTGACATTTTTCTTTCCATGAGTGTTTCTCTATCTCCAGGTATCACAGGTGTTTTTCTGTCTCTCAGCAGTACAGGTTAGGATGGCTGCAAAGTGGTTCCCAAGCTTGGGTTGGGAATGGACACCTTTAGAAACCTCTATGCACACTTATTTCATATCATTCTCTGAATGCAGCTTATGTGGAGTTATAATACAACTATCAAACCACTTCGTCACCCTGATGTACAGGATGAACTTTGAGCAGGATTCGCCTTGCATGTCATAGGAAGTGATGGAGGCATTGATTGACATAGTTGATTCGTATGCCTCACCCCTTATCACCTTCATCCGAATGTACAACGTAGAGAAGGCTTTGCATGTTTTACCGAAGTTTTCCATGGATAAGTTAGTCATGCAAGAGGTTTCGTATCACATCTCGATAGGGTTGTCAGCGAGACTACATAGGAAGAATAAAGCATCTTAGCCCACTCTTCCTTTGCAGATCGAGTTGTATGAGATTCAAATTCTCAAGGATGTTGAGGTTGAGATGGATGAATTCAAGAGATTTGCCTTCGACACCAAAAGTTTCAATCCATATGACTCTCATTTCTTAGAGAAGGACAACTGTGTGAGAGTGCATCATCCTTGGATACATGGGGCATGTCATTGGCGTGAGGAAGACCCATGGAGATATTGCTATAACTTCTCAAGGCTCAATGAACTGATCATGATGGTTGCAAAGTGGTTAGTAGTGCAGAAGGCAGCATCTCAAAGAGCAGCATCATTGTTGAGCCTCAAAATTACTCTTTCCCTAGCAACTCTTCTCATTCCTTTTCTTTGTTTTTCCATAAGAAAGATGCATTCTCATCACCAATGACCGATATACACTGTCTTGAGGAGGACATTTAGTGATTTGCATGTTATGCTTTTATGTTTTGCTGTTTGAATACATTTTTGTATATTATCTATGGAACGCAACCTATTCTAGAGCTAATCGGCTGTTCCGCAATTGCCTTCATGCTCTAATAGGTTCCAGGTATTAGAAGGAGAAACTAGCCACATGGGCAGCTTGGAAATCATCGTGACATGGACCTTGTCCTATTCACTTATCCTAGGTCGACAAAGAAGATGGCATAAGACTACGGTCAATGGATAAGTCAAACACAGAGACGGAAGGTAACAGGACTCTATTTAATGGTTAATTAACACATTTCACAGTGATGGGAAGCGTTATCCGGAACAACTACCAGTACCTACGGACTCCAACAGCCACCATGTCTTGGATTTATGTCTCTAGTAGCCGAGGAAGAAATTCTGCATATTTGTCTTCTACGTGTTTGGTTGTAGCATGTTTTTCTCCACAAACAGTTGTATGGTTTTTCTTGTAAATACCTGTGTAAATGACCGAAGAAGTTAGTGGTAATAGTGATAGTTTTATTGTGAAATCGAAGTTCTAGACTCTGTAATTTCTAGGCATTTTGTGTCCCTATTTTTAATATGAAGACCGCATGTTTTATGAAAATTTGAAGGAGTTTTCTTGGAGTTGATTGAGAAAGCGTAGCCTAATCAGTTGCAGAGGGCCCCTGCACTGAAGAAGGCTTCATTTCATTTTATTTTTCTTCTTCTTGTTAACTGTAAATTCATCATTTTCTTTCACAGTGTTTATAATCATTTTCTTATTAACAATGTTTATAATGCAATTTTCATCATTTCCTTATTAATAGTAAAGTAGCTTCCATTTGCTTGATCTCTTTTTAGTTTTTATCAGTAGTTAGAAGATGAAACTCAGTAATGTAATCTAGTTTACTTCATTCACTGTTTTCCTAGTTTAAATTCTCAATTACACTGATCAGTGCCATTTACTGTCTTTGCCATTTTATTTTTAGTCACTGACTCATGGTGTTAATGAATGTTTATGAAAAACACTTCAAGTTTATAATTCATCCTTAACTAAGTGGTTGAAAATTTCATTTATGCAATGATTTATTGCTGCATCTTTGTGTTTGTTTTCTCTTAGATTAATGGAGTACAGAATTCCTCAAATGTCATCCCAAGGAGACTTTCTCCCAAAATGAGAGGTAGAGTAACTAAGTATTTCATTTAGTTTTGTTTCTGTAATTAGTTAGACATCAGTTGCAAATTTCACTTTCAATTTTAATTCATGATTTGGAAATAGTGGTAAAACAGGAATGGAAACTTTGTTTTCATTTCTTGCTTAAGCTTTGCTTCCAAGCCTTTCTTAGCTCTGCTTTCATTTCTTTCTTAAGCTCTGTTTTCATTTTTAGATTTTGAGCAATCTTTACGAAAGTTAGATTTAAGTTTTTGATAATTACATTATAAATCATTAGGAATTAAAATACCAAAAACCCCCAAAACAACATAAAACACAAAAACAACAAAGTAAGAAAGGTTATCTAGCACAAAAAATGCACTACACTTCATCAGTTTACGATACCCGGATTGATTATTTATGTAGAGAAATTTAGGACACTAAATTGACCAAAAATTTTGGCGCTGTTTCTGAGGAAGTGTAACTAGGTAGCCTTATCTCTTACATTCAAAAAAAAATAACATGCATAGAGAAAGAGACTCTAGGGGTAGATTTGTAGCTAGGGGCAGAAGTTCAATTCCTACAACACCACCTACTCCACCAAGAAAAAGAAAAGACACCTCCATCCCAAACTCATACTCCCAGCCATAGGACTCCTGGAATTCCAGGGGAAGAAATCCAGTCAAAAGAATCTCCTACTTCATCTACCAAGTCAGTCCTAGGGGAGAAAAATTTTGAATCTCCAACAACAGGAATAGCCCTTTTCACCTCCACAGGAGAGCACATTGTAGTTGAAGAATTAGGAATACCTTGTGAGGAAGAAGAATTAGAACCTCTCTCCCATATTCCATTAATAGAAGAACCAGAGGAGGAGGAAGTAACCTTGTAGGTTCAACCCTATACTAACTCTAAAGAAACTATAATGGCAGAAGAAGAACAAGATAGAGAATTCTCACTGTTTGGAGGACAGGGTAGAGGGAGAGGTAGAGGAAATAATGGAGAAGCATGCTTTTGATATTAAAAAAAATTATTACCTGTGATGGAAGATTTGAATGTATGTATGTTTATCATATACGTTTATTGATGAACTTTCTAGACAATGGAAACATCAACCTCCCTTTCTTCCTTCTAAACAGTCTAAGGAGAATGGCTTCAAATGTATAGAAGAAAATAGAATTTCTAGAAACAACCATGTACCATCATGGATTGGTCAAAATCCTGGTTGAATATCATATAAAGAAAATAGGGGACAGCTGGGAAAACTTTCTCATAAGAAATCATTTCTAAGAGACACCAGAATCTCCTAAAAAAGATAGTGTCAGAAAGAGTAGGAGAAAGAAGACTAATCTCACCATTCAAAGCAACCCTGAGCCTTTAGTACAGAAAAATGATGAAGAAGAACCAATCTCTGAAAATTAACAGAGATAAGAAAGCTGGTGGAATTACTGAGAACACACCTGAATCTCCATTACAACCATATGATGAACAACCAATCTCTGAAAAAATTAACAGAGATTAAGAGACAAATCAAGGGGAAGGAAAAGATAGGAAAAGAGGAAAAGGGTGCAAAGGAGGAGAACATAAAACCCCTTAGAGGAATCTCTAGGCTCAAAGGAATGGTAAAGATGGTATCATCAAAGGAAACAGAGTTCATTAATCTAGAAGGAGAAACCCCCGTATCATCTCCTGAAAATATTCCACTTACATACAATCCTCAAAACTCTCCTAGAGAGTATTTTGAAGGCAGCCCCAGCAGAGGATCCCCAGGCATAGATCCAATACAACAACAAATTTATGATTACATAGAATCACTAGAAAAGAAAAATGCCTCAAGGGATCCAGGTTCCTCAGCCAATCTAGAACAACCTGTCAATCCACAAGAACCTCTGACTGACTCACTCAAACAAGAAATCTATGAGTTGGAGATATTGAATAGGCATATTAAGAAAGAAAATGAAGCCCTAAAGGAACAAAGCAAATTGGATAAAGCCATTCATGACAATACCATACTGCACCTAGGCCTATGGTACAAGAAAAATAGGAAGTTGAAGAGGAAGAATAGAAACTTGAACAAGACAGTGATCAACCTTAAATACAAACTTCTCATGAAGAAACCAAGGATGGTTGTCACTTCAAAGAAGAGCAAGAGAAGAAAGTTGGATGTGCTGGCAGAAGTGTCAGAATAGATGCAATAGGAGAAAGAAGTTCACATTTTTGAAAATTGCATGGGGACATGCAATGATTTTGCAGTGGGGGTATGTTGAGCCTCAAAATTACTCTTTCTCTAACAACTCTTATCGTTCCTTTTCTTTGTTCTTCCATAAGAAAGATGCATTCTCATCACCAATGACCGATATATACTATCTTGAGGAGGACATTTAGTGATTTACATGTTATGCTTTTATGTTTTGCTGTTTGAATAAATTTTTGTATATTAGCTACGGAACGCAGCCTATTCTGTAGCTAATCGGCTGTTCCGCAACTACATTCATCCTCTAACAGGTTCCAGGTATCAGAAGGAGAAACGAGCTACATGGGAAACTTGGAAATCATCGTGACATGACCATGTCCTATTCACTTAGCCCAGGTCAACAAAGAAGATGGCATAAGACTATGGTCAATGGATAAGTCAAATGCAGAGACCGAAGGTAACAGGACTCCGTTTCGTGGTTAATTAACACGTTTCACAGTGATGGGAAGCATTATTTGGAACAACTACTTGTACCTACGGACTCCAACAACCACCTTTACAACCGAATCCAACAGCCACCATATCTTGGATTTATGTCTCCATGTAGGTTTTAACCCCGTATATAAATTACCTGCATGCAAATTCTAAAACACATAAAATAAACAATGCGAGAGCATAACACATAAAACACATATACACAAATATTTTCCCACTGGATCCCAAAACCGAGACTACCAACTTGATTTTTCATTATGTTCCTTTCAATGTTACAATACATATTTATACATGCTGAAGCATCTAATACCATGGACCAAAAACCATCGCATCCAATACCATGGATCGAAAACCATCGCGTCCAATACCATGGACCAAAAAACAATCGCGTCTGAAAAACATGTGCGAAAATCATGCACAAAACCATAGGTGGGTCTGCCTAACCTAACATAGGGTCCAAAACCAAAATTTTCTGGGGCGCTGCTCCAGACCCCATAAAGTGGGGTTACGGGTGCCCTTCAAACCCCCTGTTAACTACGTGGAAAGAATATAACACAACCCAACACTCTGGCAGTCGAGGAAGAAATTCTGCATATCTGTCTTCTACGTGTTTGGTTGTAGCATGTTTTTATCCACAAATAGTTGTATGGCTTTTCTTATAAATACCTGTGTAAAAGACCGAAGAAGTTAGTGGTATTAGTGATAGTTTTATTGTGAAATTGAAGTTCTAGACTCTGTAATTTCTGGGCATTTTGTGTCCCTTTTTTTAATATGAAGACCTCATGTTTTAAGAAAATCTGAAGGAGTTTTCTTGGAGTTGATTGAGCAAGCGTAGCCTAATCAGTTGCAGAGGGCCCCTGCATTGAAGAAGGTTTCATTTCATTTTATTTTTCTTCTTCTTGTTAATTGTAAATTCATCATTTTCTTTCACAATGTTTATAATCATTTTCTTACTAACAATGTTTATAATGCAATTTCCATCATTTCCTTATTAATAGAGTTCATAATTTAGAGTAGCTTCCATTTGCTTGATCTCTTTTTAGTTTTTATCAGTAGTTAGAAGATGAAACTCAGTAATGTAATCTAGTTTACTTCTTTCACTATTTTGCTAGTTTAAATTCTCAATTAGACTGATTAGTGCCATTTACTGTCTTTGCCATTTTATTTTTAGTTAATGACTCATGGTGTTAATGAATTTTTATGAAAAACCCTTCAAGTTGATAATTCATCCTTAACTAAGTGGTTGAACATTTCATTTATGCGCTGAGTTATTGCTGCATCTCTGTGTCTATTTTCTCTTAGATTAATGAAGTACAAAATTCCTCAAATGTAATCCCAAGGAGACTTTCTCCCAAAATTGAGAGGCAGAGTAACTAAGTATTTCATTTAGTTCTATTTTTGTACTTAGTTAGACATCAGTTGCAAATTTCACATTCAGTTTTAATTCATGATTTGGAAATAATGGTAAAACAGGAAAAGAAACTTTATTTTCATTTCTTGCTTAAGCTTTGCTTCCAAGCCTTTCTTAGCTCTATTTTCATTTCTTTCGTAAGCTCTGTTTTCATTTTTAGATTCTGAGTAGTCTTTATGAAAGTTAGATTTAAGTTTTTGATAATTACATTGTAAATCATTAGGAATTAAAAGACCAAAAACCCCAAAAACAACATAAAACACAAAAGCAATGAAGTAAGAAAGTCTATCTAGCACAAACAATGCGCTACACTTCATCAGTTTACGATACCCAGATTGATTATTTATGTAGAGAAATTTAGGACACTAAATTGACCAAACAATCATCAGCACCAACAGAGGGCATAAGAGCTACGTTTGAAAAAGGCAAGTGGAAGGTTCTTGACAGCGCAGAGGCAAGAGAAAATATACAAGTTCAAAGCAGATCCACTTGTGGTGAGAGTAGTTTTGGAGATTGAGACAAAGAGACGACAACACGACAAAAGGAACATGCAAAGGCAGAGTGAGAATCAGAAGTTGGAGGAGGTAGAAAAGGAGTTGCAAGAGTTGAAGCAACAACTCAGGGAAGAACAAGAATTGTGCAGAAGAGAGAAGGAAGTGCAGCAGGAACATAATCCGCATGAGGCACATCATGCACACATTGAAGAAATTGTTCCCTTACAGGTTATTGATTCATCTGAGCAACTGGCACATAGTAGACAGGGTGAGCAGTCGCAGGAATTTTCTCAGAAGATTGAACATATGTTGGAACAGATGGACACAGATGTGGTTCAGACCAAGTTAGATTAGGACATTGACCTCATTCCTTAGAACCAAGAGGTCACTCCACTGGCTTCACCAGATCTGGGAGCAGAGAAAGTCCCAAGTGATCAAGGAGACATTGAAATCCTTGAGGACAATCCAGAAGTGAATATGCACAACATATCCTTCGACAAGTCACAACATAGTTGTGTATTCATGCTGAGTGCCCACTCCATTTTTCCATGTATCTCCTACGCATTTTGAAGAACAAGTGATCATGTTTGATGTGTGCATACATTCAGCTACATTGGTCGATGCTACCAAAGCATATGCCGAAGCCACCAGCTCAAGTGTTAGATTCTTGATTGCTGAGAACGAGTGCATGGCTAAGGAGTTACAAGTGGCCAAGTAGGGAGAAGAGAAAGTTACAGCATCCACCAGAGCAGAGTTGAGGAAAGGGATACTTGATGAAGTGTCATCTCTTGAGACATTTATGCAGAAGTTGTACTTCAGGTTCGTCACATGCAGATATGGACATACACATCTTGACAGACGTACACATTGTTGTCAATCACATTCAGATATGGACAATGAGGTACAAGGGATCCCCATTGCACTTGCCAGAGACGATGAATACAAAGGAAATGGAGTTGAAGGCACACATTCAGAGTCAGATCTGGAACTATGAGGAACTCCCGCAACTCATCACTAGCTTACAAGCTTCACCTACACAAGTGTTCAGGAGCATGGATTTCATTGTGCACATGCATGTGATCCGATCCATTGGCACACTCACTGAGGTGAAGAAAAAGAACCAAGTCTGACTGGAGCTGGACATGTACTTTGATCAGTTGATGAGCATAGCCACCAACGCAGACTTCCAAATGAGCGGAGACACTATGCACTAGTATGTTGTTGGTCTGGCTACACTCAAGACCATGATGCGCATGTTATCTGACGAGTATGAAAGAGGTGCCAGATTAGTGTACCCAGATGCAACGAAGGCAAGAGTTCGCTTTTAGAAGGATGCCACCACAGAGTATGCGCCCACCATAAGAGGCTACCAAGTTTGGCATCTATTCGCCATTGTCAATCATCGAGAATATGTCGAAGAGTTAGTCTTCCCATAGCTGTCTGAGTCTTAATGACGTCTTACATGGCTTACTCAAGCCTATTTTTTCTCACATGGGTACATGTGCAGATTGTATTGTAAACATGTTGTAAACTAAAAGACCAAGTGTCAATAGTAGAATGTAACAATCATATGTAAGTTGAAGAGTCATGAGCGTAGTTGTAGAGCCATAAAGGGGGATGTCAAGGGTCACCCCACCCTTTGTTATTTATAGAACCTCATAACTCATTGTAAGGGATTTTGGGAGCCAAACTTCCGATAGGTACAACTTAGAGAAAGTTTGGAGTGTATTGTAACAAACCTTGGCTTCTCGAGTGTGCAAATCTAGTACATCTCTTTGGATGAGCAGGCGAAAGTCATTGTAATGTTCTACTATCAGGGCTAGTGGTTGTCATGGTTGTATGTATGATTGGATCTTTCACTCTTTTAATATAACAGAGCCAACATGTTTCATGCATATGTTGTTATTGTAGTTCAGATATCCTGGTTACTCTAATGATGTATGTAGATGTAATCTACACATGTATGGACTATTATGTATGTGTTTTTATGAATCTTATCAAAGTGTGTTGTTGGTATAACCCATTACTTTGGATCGTCGGTTATCCTTATTTCCATCTCGTGATGTCTTTCTGCTTGTGTGTTCCCTTTCAATTTGTGTGCTATCACAAGTTTCTAAGGAGCGCACTCATCCCCCCTTCCGTGTGTTAGAGCCTTTCATGCACCTTCATTGACTTGCTGCAAGGTCACACCCTCACTTCCAACAAGGACATCTTACCTACCTCTGTACACAACTGTAGTCAAGGCAATACCATACTACCCACTGTTGGGACTCCTACTCCAAACGGTCTGAGGTCTAGTTGGGACTTCTTACTAGGGAGATCCCCTGACATGTTAGCGGGTCCAACACCATCAACATTTTTAGTGCTAGAAGGAGGGCCAAATGACAAGATGAGTCCTCACATCCTGTTTTGAATCTTCGCACATCTATCATGGATATTGTTGTAGTTAACCCTCCGCAATGTTTGTCCAACGCACATCCCTTTGAAGTCACGAAGGAGTTTTTTGATCACTTGTCGGAACTCACTTATGATGGTGAAGGCGAAGTGGCCTGGCCTAAGCACTTACATGAATTCATTGCATTCTTGGAGAATGAGGAGATTTTGATGAAGTAGAGGTTAGTATGTTTCTTGCACACACACTTCATGAATACCCAGAACATTGGTGCCGCAAATTGCCTCCCAATTGTGTGCACTCATTTAAGCAATTCATTGATGTAATTGAATTTGTTTTCCATCATTTTGATCCTAAAGATCTTGACCAAAAAACGTTAAAACAACGGAAGGCCCCACATGAACCACCTATGGATTTTGGAAGCACTTTCGTCTACTCATGTTTGAAGCTCCGAAAAATCAGATGAAATTCCAATATCTTATAGACATATTTGAATATTTTTGTCACAAATCAATCTATCCCAATGTGAAGAAAAAGTTCAAACCTCGCTTAACATACTTTAATGATGGAGAAGTGCAATCACATACGGACATAGTTGATGTCACAACTAATCGTTTGCCTTCGCCTCATCAAATAGCTCCACCCCTATAGAGTGTGTGGGAGAGTGTGCATACAAGACTATTCAACTAGTACATGCTCCCACCGTCACTACTCTTAATTTCTGTGCAGATTTGGTTGGGAAGCCCATGGGTTGTCATATGCACTTGTTACCTCAACCTATTTCTCCACGTTCTGTTGATCCTCTAGATTGCACTGTCTTGTGTTCTTTTGCTCCGGACTCTACACTTGTTGTGAACGAGTATCAAGCCATCGATGGAGTGGATGTTGCACAACCAACCTGCGTTGTCATTTACAATGAGTTTGACTGGGAATATGAGCATCAACCCACGATGAAGGATGGCCTCCTTCTGTCTATGCCTCCTTCGCCTTTTCCTGACATTTTTGGTGATTCTACTATCCACGATTCTCCTTGTGTAAATCCATCCATGAATGCATCTACTTCTGATCATTCATAGAACACACCTGATGTCAGTCCATCATTTGACAATAGAGAGGACAAATATTTCATTGAAAATCCACTCAATTTTCGATCTACCTTTTCTGGAAATGCAAAGGGTGAAAATTATTGCTGTCATCTACCCCTCTGTTTGATTCATCAGATCATGAGGATGCCGATGAACTCATTGATTTTTCTGATCGTAGTTGTCATGATCTATTTTCTCTTGTATTCTATCACGATGTTGATTCAATCATTGTTGATCTTTCAAAGCCACCTGTTTAAGATGATCTATTTGTCGTTGAAGTTGAAACCCCGTAAGATACCGTGGCACTTTCGCCCGAGCTGATGGTTATGTCAAGCCCTCACTTTCTTAAGGTTAGTTTCACTTCCGATCAGGAAATTATTGAACTACCCAAGGTTCCTCATCAATTATCTATATGCATTGGCAATCAATCCAATACACAGATTTCACTTCCTCCACCTAAATCACATGATCCCATCGCTTATGCATTGGAGGATTCATACACAACAAGCACACTTGTGAGATGTAAGTTATATCTTTTTCTCATGTTTTATTGCTTATCACAGTTAAGAAAGTGCATATGTTTATCAACTGCACACAGTGTATCACAGCACCATGGTAAGTCCACCGAGTGCTTGTCATGTGCTTTCATTCTTTTCTTTTCTGTGGATGCATTTAAAATCGAAGTGTATTGGTATTCATTGTTATATATTTCATGTTTGTTGGTTCACTTGATTGTGTTGTTTGTGAACCATGCCTTCACCAACATGGGTCAACCAATGTGTCAGTGGCTTCATTATAAATATCACTTCACGTGAGTTAACCCATGCACGATTAGCATATGAGTAGGAGTAGTGTTTGCTTTATGTCTATTTGCTTGCATGCATGTTTTCTTTCTTACTTTGTTTTTTTTCTTGCTTGCTTGCCTGCTTTGCTTACTTTATTTTCTTTCGAATTTACTTCTACTCTTTTCTTTATGTCTTGTTTGCTTGTTTTACATCCATAGGTTAGTTTCACATGAAACCATGTATGACTCTTGAAACAAGCAAAGAAAAGTACAAGATGACTTGTACAAATACCAACACTTGGTTATCTATTGTCCTCTCTCTTTATGTATAACTTGTTGTCTTCAGTCAATGATATACCAATGGAAAATACGTTATGTTCGAAGTGAATCCTAGTGAAAACACAACACTTGCGCTCTAACTAGTACCACCTACTCTAGTCAGTTGTTTTTGGGTTAATCCTTGTCAGCTGAGACAAGTAGAGTAAGGTGAGGGGGGAAACCTTAACAGGAATGTAAGAGGCATGTATAAAATCATTCTCTAAAGGAACAACCTCTACTACTCTCAATAAGTTGGGATCCCTCTTCCACCTTTGAAATAAATAAGTGCCTATGCACAGTCTTTGAAAAATGAAAAAGGAAAATATGAGAATTTTGAAAAAATAAAATAAGGAGAAAGAAGAGAAAGGCTTCCTATGTAGAGAGCTAATGCAAGTAACTCTGCCAGGGTACTGACCAGGCTAGCTGGCAGTAGAGCAATGCTTGTGTTCGTGCGTGACTTCGTCGGGGTACTATCTAGGCCTGTTGGCAGTGGAGCAATACGAGAGATGAAACTTAAACTCTGACAGTCATATTGCTTGTGCACCAATATACCCCTCATCCCTAATCGAAACAACTAATTTGACTTGGCTTGGAATTTGTGCTAACCGATCAAGAGAATGGTAGGTGCTACATCTTTCACTCAAGCTAGTGTGGAAACTAATATGATTAGAGAACCAAAATAATACTTCCTGAGGAGTTAGACTTACTTTTCACAAAACAAGGTCCATTCAGAGACCTTGAGTTCTACCAGTGTGTTGCCAATGTTGTAGCAGATACAACCATCCTCAAAAAAATTTCCTCAACTTCGATTTGGAGCCTCCCTACCAACCATCCTTAGCAGCATGTCTTTCACTGAAAAGTATGTATGCTTCAGTTGAGTTTCTGTGGCTTATCAGCTTGTGTTTGCTAGCTTGTTTTCCTTTCACCTACAAGTTGACATCCCAGGAGTTGGTCATTGATTGGCTCTTGTGTTCACTTGCAGAATTGCGTAGAACTGGAGGGAAACCAACCTTACTCTCTAGAATTACATAGAGCATCAAGGCAGCATGCTACTCTCCAGAAATGCACAGAGCAATCAAACTGCCTTCCCTCTAAAAATTGCACAGAGCAGCCCATCACTGGGCTTGCTCTTAAAATTTGCGCAGATCCGGCTGACATCCTTGGCTTTAGTCCATAAATTGCGCAGAGCTTGAGGAGAAGCCAGAGCCACTCAACCCAGAAACAGCGCAAAAGTCACTCCAGGGTTTGCAGTCAGTTACATGTGCTCCCAAGTTGACCGGTTTCCTCCAGGACTGAGCAATCCTGATTTGCATGCATGGGCTACTTTTTTCCAAAAAAAAAAAAAAAAAGTGAAAAGAAAAAAAAACATCCGTAAATTTTAGGGATCCACTTTTAGCAGTAAGGGGGTACATGCAAAAGTCGTTTTAGAAACCTCCCGCTAAGTGTCTCTTTTTCCTAGATTTGTGGCATTCGACTCATAAAACTCTATCTTATCAAAACTATTTATTTGATGCTTCAGAGCTCATTCTTCACTTTGATCTTGGAGCTCTGGAATTCCCCATCGTATCTAGGAGCATTTGGCACACTCAACTCAGCTTTTCCCGAGTAAGTACGCTTTTCATGCCTTTTGCTGCTTTTCTGTCGCTTTTTGTATTTCGGTTTGTGAGTGTTGTTTTCTTGGTTTTTTTGAATGCTTGTTATCATTTTAATGCATGTTAGCTTGTAGAAGCATTGTTTCAAGTTTTCCATTGCATCTCCTTGTTGTTGCATGCATGACATTGTTTCTACACTAACAGTCGTTGTTGCGGCGACTCACTTCACACACTTACTTGTTTTCCCATTTACTGAATCCTACACTCACTGATTGCATGCATGTTCATTCACTCATGTCTGGACTCAGCTTCGCACATGCATTTAGCCTTTAAATGTTTTCAATCGCCCGTCGGCGAGTCTAGGCTGCCTTGACCCGAACCCTGCCTTGCTCGGCTTGCACTGCGCATTTCTGATAGAAGGCTTTTCCTTGCTCCCATAAATTTTATAGAGCTTGCCTCACACTAGATTCTCGGGCTTGCTCTACGAAATTTTGAGAGGCAGTGCCCCGTTGGCCCCCAGAATTGGGCAATGCAGTTTTACCGAGTTGCAATCATGCTAACTGAAATTGTGCATTACGCAGTTTCAACTCAGCAGGCCAATATGGATTGTGCTCTACACAGTTCTAGTAGTTAGTCAGCTCATTGACAGTCCAAACTATGTTTGTCACAGTTCTAGAAGTCATTCTCCCAGCCTCTCAGTGAAAATTATGCAAATCTTTTAGTGAGTCACCCAGGCGTGTTGCATGTCAGTCCTCAAGTTGCTTTTGGTTTTTAACTGACAGTTTGCTTGCCATGAGTGTTTCTTTCTCTCTAGGTATCACCAATGTTCATCTGTCTCTTAGGAGTACAGGTTCAATAACTTCCTAGAGAGAAGGGTCAAAGGATACCGTTTAGAGTTCAACTGGATATGTGGTCGAGCAAGTTTCTATGAGCTTTCCCATCTATGAAGACACTAAGTTGTTCATAGACAAGGAGATCAAGATGAAATGGCAGGACATCAATGATATATTTTCAGGCACATTTGAGGAGAATCTGGAGGACGACAAAGTCTATGTCAACATACACAAGTCTGGCTTGTATCGGATTGCATGCAGGTATCCCACATTTCCATATGCAAACATGATCCACTAGATTGTCTCGCATACTGATCCAAAGATAATGGTGTTGAGTAGTGTCAATGGAACAAAACTTCCTACCTGCAGGGCCGAAGACTTTAAGGTGATGTATCACTTTCCATAGCTAGTGGTCACAATGGACGCACCCTTCACTAGGCCCAGTAGCAGTGAAAACTCAAGAGACATCTTGAAGAGCTGGGTGAAAGAGCCATATAAGTTCAGGAAAACACCCAACCAAGTTTACAAGACAAGGATATTGTAGAAATCTTATCAGCTCTTGGCCATCTTCACATGCCACTTAAATGGCCAAGAGAGCATAGAAACATTCCCGCAGAGTTGGGTGATTGTGTTGGATCAGCTGGCAAATGAAGAAAGACATTTCAACTGGTCTGACATGTTGGCTCTCTAGTTGAAGGAACAAGTAGCAGAAGCGTGGCATCCACCCAAGGGTCAACAAGAAAAGATGTTCATGTCCACTTACATACTTGATGAAATTTATTCCCTTCAGTAGTTCCTAGGCGTGGGTTGGGCATGGACACCTTTAGAAACCTATGTGCACACTTATTGTAGATTGTTCTCCAAATGCAGCTTCCATGGAGTTATAATGCAGTTATCAAACCCCTTTGTCACCCCAATGTACAGGATGATTTTTTAGTAGGATCTTCCTTACATGTCACAGGAAGTGATGGAGGCATTGATTGACATAGCTGATTGGTATGCCTCACCCCTTGGAACCTTCATCCGGATGTATAGTGCGGAGATGGCTCCACATGTTTTACCAAAGTTTGCCATGGATAAGCTATTCATGCAAGAGGTTTCATATCACATCTCCATAGGGTTGTCAGCAATACTGCACAGGAAGAAGAATGCACCTTGGCCCGCTCTTCCTTTGCAGATCGAGTTGTATGAGATTCAAAATATCAAGCAGGTTGAGGCCGAGATAGAGGAATTCTAGAGATTCACCTTCGGTACCAGAAGTTTCAATCCATATGACCCGCATTTCTTAGTGAAGGACCATTGTGCAAAAGTGTATCATCCTTGGATCCACGAGGCGTGTCATTGTCCTGAGGAATACCCATGGAGATACTGTTATAACTTCTCAAAGCTCAATGAACCGGTTAGGATGGTTTTAGAGTGGTTAGCAGTGCAGAAAGTAGCAGCATCATCAGCAGTAGTAGAGGCAGACCTGTGTTTGATGAAGGCAAGAGGAAGGTTGTTGATAGCACAGAGGTGGAGCAAAGCTGCAAGTTCAAAGAAAATCCACTTGTGTTAAGAGAAGCTTTGGAGATTAAGGCAAAGAGGCGACAGTGTGACAAAAGGATCGCGCAAAGACAGAGGGAGAAGCAGAAGCTAGAGGAGGCAGAAAAGGAGTTGCAGGAGTTGAAGCAACAACTCAAGGAAGAACAAGAGTTGTGCAGAAGAGAGAAGGAAGCATAGCTGGAACAGGAAAAGCAGGAGGTGCAACATGCACACATTGAGGAAATTCTTCCCATACAGGTTATCGATCCATCTGAGAAACTGGCATATAGCCGACAGGGTGAGCAATCGTAGTAGAAGGAATTTTCTCAGGAGATTGAACAGATGTTGGAATAGATGGACATGGATGTGGTTTATCCTAAGTTAGATTGGGACATTGACCTCATGCCTCAAAACCAAGAGGTCACTCCACCGGCTTCACCAGATCTGGGAGAAGAGCAAGTCGCAGGCAATCAAGGAGACACTGAAATACTTGAGGACAATCTGGAAGTGGTTGTGCGCAACATATCCTTCGACGAGTGACAACACGGAGTTGTGCAATCACTTAGAGTTCCCACTTCAGATGTCCATGTATCTCCTCTGTGGATTGAAGAATGAGTGATCATGTCTAATGTGCGAGACATCCAGCCACATTGGTCGATACTACCAAAGCATATGTCGAAGCCACGAGCTCAAGTGTTAGATTCATGATAGTTGAGAATGAGCGCATGGTTAAGGAGTTACAAGTGGCCAAGAAGGGAGAAGAGAAAGTTACAGCATCCGCTAGAGCAGAGTTGAGGAAAGTGATACTTGATGAAGTGTCATATCTTGATATAGTTATGCGGAAGTTGTACTTCAGGTTCGTCACCATGCATAAGTCAATTTTCCATATTAATGGTTGGCAATAGCGTTGTGCTAGGAGAGCATGCATCTTGACAGGCATACACACTATTTTCGATCACATGCATATATGGACAATGAGGTACAAGGGAGCCCCATTGCACTTACGAAAGATGATGAAGCCAAAGGCAGTGGAGTTGAAGGCATGCATCCAGAGTCAGATCCGAAACTATGAGGAACTCCCGCAGCTCATCACCAGCTTACAGGCTTCACATGCACGAGTGTTCAAGAGCATGTATGTCATTTTTCACACTGGCACACTCACCCAGGCGAAGACAAAGAACCAAGTCTGACTATAGTTGGACATGTACTTTGATCAGTTTATGTGCATATCCATCAGGCAGACTTGCAAATGAGCGCAGACATTATGCACTAGTATGTCATTAGCCTGGTTGCACTCAAGACCATGATGCACATGCTATCTGATGAGTTGGACAGAGGTGCCAAATCAGTGTACCTGGAAGCAATGGAGGAAAGAGTACGCTTTCAAAAGGATGTCTCCCTAGAGTACGTGGATACCATAACAGACTACCAAGCTTGGCATCAGTTCGCCACCATCGATCATCGAGAGGATGTCGAAGAGTTAGTCTTCCCACAACTTTCTGAGTCTTAGTGATGTCATACATGGCTTACTCAAGCCTATTTTTTCTCACATGGGTACATGTGCAGATTGTATTGTAAACTTGTTGTAAAGTGAAAGACCAAGTGTCAATAGTAGAATGTAATAGTCATATGTAAGTTGAAGAGTCATGAGGGTAGTTGTAGAGTCACAAAGGGGAATGTCAAGGATCACCCCACCCTTTTCTATTTATAGAACCTCATAAATCATTGTAAGGGCTTTTGGAAGCCAAGCTTCCTATAGGTACAACTTAGAGAAATCTTGGAGTGTATTGTAATGAGCCTTGTCTTCTCCATAGTGCAGAGCTAGTACATCTCTTTGGAGGAGTAGGCGACAGTGACTGTAATGTTCCTCTATCGGGGCTAGTGGTTGTAATGGTTGTATGTATGATTGGATCTTTCACTCTTTTAATATAAAAAATCCAACATGTTTCATGTATATGTTATTATTGTAGTTCATCTTTCATGGTTACTCTAATGATGTATGTAGTTGTAATTTACGCATGTATGTATGGACTATTCCATATGTGTTTGTATGAATCTTATTGAAGCGTGTTGTTGGTATAACCTATCACTTTAGATCGTCGGTTATCCTGCTTTCCATCTCGTGATGTCTTTCTTCTCATGTGTTCCCTTTCAATCTACATGCTATCACAGGTTTCTAAGGGGCACACTCATTCCCCCTTCCGTGTGTTAGATCCTTTCATGCACCTTTATTGACGTGATGCAAGGTCACACCCTTGCTTCCAACGAGGACATCTTACTTACCTCTGCGTGCAACCACAGTCAAGGAGATACCATACTACCCATTGTTAGGACTCCTACTCCAAATGGTCTGAGGTCTAGTTGGGACTTTTTACCGGGGAGATCCCCTGACATGTTTGAAAGTCTAGCATCATCAACAGGGTAATAAAGCTACAATGTAACAGCGGAGTGTGGTGGTTATATATAACCATATACATATAGTTACAAAAATTATTTAACAAACACACCAAAGTGGGGGAGCCCATGGTGTTTGACTCAGGGTCACGCCTTTATTAATATTACCATCTTCCAATGGACCGTGGGGATATCTTTGTAATAGTTGATATCTTACATATATATAAACTATGTTTTGTCATTCAAATGACTGACAAAGGAGTGAACAAGCAAAACATAACCCCCGAATGGAATTTTGCAGCTGGAATCGTGCATCAGAACCCTGACCTAGGAATGCATTTTAAGAAGTATCTAAAGGAAATATTTTGCTAGGGAATATTCTTGAAAATATTCCACAAGTGAATCTAGAAGGAATATGAAAGATTCCCTAGAGGCTCATATGTGACTATGACAGAAAGTGGTCAATTTTATACTCAAATTTCATGACTTTTTGCCAGGAACCTGATGGTGCCTTCTATTTTCTTATCTGAGTAACCCATTATCAGGCCATTCCTAGATATGAAGGTATAATATGCATTTTTTCCATTTACTGATTTGATTTTTGTTGAGATTAATGAAGAGGTCTCCCCATTATTGAAGCAGGGCCCGAAGACGTAGTCATAGAATAAAATATCTTGGTTAAAGCCGAAAATTAGAGATAAAGAATCATTTAATTATCATCCATGAATTGGGGATTTTAAATTACATTAAGAGACTTGGGCTTTTCCTACCAAAAAAACTAACATGTACATATATAAATTTAAACTATAATCCATAATCTACAAGATTGTAAAAAAAAAGAAACAAAAATCCACCATATACCTAAATAGAGCTACCACTACAATTCAGACAGGATGAGTTTATATGTGTTAAATTATAAAATGTAAAGTTAAAATTATAAATAGAATGCACCAATAATTATACCTTCTCTATTACTCCATTAGTTTTTCTCTCTTTGTTTTGCATCTGCCATTGCTTTCACACTATATCTGCCTTAAACCCAATCTTATATACACAGATCACCTTGTCATTCAAGGAGTTGAGTTGAAGGAATTATATAAAATTATTTTTTTCTTTTCATTTCTTACAAAAGGTATATCCATTTGGCCAGTCTAACTTATATTTTTTATAGTAATCCATGGAGTTTAGGGATTTTCCATGATTTCTTAAGTGAAACTTGCAAGTTCTTTTATTCAAAACAATAATCTTGAGGAGAGCATGGAAAAGAAGTTGATCAGAGAAGAGCAATATTTGAGTCATTTTGATGAAACTTGGAGACTTTATTGGAGAATTATGCAAGGAGGACCCTTCTATATTAAGGGTCTATAAGCTACACCAAGTACATTGTACCAACAAATTAGACAAACTATGTGTGAGTGGTGAGAATGTGCATATAGGAAGATACATTAGAAAATCATGCATAAATTATATTATAAAAATATCCTTGGAATTACCATATTTGAGTTGGGTAGACATCATGTAAAAAGATATTAACATGAGTATCATTTTCTCAATTCCTCCAAAGTGAATTGGGGTGGTTATGTTGTTTAAAGATTGTAGGATTTTGTTTTAGGATGGAAAATGAATACTTCATAAGGTCAATCTTTATCCCACACCTTGTGAAACATTTTCAAGGATCCTCTAACTCCAAACTCGATCAACTCGATGTAGTAGTGATATATAAAGAGAATCTTCCAAGGACTATTAGAAATGGAGGAAATTGAGGGTTGGTGTTATGTATCAGGATATTTTGATGGGTAACTGATATGGTGTTGGATGTTGTTGTCATTGATGTCAACCCATGGACTTCAATGGGTTTGACTTTGACCAAAAAAACTAGTCATTGATGTCAAATGGTTAACAAATGCTTCATAGTAGTTATCAGATTACATCATGATGAAGTTATATTGTTGGATGGCTGAAAACCCAAGTCCTAGGGTTTGGGTTCCCTAAACTAGGATGTGACCTAACTTTTTCGAGGGTTTTTGGTACGACAAATCATTGATTTTGGGTCAGAGATCTATTTCATTAGATTCTCCTCGAAAATATGTTTCTATTGATATGTGGTACGCCCCAAGAGTCTCTTGGTTTGAGAGATATTCACAATTGAAGTTGAAAACCCCAATTTTTGGGCTAAAACCCCCAGTGGTAGTGACATGACACCTCCTCCTACGGTTGTCAACATATGAAATTTTTTATCATTGTGATCTCACCCCGTATAAGTTACATAACTTCAAAAACCAAAGACAATAAATCAATCATTGACTTAATGCACTCATGTGTCACCTACAAAACACACTAAAGAGGGTTAGTATACATGTTTCTTAGCATTCAAACAAACTAATAGATAAAAACTACTAAATTAAAATTAATCCTACTAAGACTTAAAGAGTTCCTAAATGACCTAAAAGGCCTACTAAATAGAAGCCCCTAACTATCCTTACTATTCACTATAAAAAGACATCCAAATTATTCCTCAAGTCACAATTCAACTCAATGAATTCTCTTATGGCTCTCTAAAATCATTCGGCCTTCCGTTTAGGAGGTCTGAGTTTTTCGGACCTCTCTATGGCAAAAAATTCAACCAACATTCTTCTATTTGGCCTCCAAGGTAAGTTCTTCTTCTTTTTGTATTTTGTGTTGTAATGGTTGGGAAAATCTCTTTATAACCTTTCATCCCTCTAATAAAGTACTATTTCATGATTAGTTAAGACTTGAGTATAGAAAACAACCCTCCTCCTTATTGTATCTCGGCCTGCTTATTTTACATACCTAGGGCATCCTTCAGTCCTAAAAATCTCAGCCCTTGAGTAGGAGTGAAGGATTTTGCACAATATAAAGCATAATTTGTTAAGTGATCTAGGAAGTTTTTGGACTTGGTTTACAGATTGGGTTATGGACTATCGATGTTTCATTGGCTTGAAGGATTAGTAGACCTATAACAGTTATAGCTAAGGGAATCATATATGTGCAAGCCCTGAGGAACAACACGTTGAGATGACGTAACTATTGTAGTCTTTTGGGTGCATTTATATGGTTTGACTTCCATCCATTAAGGCCAACTTTTGTGCACCAAGCCAGGTAGTCTATGTTGCATACCTATCATTTACTTTTGAAGGCATGAAGCAACAATTCCAGTAGAACTTGTTTGAGACATTGTAATTTTGACATTATTGTGACATTTGCCTTAATAGCCTATTACGATTTTCACTATCCTTATCTAATGATTCAGTGATGGGTGATGGGACAGGAAGTGACACAATGACACACTAACATAAGAACATGAATTTTGCTTGACAAATTGAAGTATGAATTGACTAAACACAACTAGTGGACCTAACATATAGATGCATGACATTTTCTTAAAAACATTGATTGACACAGTGAAAATGTTTGAATTTTTAGTGGTAGTGACATAGTAAACATTCTACAATGAAATGTTTGAATTTTACTTTGACTTAATACATTCGCATGACCTTGACAGTTGTTTGATACCTTAAAGTAGTTATTAATTTAGTGATATTTCTATGATGATTGACTTTGACCTTATAGTGACGTGAAAGTAATATTCATATTCCAAGTAACACCTTAAACTTGACTTAATTCCTTGAATAAGACTCAACTATTGACACTTTGATTTGGGCTTATTAAATGAATGGAAGTGGATGTTATCTACAACAAGTGACATTGGCAGAATTTTTTTACAGTGGAATGATAAAGACAGACTTAAGTCTGAACCTTGATTTGATAATCTATGACATGAGACTGTATAATATATTATAGTTAGTGACTTGATACATTGAATAGTGAAATGAAAATGACTGTGACAATGACAATAACAGTATATGGGCGGATTGACTTGACACACATTGACACATCGATATATTAACTTGACTCGTAGATCTGATATGTATAAACACTTGGCATAATGAATTTGAACTTTGAATTTGACTTGATATAAATAGAACAATGATGAATATAATTTGACATATTTAAATACAACCTCGTCATACTTGATATATATTTGTATTATGTATCTTAGAGTGATGACCTAGAGGGTGTACCATCATAATGACATGACTTTACATGGTAACAGGTCTTTAAGGAAAATCTCATTTTTTTATAAAACCTATTGGAGAAGGATGGATAACAGGGTTTGACCAGTCAAACAATGATTTTTACTTATATGCTAGTAGCTCTCTGGGGGCAGAGTTTGAAAGCACTAATTACAGAGGCATTGGGATGACCTGAGGCACCTTGGTTTGTGTCATCATTTGATATCATTGACATATGGTTGCAACATCATGTCAAGCCTAATGATAGCAGTGGTTGAGCATTGATGACTATTCATTCATGACCATTGACATTTAGTGGTAGCTAGTAGTTTTGCAGTATCTTTTTCCAGTAATCTGTTTGTGGGGATAGTGATTAGTGGTTACTAGGATTTGACATTTATTCTACACCTTTCTTACATCTATTCTACATTGATTCAGAGTACAGGGGATCCAGTCTGAAAATTGTGAAACGTGGTTTTCTAGCTCGTCAAGGCATGTGATTAGATTCACCTTTAGTTTTTGGCCTTAGAACACTTCAGGGTGTCAAGGTAGCGCTAGGGCAAGTTATGGCTTACATAGGGTTTTGTAGCGTCCATTCAGTTGTGGTTGATAAACTAACAGGGCAGCGAAGCATCCTTTCCGATAGCAGCTGGTAAAGAGAGTGTTGGGGCACTCATCAAGTTGTGGCCTGATCTAAAGGGTGTTGGGGTGCCCTTCTAGTTGCAACAAGGTATTAGAGTCTGGTACCATCCTACAAGTGTAGCCTATAAATTAGGGGGTTGACGCCTCCCTCAATTGTATCTGAAATCTTGATGTAATCATTTTTCTTTTAAAAGGGATAAGGCAATTACTAAAGAAGTGTTCGGTGGTTTTTGACCCGAAGGGGGTTTCCACCTAAAACACTCATTGTTCTCTATTTTATCTTTCTGCATTGTTGTGTGGTGTTGTCTACTATTGATTATTGTTTATGATCTTTTGAAGAAGAACAATAATAATAACTGAATATTAATAAATTCTTTGAAGAAAGATTAAAAGGTGCTCATTTCTAAGAAATATTGATTCAACCCCCTCTTAGTATTTCCAACAATTGATATTAGAGAATGGTTCATTCAGTAACAGCTTAACCGTTGCAGGGAAGTTTTTAGAGTATAGATATGGGAAAGTCAAAAATCAGGTTGCAAGGATTTCAAAGGAAGTTACATGTACAACAAAATCTGAAGACCCCTGATTTCGATGTAGATAATTACTGGATATGGGAATCCAGGATGGAAGTACATTTGTAGGCACATGGAGTATGGGAATCAATTATTTCTGGAGACACATCTACCGATGAAGCTAAAAGGTACAATTCAAGGTCCATGAATGTAATTTTGAATGTTTTTCCCAATTCAGTGAAAACAAAAGTTGATCAATGTTCAACAGCTAAAGCTCTTCAGGAAAAGCTTCATAATCTCTATTCAACAAAGCAATCAGGTCAAGATGTTATTGAAAATTTGGATCCTTCTGGTTATGGTGAATAAATTGGAGAAATAAGTAAGAAAGAGTTTCAAAATCAAATGATCAAGGTGATAAAGGAACTCAAAATTAAAAAGGAAAAGACAAGAATTTTGGAAGTAGAATTGAAGACAAAAAAAGAACTCATCAAAGAAAATGAAGAGTCTGAGAAGATGATTAGGAGCCTTAGAACTAAATTGGAAGAATTCAAGAATACAAAGACACAAGACCTCAAGAGAGAATTCCAATAGAAGCAACAAGAACTCGACACAACATTTGTAGAAATTAGGAGGATCAAACAATAGATGTAGGAAGTAGAAATTGAAAGGAAGGAATCTAATCAAAGATACATATCCACAGTT
Source organism: Pinus tabuliformis (assembly GCA_031772625.1). Taxonomy (NCBI): domain Eukaryota; kingdom Viridiplantae; phylum Streptophyta; class Pinopsida; order Pinales; family Pinaceae; genus Pinus; species Pinus tabuliformis. Next base: position 260,813,279 of record CM062817.1, on the reverse strand, counting down.
GACCAAAAGAAAAAGGAATTGGAAACCTATTTATCTAAACTAAGTAGGCTCAGGATTGAAAATGAGGAGCAAAAGGAGCATATACAGGTTCTCAACAGAGAAGTAGAGAAGACCACTCTTCTCAAGCTATAGGTTGAGGAGGCAGAAAAAAGAAGGAAGATCTTGAAAAGATGGTTTCAAGAAGATCTTGCTCAAAAGAAAGAAGAACTTGATGCGGCGCTTGGTGAGATCAACAAACTCAAGGGATCGCAAAAAGAATATTTACAAGATAAGACAGATGATGAAGCAAAAATGAAGGCAATTAAAGCTAGTAAAGCTTGAGTTGGTGAAGGTACAAGCTCCACATCTTCGCATGATGATCCTATGAAGGAAGTTGATCATAGTGAGATTGAGAAGATGATTGAACCAAAGAAGAACATTGTAACTCCGAAGAATCATGCCAAAGTAGTCAAGGATAAAGGATGACAACACACTATAGCATCGCCTTCAAGGAAGAATGAAAAATCTTCAAGGTATGTTAATTTATTTAGTGGTTATTGTTTTTCATGTGCTAACTTTGGACATATGGCCATGGATTGTAAGGTTGTTGACAGGTACAAATATCAAGGACCACTACCTTCAAACGAATTATCCAGGTACACATGTTCATTTAATGGATATTTCTTTTTATGTGCTAACTATGGACATATGGCTAGGGATTGTGAAGTTTTTGGAAGGTACAACTATTATCAGTAAAACCCTAGAAGCAAGTTTGCAAGTTCACGAGATAGATACCAAATGAAATCTTTTATGGATGACATTAAATGCTTCAAATGTCATAACTATGGACATATAACTCATCACTGCATATACAATATGGAATCAACCATGAATAAAAGATTGATGACGAGAATAAGAAGGTTTGGAAAATAAAATAGGTACAGGATGAACAAGTACAAGATGAGCAAGAAAAGAAGGAAGGCAAGAAAGCCTCGATAGTTATACTTTCAAGATTCGTAACAGGTCGTACGGAATCAGCGGTTTCTTTGGAGATATGATTGGGAAAAATTAGTTTTGTTGTGCTAAATTCATTTTCAGAATATGTAAAAGGTGCTTAAGGATTCATGAGGTTAATTGAAAATTTAAACATGAGTTTTTGAGTACTTTTATGTAAATTTTATGTGAAAATTAACATAAACAAATGATTGAACAACATCATATAACAGACATAAACATCACCATAAACAATATCATAGTAGCACATGATGAAGGAGTTCACCTATCCTGGGCTACGTCTCCTTAGTCTAGCTTCCAATGGCTTAGCCTTCTCTATTATGCTCAAAAGTGTGAATACATTAGTTTACAATGCTCAAAAAGCTCTGAAACCTATTCTAATGGCTCCAGAATGCCCAATAATGCCTGTATAGCCTCTTTCTGCTCCTGATTTGGTCAAAAAATGAAGAAGTTATGGCCTTTCCAAGTTTTCCGCTAATCGCACTGCAAATTCCCCAAAATCCGGCACCATCCTACAAATTTGCCCCCAAAACGCGCTAATGGAGCGACAATTTCACCAATTTTCAAGCGAAATTGTCGAACACTTTAATTAGCCTCCAATGCCTATAATCTGAAAAATTTTGGCCCCCACTCCTCTCCGTCAGTGGTCGTATTGTGGTGGCATGTCCCCAAATTGGCACGCATATAAAATTTAAATAAAACCTGCAAACATAATATGTTAAGTTCTATTGCGATGGCATATTGGTAGGAGCTCTGACTTGTGCCTTGGTGGTCACGGGTTCAACCCCTACTGCTGCTTCCTGGACTTTGACCCAAAAATTTGGTGGCCCATGGGTTGTCACGTGGTGACCTCTAGCTGACCCATGTTTCAGCCTGTGGTTGGCCACCAACCAACCAATAAAAATATGCCAAATTGCACCAATGAGAATGTGCGACTTGGAAAAACATGATTCACTGTTCTCGTTGACTAGTCAAACCGCCACATAGACTTTTAGAGTCAGCGCCACATCAGCAGTACGGACTACTGACTGGGCTGTCAAATTTTACAAAAAATTGCATGTTTGGGAAAGTGAATAGAACATGATTCTGTGAGCAAACGGTGTCTATTTCGTGTGAAATGAACTGTGCCAGATTCAGGATGACAAGCACTACACGGCCATTTAGGTTCCACACCGATCTGACAATTTTGAATTTTGAGTTAAATTTGTAGCACCTAATCATTTGGTTAATGACTCGAGTCAAGATGGTTTGTTAGATGACTCACTATTGTGAAAGATTAACTCATCGACTCCTTGAAATTTGAAGAGGAGGAGTCTATGTAGTAGTATATGGCACAAGTATACGATTAACAGACTGATAGTTCGAACGAGATGGCAGTTTCATTACAGGTTCAGGGGGAGCAGAACAGTTGAAGGATTATAGGTTCACAAAGGAAGTTTTATCTTCAAGGGAAGCACATACAGGACACAGGTCCATAGGGATCGTCATTGACAGACTATTACAAGAAGGCTTCTTGTGGGGGGGAGCACATGCAGATAACAGGTCCACATGAAGCAAGAAAATTCTTAGGGGGAGTAACCCTTTGCCATTGTTGTCAAAGGGGCAGAGAAAAATTGAGAAGGAGATTGAAATCTAGATAATGAGTTGAAGCATGATGTCATGGGGAGTTGTACTCATAGGAGGAGTATGTATGTTACCATCAATGACAAAGCAGGAGATTGTTGGATGTTGTTGTCATTCATGTCAAACCATGGAGTGATTGGGTTTGACTTTGACCAAAAACACCAGTCATTGATGTCAAATGGTTAACGAACACTTCTAGTAATTGTTAGATTAAATCAAGATCATAGCTATATTGTTGGATGATTGAAAACCCAAGTCCTAGGGTTTGGGTTCCTTAGACTAAGGATGTGCCCCGACTTTATTGAGGTTTTTTGGTAGGTCAAATAATTGATCTTGGGTTGAAGATTTGTCATTAGATTCTCCTTGAAAAGATGTTTCTGTTGAAATGTGGTACACCCCAAGAGGCCTCCTAGTTTGAGAGATATTAGCATTTGAAGTTGAAAACCCTAGTTTTTGGGCTAAAACCCCCAGCGGTAGTGCCATGACACCTCCTCCTATGGTTGTCAACATATGACATTGTTTATAACAATAATCTCACCCCATATAAGTTACATAACTTCAAAAACCAAAGACAATAAATCAATCATTGACTTAATGCAATCATGTGTCACCTACAAAACAAACCAAAGAGGGTTAGTGTACATGTTTCTTAGCATTCAAACAAAATAATAGATAATAACTACTAAATTAAAATTAATCATGTTAATAATTAAAGAGTTCCTAAATATCCTAAAATGCCTACCAAATAGAAGCCCCTAACTAGCCTTACCATTCACTATAAAAATACATCCAAATTATTCCTCAAGTCACAATTCAACTCAATGAATTCTCTTATGGCTCTCTAAAATACTTTAGACTTCCATTTAGGAGCTCTGAATTTTTTAGACCTCTCTATGGCAACAAATTCAACCAACATTCTTCTATTTGGCCTCCAAGGTAAGTTCCTTTTTTTGTGGTTTTGTTTTGTGTTGTAATGGTTGGACAAATCTATTTATAACCTTTCGGCCCTGTAATAAAGTACTATTTCATGATTCGTTAAGGCTTGACTATAGAAAAAAACCCTCCTCCTTATTTTATCTTGGCCTAATTATTTTGCATACCTAGGGCATCCTTTTGTCCTAAAAATCTCGGCTCTTGAGTAGGAGTGAAGGACTGTGCACAATACAAAGCATAAATTGTTAAGTGAGCTAGGAAGTTTTCTCACTTGGCTTATAGATTGGGTTATGGACTATCAATGTTTCGTTGGCTTGAAGGATTGGTAGACCTATAACTATTATAGTTGAGGGCATCATATATGTGCAAGCCCTAAGGAACAACACGTTGATATGGCCTAACTGTTGTAGTCTTTTGGGTGCATTTATATGGTTTGACTTCCATCCATTAAGGCCGACTTTTGTGCACCAAGCCAAGTAGTCTATGTTGCATACCTATCATTTACTTTTGAAGGCATGAAGCATCAATTCCAGTAGCACTTGTTTGAGACATTGTAATTCTGAATATAGACAAGCACGTGTGATAGCAGCTTTTTTGTATAAACTTGACAACTAGGCTAGGACATTATCATGACAATATTTGTGTGACAGTGTATTGACATGATCCATTGACCCAACTTGACTTTACATGTTGTGAACATCTCTTGTAATTGTCCCAATGACATGACACCTTAAATATAATTTAAGACAGCAGTGATTAATGTATGTCTTACAGTTAGTGTTGAGTTGACATTGTTCCATTGGCATGGCCTTATGTCAATAAAAATTGTTGAGAAAACTAGAGTGTACAAAGACTTGAATGCAATAGCTAAGCATACGATGAACCTGGCTGATGACATGATAGTCGACATTATTGTGACATTTTCCTTAACAACCTATTAGGATTTGCATTGTCCTTATCTAATGATTTAGTGATGGGTAATGGGACTGGAAGTGACACATTGACACATTAGCATAAGAACATGACTTTTTCTTGACAAATTGAAGTATGAATTGACCTAACATAACTAGCGGACCTGACATATAAATGCATGACATTTGCTTAAGAACATTGATTGACACAGTGAAAATGTTTGACTTTTTAGTGGTAGTGACATAGTAAACATTCTATAATGAAATGTTTTAATTTTACTTTGACTTAATACATTCACATGACCTTGATAGTCGCTTGATACCTTAAAGTAGTGATTAACTTAGTGATAATTTTTATGATGTCTGACTTTGACCTTATAGTGATATAAAAGTAATATTCATATTCCAGGTAACACCTTAAAATTGACTTAATTCCTTGAATAAGACTCAACTATTGACACTTTGATTTTGACTTATTAAATGAATGGAAGTGGATGTTATCTACAACAAGTGACATTGGCAGAATTTTTTTACAGTGGAATGTTAAAGATAGACTTAAGTCTGAACCTTGACTTGATAATTTATGACATGACACTATATAATATATTATAGCAGTGATAACAAATATTTGGTGAACTAATACACATTTAGTGACTTGATACATTGAATAGTGAAATGAAAATGACTGTGACAATGACAATAACATCATATGAGTTGATTGACTTGACACACATTGACGCATCGATATATTAACTTAACTCATAGATTTGATATGTATAGACACTTGGCATAATGAAGTTGACCTTTGACTTTGACTTGATATCAATAGAACTATGATGAATATAATTTGACATATTGACACGCAACCTTAACATACTTGATATCGATTTGTATTATGTATCTTATAGTGATGACCTAGAGGGTGTACCATCATGATGACATGACTTTACATGGTAACAGGTCTTTAAGGAAAATATCATTTTGTTATACAACCTATTGGAGAAGGATGGATAACATGGTTTGACCAGTCAAACAACATCTTTTACTTATATGTTAGTAGCTCTTTGGGGACAAAGTTTGAAAGCACTGATTGCAAGGCATCGGGATGAATTGAGGCACCTTGGTTTGTTCCATCATTTGGTAGTAGTTCCAGATGGTTGCAACATCATGTGCAACCTGATGACAGTAGTGGTTCAGCATTGATGACTATTCATTCATGAGTAGTGATATTCAGTGGTAGCCAGTAGTTTCGCAGTAGCTTTGTCTAGTGATCAGTTTGTGGGGAAAGTGATCAGTGGCTACCAGGATTTGAAATTTATTCTACATATTTCTTACAGTTATTCTACATCGATTCAGAGTACAGGGGATCTAGTCTGAAAATTGTGAAATGTGGTCTTCTAGCTCATCAAAGCGGTGATTGGAGTCACCTTCAGGTTGTGGTCTAAGAACACTTTATGGTGGTTCTAGTGCAAGTTGTGGCTTGCATAGGGTGTTGTGGCGTCCATTCAGTTGTGGCTGATAAACTAATGGGGCAGCGAAGCATCCTTTCCGACAACAGCTGGTAAATAGATTTTTGGGGCATTCATTAGGTTGTGACTTGATCTACAGGGTGTTGGGGTGTCCTTCTGGTTGCAACAGGATATTAGGGTCTAGTAGCATCCTACAAGTTGTATCCTGTAAATTAGGGGGTTGACACCTCCCTCAGTTGTAGCTAAAATCTTGTTGTAATCAATTTTCTTTTAACAGGGAGAAGACAATTACTAAATAAGTGTTCAGTGGATTTTGACCCGGAGGGGGTTTTCCACCTAAAAATATTTGTGTCCTTTTTTTTTTATCTTTCTGCATTGTTGTATGGTGTTGTCTTTTGTTGATTATTGTTTATGATCTTCTGAATAAGAACAATAATAATAATTGAAGATTAACTAATGCTCTAAAAAGGATTAAAAAGTGTTAATTCTAAGAAATATTGATTCACCCCCCTCTCAGTATTTCCAACATATGATTCAATTAGAGGCTACAAACCATCAAATTAAATGAGATCCATAGTTCAAAGTCCACAAGAGTATCATCATCTCAACAATTTGCACCAGTAATGACTCATTGACTCCCAATGACAGGATCTCAATATTAGAATTCCAATCAAAATGCATATGAAATTCATTAGGAGGATGAGGAAAAACCTACCAGTGGAGATGACCATTGAAACACCAAACCTCTCAAGTACTCCTTGTATCATTTTTAATTGTAAATTCAAGACATGAATAATTGAATGATTTTTAAGCGCTTGGAGTTGAACTATCTAGTAAAGTTGAATTTGAGCCACATACTAGGCCATACTATTTTGTTCATGAGACCTTTGAATGTCAAAACAAGAAAAGGAACACCTAACCAAAATTTCTTCCTCGATTGTAATTCTGTAATTTTTCAACTTTTTCAGTTGTCAAAATGGATAGAGATAACTGGTTTACGAATGACAATTAACACATTCAATTCATAGTGAAAAGGATTTAAATTATTAAGCAAATTCTCATCATCTTCAGATATAACATGAAAACTCCTTACCTTCAAGAAGTGTATTTTTTAAACAACCATGCATATGTAGTGTTCCATAAATTCGGTAGTTTGAAAGATGGTTTATATTCTCATGTCTTTCCCAATAGCACCAACCCAAAGGTATACGTATGAGACTTCTCTAGTGCCTCTATAATGATACCTATCTCAACTCATTTGTTGATCTGCAATCATGCCAATGGTAATTGCTTTTTGTCTATGAACGTGGGCTGACTCATCACCAATATTCAAGAAAAACCATGCTACCTGAAACGATCTGTTAGTGATTCATAAGGAGGTAGACTTACGCTCCTACCAGAGACCTCTGAATTTTGGATCATTACCTTATTTTGTTACATCTAAAAAAATGTACTTTTATCCAATTAAAAGCACTTTATATTTTACTCCCAAACCGAAAAAAATTACTCTATTTATAAAAATAATGAAATAAACTTTAAACATTAAATTTTTAATAACTTTTATAATCCTTAATAATAATACTAACTGTTATAATCATTATTAATAAATGTTGTTGAGAAATTTACTTATCAATCAACAAATGTTAAACTTATTTTCTATATTACTTAATTTGGTGATTAGCCAGTGTTTTCAATATGCATTGTCAAAGCATTTTTAATGCTTTAATAAGTGTGGGTTATTAAACTTATTTTCTATATTACTTAATTTGGTGAGTAGCCAGTGTTTTCAATATGCATTGTCAAAGCATTTTTAATGCTTTAATAAGTGTGGGTTATAAAATTCATGAGAAGAAATAACAACCATATTTTACTTTCATAACTATAATTTTAAATGTAAAAAATAATAATATTTTATTTTCAAAGCTATGAATAAAAATAAAATTTTAGTAACATTTTTCGAAATTTAAATTATTATTCATAATTAAATATATTTAAAAAAAAATTATAAATTATTTTGTGATATATATATATATATATATATATATATATAAATAGCAAAAATAAATCTATAAAAAATTCAATTACTAATTAACCATTATAATATCAAAATCGATTCATAAAAGATTAAAAGTTAGTATTATTCTCTTTTTTCTCTATTTCTATTAAAACTCTTTAAAGAAATAAAACTCTTTAAGTTGATAAGATGTGATTTTGAATATGAGTTATATAGAACTTTATATTCAAACTCTTTCCACACCCTAACTCACTGTTAATCCTACAAGTATAATGGTACATACATGTGTGTCATAGCACACACCCTTCTGTTAATATTATGACAGGTTTATCTTTTAATAGTATAATAAAAAATAATAGAGTTGTTTTTTTTCTTGTAATTTTTTGGATTTTCTAGTCCTGGAATTTGGCAGAAAATTTTGAGGTTAAATCTTGATTTGTGTTATTTAAACTAGTTTTTTAGCTGTATATATAGATTCAGCACCATGAAAAGCTCCTAGGGCACTTTGATTGTGCAGGGGTTACTGATGAGCCCCAAAAATGGATAATTATTTGGGCTCATTCAACCTCCTAATTCGACTTAATCCACCATTCTCATTAGTTTATTGCATTTTTTTTATTATATTTATGCTAATTGAGTGAATTGGGTTAGTCATTATGCCAACAAGTTTAATGTGTGCTTTGTGTAGCCTTTTTGGTCAATTTGGAGACAAAATCAAGGGTTGAAATGAGCACTTGGCAGCCAAATTCGTGAAGAGGATTTGTAGGAAGGTGTCCCCTTCATTTATGGTCCCTTACCTCGATTTCTCCACCATCAGCTCGGAGTTCAAGGGCCACCAAATCAATTAACACAAGGGCAACCAAGCAAGTCAAGTAGGACTGTTGTTAACTACAAGATTTGGGTAGTCGAGTCCCTAAAGTTTAGGAGGACTGTTGGGGTCCTCAATTTGTATAAATAAGAGGGCTTAGGGCCTCATTTCAGTTAGTCACTTTATAGTCATTTTGTAGTCATTTTTTAGTCATGGTGTAGGCAGAAGTTAGCTAGTTTGTAGTTCGATTTTTAGGCAGTAGATTAGCTTTGCTCTCAGCACATTTTCAAGTTCTCCTTGTGGACAGTTTTTGGAATGTAACATTTCTTGCTCAATAAAGATGAATCCAGCTTTGCACCAGCTCTAAATCTCTCTTAGGAGGTTGTAGCTCTTGGGGTTGGGCCCATCTCAAGTGCCCAGTACCTCCTTTGTTTACTTTCATGTGTCTTTGCTGCATTCTTAGAATAAAATCTGCTATTTAGATTTAAATCTTGTTTTGTTATTTAGGTTGTTTTTGATGAGTAAAATAAATTTTCATGCTCAAATTTAGTTGATCGGTTGCTAACAGAAAAAGCTTCAAGAAAAGGGCCAACAAACATCTGTGGTTTCACCTCTCCCTCAGTGGGATCAGGAGCTGTGACTAGGATGACTTTGCTGCCCACAAAAACACTGATTTTGCTTTGCCATGCAATCACTAGTGTTTGATCTTCATGTGTAGAAGTTGGTTACAAGTTCAGACTTTCATTTGCTTAGTTGCATGAGTTAAAATACATGGTTTCATTGCAGGTCACACTTCTGTTCATTCTCTTTACTGACAGCTAGCAAATTAGGTCAACGTAACTAGGTCTTTGAATTTACAAGTCTTTGTTGGTTCAGATTGGAAAAACGACTTGCAGAGCACCTGTACCACTCCTTCATCTGCTTATTCTCCATCAGCACCATCCACTCCACCCTCTACTTAGAATCCTTACCTCACGTTTGCCACATTTGCTCACATAACCCTAGTTTTTGTACATCATTGTTTCAGCCTTCTTTGAGCCAACTTAACTATCTACACGTTCTCACCACTCCATCCACCAGTCCCTGGGCCACTTCAGACCCCTATCCCACCTCCATATCCATTCATGCATCTTCCCTCACTCACCCATCCTCCAAAATCCAATTTTTAAACATCCTGTAGAAATTTCTGAACATCTTGTAGAAATTCCTGAAACATCCTATAGAACCCCTGCAGACTTCCTGTAGAAGCTCACGAATGAGGTTTCTTGATAGCCAAACTCTGTGAAACTCTATGGAAGGGTGTTAGGGACCCCATAGGCCTTCTCTGAACCTTCCCGACCTCTTCCAAGCATTTCCTCTCGCCAATCCACCTCTGCACAGTCAAAAACAGTTAAATTGTATGCATGATAATTGTGACAACTTATTCAAAAATACAAAAAGATGTTTTCTTCAGATAGTGATAACTTAGACACATGCATTTTACCTTCCTAGAAGTCAATGGCATCTCTTTCAGTAGCTTGCATCCTCTTTTTCGCATTAGTAGGGCTAGCTAGTAAAATTAGGGTTTGCATTTCCTTTCCGCTTTCCAATTTCTTTCTGCAAGTAAATTAGCCCCTTTGAGTTAGCTTTCATTCATTAGTTAAAAAACTTCTTCTAAGAGCTCATAGAATTTGGCTTAAGCTCCTAGCGGACTTGTGCCAGCTGACCAAGTGACAGCTGCGGCAAGAGCTAGTACTTGTGCATACAGCACCGTCGCTTCCAAGTCTGTTATGAACTACCGGGTTGATAAAAGTAAAGAAGGGAGTCTCAGGAGTTGCAACATTATTGCTACAATACTGGAGCTCACCATCTTTTTGGCGCCGTTGCCGGGGAAGCGTCAGAGTATTGGTGATTGCCGCTTTTCTTCTATTTTCCACTACAATCTTCTGCTAAGTAGTTTATTTCATTTCCATTATGCAATTTCGTTTATGCAAAAGTAGATTAGCATTTCCCGCTTTCATAGATTAGCATTTCCCGCTTTCATAGATTAGCATTTCAATTCCGCAATTTCATTTCTGCAAGCGTAGATTAGCATTTCAATTCCACAAGCGTAGACTAGCATTTCGTTCCTGCAATTTCATTTGAGCAAAATAGATTAGTCCTTTCCTGCTTTCATTTCAATTCCGCATTTTCATTTTAGCAAAGATAGTTAGTTGCAGTTCAATCTATTTCCGTTTTGCAGGTAGAAGTAGAAAAAAACAAAAATCAACCAAAAAGATTTCATTTCATGCCTTGTAGGAGTAGAGATAAGTTAGAAAAATGATTGCACAACGCCCCCACTGCTTCACACGGCCAACATTCTCTCTTCTTCAATGGTTGTGATTAAAGAACCCTTAGGTGGACAACAAGACATATTTGAAGAACCTCAAGGGAAGAAGAAGAAGAAACCATTCCTCTGGAGCAAATGGCTACAAGCAGAAATGTTGGGAGCAACACCTTGTCCAAAGACGAATTTGAAGATCAGATGGAAGATTTCAAGAGTGATATGAGGCAGTTTCTTGCCATGCAATTGGATATCCTGTGGATCCAAAAGAAGCAAGAGGAAGCCAAGAGGGATTTGGCCATCTTTTGTCCCAGGTGCACTAGAAAGCATCCTAGGGACGAATGTCCAATGCACTCCCTAGAAGTGTGTTTCGTCTGTGAAGAATACCATCCTACGAATTAGTGCCCTTCCTTGCCTGGAATCAAAGCTACATATCAGAGGGTAAAAGGAGCCACTGAATCACTCTACTATATGATCCAAAGGAGGCCACATGAACCTAGATCTTATCAGCAGGAACTGCAAGGGACATCTGAGACCTATTATGACCCCTATCAAGCCACTTTCATGCCTTCTTGGGGTCCCCCTGCTCATCCTTCCTGGTTCACACCTCCTCCTTGTTCCTTCATATATCCATATTATGCCCAACCAGCTGCTCATTTGTTTCACTCTTATGCTCAGCCACAGCCTCCGTGGAATGCACCTCTTCAGGGGTGGAGGCCCCAATACAACACTCCTCCCACTTCTTTTCCTCCACCGCCTGCTCATCCACAACCATCGCCTCCTATTCCACCAAGGCAACCCCAAATTCCTGCCCAACCACAACCCCATCCACATCCATCTCAAATCTACGCCCCCACTCAGCTACCCATACCGCCATTTCCAAACCTGTCCATTGGAGTAGCTCAACACAATTGCAATGCTGGGACACAGCATGTCCAAATGACTCCTCTTGAGCTCAATGATCTTCACCATAGCTCAGGAAGAGTGTTGCAAAGCAGAGATTATGTTGACAATGTTGAAGGACCAAAGGAAAAAGAAGAGATCAAAGAACCCTGGGCTGCACTTGATGAAGAGAAGACATCAGAAGCAGAGATCAAGAAAGCTCCCTCATGGTTACCATCAAATCTTCCATGTATTCAAGAGAAAGATCATCAAACAGAGGGAGATGAGAAATTCATGATAGAAGGTGACATGAAACATGATCCAGATCAGCAAAAGGACCAAGGATATCAGAGCTATATTGAGATATGGTTTCAGATCGTCACTAAGTTGCAGTGGTACTCTCTTCCTCAGCTATGTTTGATCCCTTCAAAGTCAGATCATTTTGTCTCTGAAATATGGATAGCTGTCAAAGCAAGCATTTCAAGCCTTCACATCATTTTTTCACTAATCTTGATGTGCACATGGCTCCATTGGAAGTATTCTTACACCTGAAAATGATTTTGTTTTTCAAGTAGGGTAGGGTAGAAAAAAGAGGAAAAGAGAAAAATGAAAATAAGAAGAAAATAAAAATCTAAGGTGAAAACCTCCTCGGAGGTGCCTTAGATTGGCTCATTGATTGAAAACCTCCATGAGGCGGTCAATGGGTTCGGAAAAAAGAGAAAAGAGAATAAGATCTCTGGGTGAAAACCTCCCTTAGAGGCGCCCAGGGCAGGCAATTAGGGTGAAAACCTCCATGAGGCGCCCTAGTTGTTTTTCAAAAAAAAAAAGAGAGAAAAATAAAAATAAAAATAAACCTAATTTCCAGTGGATAATTGCAGGTTGCAAGAAGGACATTGCAGGTCAAGAGGATCACTCAAAACAAAGACAAAGGAGTTTTTGTGCCTTTTACAAGAAGTTCTGTATTTCTACAGGAAACATCCTATAGAACCTTCAGGCGAGCCAGATTTGATTTTGGAATGGAATCTAAAGCTTGGAATCTGTTGGTTATGCCTACAAGCATCCATGTTTCCATTCCTCACCCTTCTCCATCATTTTTTCCACCTCATTGTGCTTCTTTTATGAAAAATGTGTTTTCTACAGGAAGTTCCTGTAGAAATTACAAGAAGCTAGAAATGGTTTGCAAAAAGGTGGTTTGGAAAACACGATAGCTTCCGCAAGGGTTCAGAAGTCCTCCTGCAATCTTAAAACTCCTCCTCCATCATCTCCATGCCTGCATCACAGCCCAAGCTTAGCTTTTCTTTCCATGCAAAAACTTGCAGAATGCTTTGAAGAAAAAATACATAGAACAGAATTTGATTTTGCCTAGCTTGAAAACCATGCATCCATTTGAAAAACCGTTTTACAGGGAATTGTATAGGGATGATGTCAATATGGCCGAGCAGTTTCGGCCCATTCTGATGCACGATTTCCAAGAAATCAGCCTCCATCACCTTCAGCCATTTTTGCATTTTCTCCGTATCCATGCATTCATTTCAAAACCTGTTTCATGGGGAGATGCACATGGGTGATAGTAGCCTACCCAAGAAGTTTCAGCCGATTCCGATGCGTGGTTTCCAAGAAATTGATCTCTGAAATCTTCAGCCATTTTCTGTTTTTCTCGAAATTTGTGCATCCATTGATCGCAATTTTGCTATGGGAGGTGAATAATGATGATACGGACATGCTCAACAAGTTTTAGATCGATTCGATCTATCGTTCGGGAGCAATGGTGAAAACAAGTTTTGGTCCTGTGAAAATTCAGCAGCAGCAGCTTGAGGGTGCATATCTGAATGTGGAAATGAACTCCTGCAGCCTAGATCCGGCCAGAGGATATCTGCACAAGAAAAATAACCACACATCAGAAAACAAAGAGCTTATACCACAAAGGAGCCATCATGCAACCACCGAACCAAATGCATGCAGCAGCAAAAAGCACCTCACAGCAACCATTTGACTTCAGGTACGTGACTAAAACTCATTCCTCTGATTGCATGAATGTAATTCAGAAACAGCATGAGAAATGAGATGGTTGGGATTACAAAAATCGGTGGCCAGCTAACTGGCCACCCTCATCCAGTTCAACAGTGCTCGGTGGGTGAATAAGACACATGCGCTCAGCCATCTGAGGAGGAAATTGGGAAACAAGTAATGGTGACTGTTTAACCTTCAACGTGATTGATGGAGTGATCACAGGTAGGAAACATGATGATTCGTGACAGCACTTTCGTCTGCATGGCCAGCACATGTTTTTGCCACCTCACCACAAAGCATGCAGCAACTAAAGACGGCTCGGCTGAAACTCACGAATTGTTGTTCATCTGCACTTTCCACATCCCCAACTAAAGTGTGCACAATCGGTTAACCTATCGTCCTCCACTGATTTTTTCTACCTGTTTTCAAAATTCTCCTGCATATCGGGCTCGCTCAAAGGCAGAATAACATTCTACAGGAAATGGGGGGGTCTTCTATAAGAAGTATGGCACAGCATTCTGGAGCAGAGAAGCCCAGACTTTTCTTCATCGAGTTTGGAGTTCTAAGAGAGGTGGGCTTGGAAAAAAACACTCTTCCATGCAATCAACAAATTGAAAGAATTGGTGGAACACAAAATTCAAGGATACTTCGGGTACCCTTTAGAACAGAGAAAGGAGTTCTGCAGAAATGGGTTTCTCGATTTGATGTGTGGCCTTACTTGGAGAGATTTTCAAAGGATATATTAAATGAAGTAACGGCAGAGCTAAAAGGTCAACCTGACCTGATCATTGGCAATTACAGTGATGGAAATTTAGTTGCATCTCTGATTTCACATAGACAAGGAATCACTCAGTGCAACATATCCCATGCTTTGAAGACCAAATACCCAGATTCAAACATATACTGAAAAAATATGAAGGAAAATACCATTTCTCTTGCCCGTTTACTGCAGATCTAATTGCAATGAATCATGCAGATTTTATTATCACTAGCACATATCAAGAGATTGCTGGAAGCAAGGATACTGTTGGACAGTATGACAGCCACACTGCTTTCACCCTTCCTGGTCTTTATTGTTATATACCTAGGGGGGATAATATGGGGTACCAAGGGAGGTACCCAAGGTAATAATGTAATAATGGGATGGGCCATAGTAATAAATAAGGTGGTTAACCCATGTCATGTAAGGGACCACAGGTAGTTAATAATAATGTAATGGACCCATGGTATTAGTTGATGGTATGAGGGAACCATGGTAATGACCCATGGTATTGTATGTATGAGGCCTATATAGAGGCTAGAGACTCCACATGGAGGATATGAAGAGAAGAATTATTGTATGAACAGGCATATGGCTTGTGAAGTGCTCTCCTTCCTTACGGAGTGAATGTATGGTGTTGCCCTACCTTAAGGGTTTGATCTATAAAGAATCATTTCATATTATCTTTGGGTTTACTTGCATTATCTTATATTTTTATATCAGATCTATAGTATTTCCGGGTTAGATCTACAACATTTATCGTGTGGTTCATGGAATTGATGTTGTTTCTCCTGGAGCAGACATGCAAATTTATTTCCCTTATATAGAGAAGCAACATTGTCTTACTGCTTTACATGGTTCAATTGAGGAACTCTTGTTCAATCCTGAACAGACAGCTGAACACATGTGTATTTTGAATGACCATAAAAATCCCATTATCTTTTCTATGGCAAGACTCGATAGAGTGAAAAACATGACAGGACTGGTTGAATGGTTTGCAAAGAACAAACACTTGAGGTATATTGTCCTCCACATTCTGGGAGGAAACCATATACAGAATTCCCATTCTGATTAGTGCACAAGCCAAAACAGAGCGTGAGGAAGCAAGATATTGAGGCAGAGAAGAAAACTAAGGGTAAGGAAACTAAGGGAAAGAAAACCTAGGGCAAACCATCACAGGAAAATCCACTGGTAAAGCAAGAGGAAAAGCAAGAAAGAAAAAGAAGGAAGAAACAGAGAGAAAAAAAACAAGTTTAATCCCTGGAAAATGTTGCAGGTTGCAGGAACACAATGTGGAAAGGGGGCCTCCCAACACAAGCAGAAGGGTCCCTACCAAGTTCCCAGGCATCCTCACATCCATCCCCTCCATGAACACTCATTTTTCAGGGTTCGGACACAATCTATTCATGGTTCAACCTTCTACAGGAAGCTACAGGAAGTTCTGTATTTCTACCAGAAACATCCTGTATAGCCTTTAGGCAGGCCAGAATCAATTATGGAGAGGGATTTGAAGGTTGAAGTATGTTGAGGAGGCATGCAACCACTCTATTCTTCCATCCTCCACTGGTTTCATCTCCTTTCACCACCATTGCCACAATTTGATTGAATATACTTGCACAATCATACCAAAGCTGAGAATTCTCTAGGAAAAGGAGCAGGCGGTGGGAAGAATCAGAGAGAAAAGCATGGTTTCCTGACCACGAAGAGGAAAACACTTCAGAAGCTTGGCATGATAGGGAGGCCACCAGGGCCATCAAAGATGAGGAGATAGATTGGTTGCTCAAAGGATGAGCAACACTTTCAGTAGGGGGTGATGATGAGCCCCAAAAATGGATAATTATTTGGGCTCATTCAACCTCCTAATTCGACTTAATCCACCATTTTCATTATTTTATTGCATGTTTTTTATTATATTTATGCTAATAGATTGAATTGGGTTAGTCATTATGCCAACAAGTCTAATGTGTGCTTTGTGTAGCCTTTTTGGTCAATTTGGAGACAAAATCAAGGGTTGAAATGAGCACTTGGCAGCCAAATTCGTGAAGAGGATTTGTAGGAAGGTGTCCCCTTCATTTATGGGCCCTTACCTCAAATTCTCCACCATCAGCTCGGAGTTCAAGGGCCACCAAATTAATTAACACAAGGGCAGCCAAGCAAGTCAAGTAGGACTGCTGTTAACTGCAAGTTGTGGGCAGCCGAGTCCCTAAAGTTTAGGAGGACTGTTGGGGTCCTAAATTTGTATAAACAAGACGGCTTAGGGCCTCATTTCAGTTAGTCACTTTATAGTCATTTTTTAGTCATTTTTTAGTCATGGTGTAGGCAGAAGTTAGCTAGTTTGTAGTTCGATTTTTAGGCAGTAGATTAGCTTTCCTCTCAGCACATTTTCAAGTTCTCCTTGTGGACGGTTTTTGTAATGTAACATTTCTTGCTCAATAAAGATGAATCCAACTTTGCACCAGCTCTAAATCTCTCTTAGGAGGCTGTAGCTCTTGGGGTTGGGCCCATCTCAAGTGCCCAGTACCTCCTTTGTTTACTTTCATGTGTCTTTCCTGCATTCTTAGAATAAAATATGATATTTAGATTTAAATCTTGTTTTGTTATTTAGGTTGTTTTTTATGAGTAAAATAACTTTTCATGCTCACATTTAGTTGATTGGTTGCTAACAGAAAAAGATTCAAGAAAAGGGCCAACAAACATCTGTGGTTTCACCTCTCCCTCAGTGGGATCAGGAGCTGTGACTAGGATGACTTTGCTGCCCACAAAAACACTGATTTTGCTTTGCCATGCAATCACTAGTGTTTGATCTTCATGTGTAGAAGTTGGTTACAAGTTTAGACTTTCGTTTGCTTAGTTGCATGAGTTAAAATACATGGTTTCATTGCAGGTCACACTTCTGTTCATTCTCTTTACTGACAGCTAGCAAATTATGTCAACGTAACTAGGTCTTTGAATTTACAAGTCTTTGTTGGTTCAGATTGGAAAAACGACTTGCAGAGCACCTGTACCACTCCTTCATCTACTTATTCTCCATCAGCACCATCCACTCCACCCTCTACTTAGAATCATTACCTCACGTTGCCACATTTTCTCACATAACCCTAGCTTTTGTACATCATTGTTTCAGCCTTCTTTGAGCCAACTTAGTTATCTACACCTTCTCACCACTCCATCCACCAGTCCTTGGGACACTTCAAACCCCTATCCCACCTCCATATCCATTCATGCATCTTCCCTCACTCACCCATCCTCCAAAATCCAATTTTTAAACATCCTGTAGAAATTTCTGAACATCCTGTAGAAATTCCTGAAACATCCTGTAGAACCCCTGCAGACTTCCTATAGAAGCTCATGAATGAGGTTTCTTGATAGCCAAACTCTGTGAAACTCTCTGGAAGGGTGTTAGTGGCCCTTAGGCCCTATCTGAACCTTCCCGACCTCTTCCAAGCATTTCCTCTCACCAATCCACCTCTACACAATCAAAAACAGTTAAATTGTATGCATGATAATTGTGACAACTTATTCAAAAATACAAAAAGATGTTTTCTTCAGATAGTGATAACTTAGACACATGCATTTTACCTTCCTAGAAGTCAATGGCATCTCTTTCAGTAGCTTGCATCCTCTTTTTCGCATCAGTAGGGCTAGCTGGTAAAATTAGGGTTTGCTAGGGTTTGCATTTCCTTTCCGCTTTCCAGTTTCTTTCTGCAAGTAAATTAGCCCCTTTGAGTTAGCTTTCATTCATAAATTAAAAAGATTATTCTAAGAGCTCATAGAAGTTGGCTTAAGCTCCTAGCAGACTTGTGCCAGCTGACCATGTGACAGCTGCGGCAAGAGCTAGTACTTGTGCATACAGCACTGTCGCTTCCAAGTTTGTTACGAACTACCGGGTTGATAAAATTAAAGAAGGGAGTTCCAGGAGTTGCAGCATTATTGCTGCAATACTGGGGCCCACCAGTTACCCATCAAGTTTGTGATTTCAATAAATTCCTGCGTGTTTTTAAAGAAATTAGACCCGAAAAACCCACCAAAAAAGCTTCCAAAAAGTCTCACTAAAGACAATTCGAATATATATATATATATATATATATATATATATATATATATATATATATATATATATTATTGAATATATTATAAATAAGTCTTATTCTTAAATTAGGTTTTCCCTTTCACTCATTCTTCATAGCTTTCTAGCCATACGCTAAGTTTTTTCTAAAATAATTCTATATAATTTGGTCAAAAGAGAGGTAATCATATTTGTCCTATAATTAGAAGGATTGTTTTTACACCCACTTTTAAAAATATATGTATCGAGGCTTTGAGCCTAGGGTTTAGAGAATCCATGCTTGACTACTAATGTGAAGGGCTTATGGATGTGAGGGCTTAATAATTCTACTTGGTAGTCTCTAATGTCCTTAAATTTCCCTTTTGTGACCCCTTAACCCAAACTCTATATCTTCTATTAACCAACTATTGACAGTGCTGGACCCGCCAACATGTAAGGGGATATCCACAGTAAGAAATCCCAATTAGACCTCAGACCGTTTGGTGTAGGATTCCCAGCAGTGGGTCGTACGGTAATGCCTTAACCACGATTTCTAACAGAGGAAAGTAAGATGTCGTTGTTGGTAGCAAGGGTGTGATAGTTGCAGCAAGCCAAGGAAGGTGCATGAGATGTTCAAACACACGGGGGTTGAGATGAGTGCGCCCCTTGGAAACCTGTGATTGGAGTTAATAAGGGAACACACGAGAAAAGATGCATCACAACATGGAAGGCAAGTTACCTAGGAATCCAAAGTGATGGTTAAACTAACAGGACATTTCAGAAAGATTCATACATACTTATACATAATAGTCCATACATGCATTTGTAAGCAAACAAATACATATATCATTTAGAGTAAACCAGATAGCATAAAATACAATACAACATATGCATGAAATGTGTTGGCTCTGTTATATTAAGAAGTGTAAGTTCCGGTCATCCTGAAAAGGGAGAAAACCTGTGATAGGAAAGATAATAACTTGAAAGAGAGATATATTGAAATTGTCCCGGTAGTGTTGTTGTAGAAGCAACTAGGGTTTGGAACAGGGGGTGACAGAAGTGAGCTGGTAACTATGGAGGGGCATGGAGGAGGGAGCTCCACTCCCTCCTACAGCAACATGGTTTCAAATAGAGGCAAAGAGACGAGTCTGCACAATCTCCGGAATTCAACGGAGGATGAGACAAAGACAACTGGTACCCAAAAGCTGGAAAGTAGCAAATCCCATGAAAAGTAAGGGACCCACAAGGTGGCGCGAAAGGAAACGAAAGCTGGAGACAATAATCGGAGAATGGGGGGTAGACCTACGAGCCCAAGTCTAATATCAAACCCCGGATGGTATTAAATGATCCTTCTCTATAGGTGCATAGAGAACACATGGCAACCTATGCAGTCATATGCAAGTTTATGTTATTTGGCCCATGGAGAAAGCTCTATACACATGGATAAGAAACACCTAGAAACCAAAAGGATAAATAACCATACATCTGGGGTCCAAGGGTTCTTTTACAATAGTTTTCACTAACCTGGAGGATAAAGATAGAGTTTTCGAAGGAGGACCCTACTTCTATGTTGTTACAGGCCTCTACATGTGACCTTGGATGATGAACTTTGTTCCGGAGCGAGAAACGTTCACATTGGTCCTGGTATGGATTATATTATATTCCTTACCTTTAGATTACTAGCTGTCATAATCCTTAAAAGCTATAGGTAATAAATTAGGACATTTTTTAAAGATATTAGAGGTGACTCTACGAGGAAATATACATCCTTATCCCGCATATGTGTAGAAATGGACTTATCAGGAGCACTCCCGGATGAAATCATCCTGGAAATATACAATGAGGAATGGTATAGGTGGTCGACTATGAAGACATCCCATTCAGATTCCGCAAATGTTATGAACATGGGCACCTCTTCAGAGACTGCCCACTCAACAAAAGAGAGAACAACCTTAAAAACAACATAGGAAAAGACCTAGAAGGTTTCACCAAAGTGGGAGGCAGAGGGAAAGGAGGGAGGAAAAGCACCAAAATAAACGTAGCGAGAACAAGCTACCAGGTCACAATAGCTTCGAGATTTTAGAAGAAGAGGGGGGAGATAATGGAAAGAATAAGGAACCGAAGGACATTCATATAGGGAAAGAAAAAGAGGATAACATGGATATCATACAGGTAAACAATGAACTAAAGGAGGACCCATCAAGCACTATGGGACTTGGAAGGGACTAGGAGATGACCCCAAGCAAAGGAGGAATGAAGGACCAAGACCTACAAGAGATTCTCGAAAGGGAGAACCTTGAACTAGAAAAGTTTCTAGAACAGGGAACCAATAAAGGGATTGACTCTCTACCTCAAGAGGATTTTGATAGAGTACAACGATTATTCCTCCGAAGGTCTCAAACAAAGGTTGCAAGTGTCAAAAGGAACTATGATAGCCAGGAGAATAAAGGGGTCAAACCAATGGAGATTACATCAGGACACTCCACCAAAAACCCAGGCAAGAAAAGAGGAAGAAGGAGACAGAATGATCTCTTGTCAGAATGTGGGAAACTCCTAATTAATTCAGGTAAGATGAAAGATCTCACTATTTACTCTTTCACTAACACATCATTATGAAGCTCACAACCTGGAACATTAGGGGGCTAGGTAGTAAAAGAAAACAAAGAAATCTCAGTAACAGAATAAAAGAAGAAAAATCGGACATGATGTTTATTCAGGAAACAAAATGCTCAGTAGACAAGATTAGAGAAATACATAGCAAATGGCTTAACAACTATGAGTACCTTGAAGTCAAAGCAAATAACACAGCGGGGGGAATTCTCACCCTATGGAATCCTCAGAAATTTGAGATCATGGATGCTGAGGCAACCAAAAACCACCTTTCAATGGTAATACAACCATTGGGGGACAAGGATTGTTACTTAATCACAAATGTCTATGGTCCTCAACTTCTAGAAGACAAAATAAGGCTCCTCACCTCTCTGGAGGAACTAAGAGAGAGACACTCAGCTATCCCCTGGATTATGGGAAGGGACTTTAACATGATCAGATCTCTCATAGAGAAAAAAAGGAGGAATCAGATTGCTGGGACGAGACTCACTTGCCTTCCAAAATTTCTTAGACAACATGAGACTAGTGAATATGGACACAAATAATGGCACCTTCACTTGGAATAACAGGAGAGGGGGCACTTCCCAAGTTGCCTTGAAATTATACATATACATAATCTCAGAGGATCTCCTGCTCTCCGGCCACACTATGATAGCTTGGATCCTTCCTTTTGGAGGCTCGGACCACTGGCCCATCCAATTGGAAGCTTCTTTCATTGGAACCCCGAGAAACGGACCTTTTAGGTTCGAAAATGCCTAGCTAACTCACCCTGACTTCATTACTAATATTGAAAATTGGTGAGCGGAAGACATGCCCACCCAAGGCACAAAAATGTTCCTCCTACATTAGAGACTCAAACATATCAAACAAAGGCTCAAAGAATGGAACAAAAATGAGTTTGGTAACATTTTTGAAGCTAAAAGAGAAGTGGAAAGAAAATTACAAGAAACTAACCAAATTCTCATCACGAAAAGATTCACAGAGGAATGGAAAATGCAGGCAGACTCTCTGCAACAAGAATGGGACAATAGATGTCAGCAGGAGGAAATCTTTTGGAGACAGAAATCAAGAGTACAATGGATCAAAGAGGAGGAGAGAAATACCAGGTTCTTCCAAAATTCTACCATGAAACACAGGGCTCATAATAGAATCACAAAACTCATAGATCCTCAAGGGAAAGAGTTAAATACTCACAAGGAAATGGAATATGTTTTGGTACAACATTTTCAAAGCACAGCAGAGGAAACCATTACAGAAAAATCTCAATTCATTAAGAGCTTCACAAAGAATATTCCAAAACTTGTGACCAGGGAAGATAATTACAATCTCAATAGGCCAGTGACGGAGGAAGAGGTCAATGAATTAATCAAAGATATGCACAACAGGAAAGCTCCAGGCCTGGATGGTTTCAATGTAGACTTCCTCAAAACATGCTAGGATACAGTCAAACATGACATTCTTGATGTGGTGGAGGACTCGAGAAAATCAAGAACAGTTCTTAGAGCGATTAATGAATCCTTCATAGCATTGATCCCTAAACAGGAAAAAGCCATGACACCAGACAAATTTAGACCCATAGCTTTATGCAATGTGGTGTACAAAATCATATCCAAAGTTATTGCTAACAAACTCAAACCTCTACTTCCAACGCTCGTATCAGAGGAGCAGACCGGATATGTGGAAGGTAGACAAATTCTCATAATATCATCCAAGCTCATGAAGTGGTTCATTCCCTCAAGACCAATAAGCAAGAAGGTATGATAATACATCTAGACATAGAGAAATCTTCTGATAAGCTAAGCTGGCCCTACATAACGGAAATTCTTAAAGCTTATGGCTTTGACCACAACTGGATAAAATGGGTCATGGCCCTGGTTACCATAGCAAGTTGCTCAATCCTTCTTAATGGCTCTCCATCAAGAACCTTCAGGCCATCAAGGGGCCTCAGGCAAGGAGATCCTCTTTCCCCATTTCTCTTCATTCTCATGATGGAAGTATAGGGCAGAATGATCAATACATCCAAGGAGGAAGGAAGAATCAAGGGACTAAAACTCACTCAGAATGGGGACACATTGACTCATCAACAATTTGTGGATGACACTATGTTGTAGGGCACACCCACAGTCAAGGAAGCCAAAGCCTTCAAACAAATCCTGCATGATTTCGCAATGGCTGCTAGCACGGAGGTAAGCCTCACAAAATCAAAATTTTTCTTTTTCAATACGGATATTTCTATTCAAAGACATCTCTCGAGAATTCTTGGATTTCAAAGAGACCATCTTCCCTCCAAATACCTCGGAATTCCTCTCACTGACAAACCCCTAAGTAAGGAAGTTTGGGAGTCAGTTTCAAATAAACTGAAGAACAAAGTCAACAACTAGACTAGCAGATCTTTGAATTTGGCAGGAAGGCTAATTCTTACAAAGGTTGTACCACAAACCATTCCAGTTTTCATGTTTTCAGCCCTTCCTGTCCCAAAAGGAGTTTTACAGTAGATCAGGAATATTCAAAGAAACTTTCTTTGGGGTAAAGGGGAAGAGAAAAAGAAATGGGACTTGGTTGCATGGGACAAGCTCTGCAAACCTAAAACCCATGCTGGTTTAGGTCTCCACAACCCAGACACCCTAAGTAAAATCTTGGGGGCAAAACTATGGTGGAGATGGCTAAAGGAAACGAACAACCCATGGGCTAAGCTTTGGAAACAAAAATATGCAATGGATTGGCAGGAAAAGGATCACATTCAGATGACAGGACACATTAGGTGTTCCCACATTTGGAACAATGTGTGGGAAAACAAAGCCTTAGTTCAAAATCATAGTTTCTGGGAGATCAAAAATTGGAATTTAGTCTAGTTCTGGGAGGACAACTGGCAACAGGAACATAATCTTTGCAGAGAAGGTCTAGACATCATCAAAAATGACACCATTAACAAAGGACTAAAAAGGGTAAGTGACTTTTGGGACCAATCAAGAGACAAAGGGAAATGGAGAATTTGGAAGGTACCAGAATACAGTGAAGAGACCCCTCTGAAAGCCCAAGCTAAAGTTCTTGAAAAGATTCTGGAAAAGAGGCAAATTTTGACTTCAACCTCGAATGATCTACTAAGATGGGGTAGAAACAATGAGGGCATCTTCAACCTCAAAGAAGCCAAAAGAATAGTCACTGGACCTGACCATCCATACCCTGACAAGACTTGGAAAGACCTTTGGAGCAACCCACACTGGATGAAGATCAAGTTGTTCATGTGGCTAGTTCAGCATAAAAAGATTCTGACTTGGGAAAATCTTAGGAAAAGAGGTTTTGTTGGCCCTTCAAAATGCCAGTTATGTGGTTTGCAGGAGGAGACCATGGATCACCTTCTCAACCTTTGCTCGTTCACCTCCTCCATATGGAATTGGGTAGCATCTATCTTCAACCAAACAGTCAGGAGGGAAAATGACATTACTGTAACTTTAAAGAATTGGAGGAAAGACTTCTCGGATAATGAGACAGTCAATTTAGCCTGGACACTGACTCCAGGTTTTTTAATCTGGGATGTTTGGAAAGAACGTAACAAAAGGATCTTCAAAGCTAAATCTGGTTCAACTCAAAGCATCATGTCTCAAATCCTAAAACAGCTCAAAGAATCTGTGAATGCCCTTCTGAAGCAACCTCCTGAGAAACCCCCTAGTCAAAGGGATGCTCACATTCTTGAACAGTTGGGACTCCAGTATTATGTCCCTCCAAGCACCAAAAATAAGGCAAGGCACACATTAGATCGAAAGGCTTTCTAGCAACCCCCTCCCCATGGCTTCTTGAAATTCAACGTAAACAGAGCTTCAAAAGGAAACCCTGGGGATGCTAGTTACGGAGGAGTTTTAAGAGACTAAGAGGGCAATATCAAAGTCATCTTTCACAGTCATTTGGGGAGGGTAACCAAAAATATGGTAGAACTCATGGCCATTGAGCAAGGCTTAGAAATCCTGATGGACTACAATTTACATAATACAATCATAGAGGCAGACTCGGAATTAACGATTAATTCGGTCAAAAGGTTAGGTACTAGCACAGCACCAGACAAAGTTTCAAACCACTGGAGACTTTCACAAGTATATCATCGAATTCAATCTCACCTCAGAATACTTAGAACTCTAAGCTTTGTTCATGTGCGCAGAGAAGCCAATAGAGTGGTGAACCGCCTTGGTAATGAAGGAGTGACAAATATAAGAGAAAAAAAGTGTTGCTCGTGGGAGTTGGTTCAGGTGGGACAACTGCACGAGGACTGCAGCACTCTGGCTCGCGCAGACAGGGATCATTATCAGTACTTGAAGGGGAAACAGCCAGTAGAACACTAAGATGATGAATGTTAAGAGTTTAACTAACAAACAACATAGGAATGGTAGGCAGCGGAGAAAGAGCACGAAACCCGAACAGGGTGATTTTGCTACAATAAACAAGGTTATCGAACGCCCGCTTTACCATAAATGGTTTTTCAGAAAAGCTTCCGATGCCACACACTGTGGGACACATGGCTCTAGGAAGAGTGAGATTACCACCTTCATCGAGTGGGTATTCCTCACTCTTCTTTCCAGACCGATATCCCTCACAGCCATTGGATCTTGTGGCAGCAGATCTAGGGCTGAGGTTTGTCGTGCTTGTTGGTGGGACCGTGATGGTTTTGCTACAGTTTTCGTGGTTATCGGGCGTCCGCATTACCACAAGCGGGTTTTCGGAAATGCCTCCGATGCCACTAACCATGTAACATGTGGCTCTAGGAAGAGTGAGAATACCGCATTCATCAGGTGGGTATTCCTTGCTCATCTTGTTGGCCCGATATCCTTCACAACCATTGGATCTTGTGGAAGCAGATCTATGGCTAAGGTTTGTCGTGCTTGTTAGGGGGTTCTGATTTTCTCTCTTGTAAGTTCTCGGGTGGATCTAATGCTTGATGGTCTCTATTTCTCCATCGGGTCCGCTCTTTGTCTTTGTTGGTCGTACGGTTTTGTGGGCCCTTAGCCTGGTTCTTGAGCATTTGGCTCAACTCCCCAAAGTAGGGCATATGTCAACTCTTTGACATTATGTATTTTATGTAACCATTTTGTAGCTACATATGAATAGAAGGTCAGTTTCTTGCTTGAGCAAAAAAAAGAAGTGTAAGTTCCAGTCATACAATACATCCATGTCCAACCACTGGTTCCGACAACGGAACATTACAGCCACAACCACCTGCTCCTCCAAAGAGATGTACTAGATCTGCACAGTGGAGAAGCCAAGGCTCATTGCAATATTGTCCAAACTTTCTCTAAGATAGTCCTATCGGAAGCTTGGCTGACCAAAATCCTTTACAATGAGTTATGAGGTTCTATTTATAGCAAAGGGTGGGGTGACCCTTGACATTCCCCTTTGTGACAGTTCATCTACTATATGGTTGTTACATCCAACTATCGACACTTGAACTTCCACTTGACAAGATGTTACATTACAATGCACACATGTGCCCATGTGAGACAAAATGGCTTGAGAAAGCCATGCAAGACATCACTCACACTCGGTCCATTGTGGTGAGACCAACTCTTTGACATGCTTGTGATGGTGAAGGTGGTGAAATGATGCCAAGCTTGGTCATCTGTGATAGTGTGCTTGCACTCCATGGTGACATCTTGCTGAAGCAAACTCTTGCCTCCGTTGCATCTGGGTGCATTGGTGTGGCTCCTCTATCCAACTCATCTACTAGCATGCGCATGGTCTTCTTGGGTGCGGCCGAACCAGAAACACACTATGCATAGTGTCTGTGTTGATCTTCCAATGTGTGCCAGTGGTCATGCGCATCAACTGTCAACTGCATGTTTAGCTCCAGTCGGACCTACTTCTTTTCTTTACCTCGGTGAGTGTGCTGAATGGGTGGGATCACATATGTGCACACAATGAAATGCATTTTGTTGAATTCCCTTGCATGCGATCAACAACACTGCTCACCATGTCTCTTTTGTGCCAACTACTGGGATGTATCTATAACTTGTACGGGCGCAGTTTCATCTGTGAGTGCATGTTGCGCCTGCTGTTGTACCTGTTCATGTTGCAACTCATTCTCCCATCTATGCACCTCTTGTTCCTCCTTGAGTTACTGCTTCAGCACATGAAACTCCTTCTCTGTTCCATTTTTTGTCTTCACGCAATCTTCATGTCGCGTTGTCACCTCATAGTCTGAGTCTCCAACGTTGCTTTCATCACAAGTGGATCTGCTTGAGCTTGCAACTTTGTTCCGCCTCTGTGTTATCAACAACCTTCCTATTACATTCGTTGCATCCAAAGTGATGCCTTCAGCTGTTGTTCATGGTACTAATTGCTATGATGTTGCTACATTCATACCTTGATGTCCTTGTCTACAAACAACTTGATGTCTTCGTCAGTAGGCAAGTTCATATACACTTGATCGACTGCATCTCCAAGTGTGCTCTAAATGATGACTTCGACTCTGCTCTCCTGGAAACCATTTCACCTATGTTGTTGAGAGGCATATGAACACATGCGATACCTAGAGACATGGAAACACTCATGGCAAGAAATATGTCAGTCAAAAACCAAAACGAACTTGAGAACTGACTTGCAACATACCTAGGTGATTGATCATGAAAGTTGTGCAATTTCCACCGAGAGGTCGGGAGACTGACTACCAAAAATATGCAAGGCACAGTTCGGGCTGTCAGGAGGCTGACTAACTACTAGAACTACACAATGCACTGTCCAGCCTGACCTATTGAGGACTAAAACTGCACAATGCGCAATTTCAGTCAGCAGTGACATGCAACCAACAAACTACATTGCGTAGTTTCTGGGGCCAACAGGACACTGCCTCCAATAATTGCGCAATGCAAGCCTAGAGGTTAGTTCCTGGCTAGACTTGCGCATTTTCTAGAGGGAAGACAGAGTCTTTGCTTCTGGAAATGCAAAGTGATAGGCGGGCAAGGCACGGTCCGGGCCAAGGCAGCCCAGTCCAGGTGACGGGTGACTGAAAACATGAGGAGTCTGAATGCATGGTGAGATGAGTGCAAACGAGAGTGAATGATCATTCATGCAAATAGCAAGTGCAGGATTCGGAAAACGGGAAAGCATGCATATGTGTGAAGTGAGTCGTCGCAACGGCGACCCTCCATTCAAAACAGTGTCATGCATGCAACAGCAGTGAGATGCGAACAAAAACTGAAACAGTGTTAGTTCAAGCTAGTATGCATGCAAACGACAACAAGCGCTCACTAAAATCAAGCAGGAATCATTCATGCGAAGCAAAACACAAAAATGGCCAGAAACACAGTGCAAGTCATGAGCAGCAGGCTTAACCCAAGACAACTGAGTTGAAAGTGTTGATGACTTGTAGATTCAATGTGGGATGCCAGAGCTGTAAGGTCAATGTGAGGAATGAGTTCTATAGCATCTAGATCATGAGTTTTGATAAAATCGAAGATGTGATGTGCATGCAAAAATCTAGGAAGAGCGACACTTGGTGGGAGGTTTCTGAGATGATCCTTGCATGCAACCTTCAGCTGCTAAAAGTAGATCCCTGAATCAAGGGATGCCTTTTCATGCTGCCTTGGGAGAAGCAGTCCATGCATGCGAATCAGTGTTGCTCGATCTCAGAGGGAACCAGTCAACTCAACTGCACATGCAACAGTCTGCTCAGCTAGGAGGAAAAATTGCGCATTTCTAGGAGGGAGCTGGGCTGGTTGCCCAGAGGGATTGCGCAATTTCTAGGCAGAGCAGCTGACTGCTACCCAGAATTGCGCAATTTATGGGTTGAGCAATCCTATTGGGAGGAATTGCACAATTTTTCCAATGAATAGTGACAGGCATATTTGCGCAATTCTGGAGCCTAGTAGGTTGCCAGACAGAATTGCACAATTTCTAGAGGGAAGGTTGGTTACCCTCCAAAATTGTGTAATTTCTTGAGGGAGATTCTCAGCCTATAGCTGGACCAAGTCCGAAGAATCAGCCTGTGAGGGGAATGCAACAAGCTCTCATGGACATGTTGTCATTTTTCAAGGAAATCATTGAAGCTTGTGTGCTTGATGAAGCAAGACATACTATTGTGAAAGGTTGGTAGGAAGGCTCCGAAACGAAGCTAAGAAAAAATTTTGGAGGGTGGTTATAGCTGCTACAACACTTGGCGACACACTGGTAGAACTCCAGCTCTCCGAATGGACCTTGTTCATGAAAAGCAAGTCTAACACCTCTGGAAGTATTGTTCAGTTCTCAGTTTGTCTTGGTTTCCACACTTGCTTGATTGTAAGATGTAGCATCTGCCAAGCTCTTGGTCGATTGACACACATTCCAAAACAAGGCAACACAATTGTTTCGATTAGGGTTGAGGGGTATATTGGTGCACGAGTAGTATAGTCATCATAGTCTTAGTTTCATCTCTAGTGTTGCTCCGCTACCAACAGGCCTGGACAATACCCAAGCAAAGTCATGCAGAAACACAAGCATGGCTATGCTGCCAGCGAGCCTCGTCAGTACCCCAACGGAGTTACTTGCATCACCTCTCTGCATAGAAAGCCTTTCTCTTCTTTCACCTTATTCATTTTTCATTTTTTCAAACTTTTTTCACTTTTTCATTTTTCCATTTTTCATCTTCATAATTGTGCATAGCACTTATTCATTTTATAGGCGGAAGAGGGATCTCGAATTATTGAGAGCAGAAGAGGTTGTTCCTTCAGCGAAGTAGTTTATGTATACCTCTGACGTGCTTGTTAAGGTTCTCCACCTCACCTTACTCTACTTGACTAAGTTGACAAGGATTAACCCAAAAACAACCCACTAGAGTAGGTGATACTAGCTAGTGTAAAAGTGTTGTGTTTTCACCAAGGTTCACTTCAAACAGTATGTATTTTCCATTGATGTATCATGGACTAAAGACAACAAGTTATTACATAAGAGAGCGGACAATAGATAACCAAATGTTGATAGTTGTACAAGTCCTCTTGTACTTTACCTAGCTTGTTTCAAGAGTCGCACACGGTCCATGCGAAACTAACCTACGGAAAATAACAAGCAAACAAACCAAAAAGCAAAGCAAGAAGCAGAAGAAAATGTGGAAGCAAAGTGGGTAAGAAAACAAACAAGCAAGCAAACAAACACCAAAGAAAGAAGCAAACATTCATGCAAGAAAACAACTCAAAAAGTAAACACTACTCCTACTCCTAAGCTAACAGTGCATGGGTCGTCTCACGAGAAGTGATACTTCCAATGTAGCCATCAACGCATTGGTTGACCCATGACGGTGAAGGCATGGTTCACGAACAACACAGCTGTGTGAACCAGAAAATGTGAAGGATACAACAATGAAGACAGACACACTCCGAGCTTACAAGCGTCCTCGGAACAAAAATGAGTGAAAGCGCATGACATGCACTCTGTGGAGCTGCCATGGTGTTGTGCTACACTGCATGCAGATGTCAAGTGTATGCATCCTCTTGATTGTGACATGCAAGAAAACGTGAGAAAGGTAGACCACTTACATTGTGCTTGTGTGCTTGTTGTGTAAGATTCCTCCAATGCATTAGCGATGGGATCATGTAGTTCGAGTGGAGGAAGTAAAATCTGGGTGTTTGGTTTATCTTCAATGCAAAGCAGAGAGTGATGAGGAGCCTTGAGTGTTTCAACAATTTCCTGACCGAAAGTGAAATCAGCCTCAGGATAGCGAGGGCCTGACATAACCATTAGCTCGAGCTTAAGTGCCTCGACAGTCTGTGGGGTTTCGACTGCGTTGATAGATAGATCATTTTAGACCAGTGTCTTAGACAGATTAACAACGATTGAACCAACATATTGATCAGATGAAGAAGTAGAGAGATCATGAAAACCAAGATCATTCAAGATGTTTGTCAGCATCCTCGTGATTTGATGAATCGAGCATAGGGGTAGATGAGAAGCAAAGATGTTCACCCTCTATGTTTTCATAAATAAAATATGACAGATTGGATGGATTTTCAGAGGAAGATGTGTCCTCTCCACACTATGATGAAATACTGACATCCAACGTGTCATGTGAATGATCGGAAGTAGAAACAACCGGAAATGGGTTTTCACAGGGGAAATCAACAATGGCAAAATCATGAATGATGGTGCAAGTTGGTTGCATAACACTAACTCCATCGACAACTTGATCCTCATTCACAACAGGTGATAAGTCTGGAATGGGAAAACACAAGACAGTACAATCCGGAGGATCAACAGAACGCAGGGACATAGGTTGAGGGAAAAAATGCACGTGACAACCAACAGGCTTGCAAGCCAAATCTACACAAGTATCAAGAGCAGGTGGGGTGGGAGGATGTGACAGTTCAACATATGTGTGTGCATGATCTCCCACATCACTTCACTGTGGTGGAGCTATTTGAGGAGGTGAATGCGAATGGTCATTTGTGACAGCAACTGTGCCTACCTGTGATTGCGCAGCTCCATCACCAAAGTGTGATGAGCAGGGCTCAAATATGCGAAGAAGATACTCAAATCTTCCATAAAGAAAATCCCAATCAATTTCATCTTCGGGAAATCAGTATGCAATATTACAAAAGCATGTGTAAAACTGATCAACAGATTCATCAAGTGCTTTTCATAATTTCAGAATTTTTTGATCGAATGCTTTATGGTTAAAGTGATTGAAAGCACGATCTATTTGTGCGACTAGTTGAGCAAGAGAATGAATATATTTTTTGGGTAGCATGGCACACCAGTGCATTGGGTTCCCTCAAAGCGTGTAGACGAATAACGTGCGGGTCATGTACTCTTGAAAGATTCCATGTCTTTCGCATGAGTCTACAATGCTGACCGTGTGCCTAACCAAGGCTACGTGGCCTCCACCATCAAATTTTTTATGTGACAAGTTATCCGAGAGCTTTTGCGAGATAATGAAGTTGTTTCAATAAGACATACACTCTAGAAGAGCAACTCTGTAGTTATTCATGATAGATATGTAGAGATTCAAAATAGATGTGAGGATTGAGATTGTCATCTGGCCCTCCTTCTAGTGCCAAAATGTTGACGGTGTTGGACCCGCCAACATGTAAGGGGATCTCCCCTATAAGAAGTCCCAATTAGACCTCAGACCATATGGTGTAGGATTCCCAATAGTGCGTCGTATGGTAAAGCCTTGACCATGATTTCACACAAAGGCAAGTAAGATGTCTCTGTTGATAGCAAGGGTGTGATAGCTACAACAAGCCAAGAAAGGTGCATGAGAGGTTCAAACACACAGGGGTTGAGATGAGTGCGCCCCTTGGAAACATATGATAGCACGTAGTTAATAAGGGAACACATGATAAAGATGCATCACAACATGGAAGTAAAGTTAACTAGCAATCCAAAGTGATGGTTAAACCAATAGCACATTTCAGAAAGATTCATGCATACTTATAAAGAATAGTCAATACATGCATGTGTAAGCAAACAAATACATATATCATTTAGAGTAAACCATATAGCATAGAATACAATACAACATATGCATGAAACTTGTTGCCTTTGTTATATTAAGAAGTGTATGTTCTAGTCATACAATACATCCATGTCCAACTACTAGTTCCTATTAGAGTCAGTATTTGCAGCCTTCCACCAGTAACCAAACATGCTCTTACAAAGTGGTCTTACGTTGTCAAAATCAAATTTTGTCATTTCAGTGAGTCTTCAAGTAAAATTTGGTCACTAAGTATTAGGTATAGGATTGTTTTCACTCCTTCCTACGTTTTCCAAGTATTGGTCCATGTCACCATTCGGCTGAGTGTACCATCATTCAAAGAGTTTTCATCATTATTTCAAGTTCCAATGGGTCATTTTACACCTTGTTTGCGCTTCAGTGGCGCTTAGGTAAGGCTCATTTCCCTCTCCTAGGGTTTTGAAGGTAATTTTTCTTGGATGGTCAAATAATTAACAAAAATTATATTCTGATGCTCATACACCTTCCCCTATCCTTAATATTTCATCTTAAAAACTTCTCATCACTGATATCCCTCAAATTCATCATTTTCCCACAAACCCTAGTGTTATAGACATTTTTGTGCCTTACAGCATGAAGCATGAAATGTCAATAATCTAAGGGATCCAAAGTCCCTAAACATGTTGTTCCTACCCCTAGAGGAACAAGGTCAGCAAACCACAGCACTGAAAATCAGTTCTCCACCTGAAAACACTCAAAAACAAGCTAATTCTGGATCATGTCAACTGCTCCACTGAGCATCTGCGCTGAATGTCAACTGCTCCACTCTGTACCTGTGCTGAATGTCAAATCTAATGAAGGCTACCTGCGCTGGGCGAGATTGGCCAAGTGGCATAGTCATTCTGCAAGGTGTCAAATGCCCAGGAAGCTTCCAAAATGACACTTGGATCAGGGATTTCGCCTTGTGATGAGTAAGAGGATCTAGATCTCCAAGTGGAAGCAAGAAACTCCAAGTGGACTCAAGAACTGAAGAATAACTGAAGTGGGAGAGGACACTAGTCAGCTTCATGCCAAGCTCAAGCTGACTCATCCTTTCTCCAAAACTCCTATATATAGAGCTCTCTCATGAGGTCTATGGGAGGTTGGAATCTTGTGAATGTAAGGAAGTGTTGTTGGTTTGTGCATAGAACTATTGGGTGATTTGCTTGAAGGAGGTGAAGAGGAGATTTCTTTCTGCTGGGAGGTGTTGCTGGATTGGGCCTCTTATGGTTGTAACACTCTCAAAACTTTACTTCTTCCATTAATAAAGCATTTGAGGTTCTTCTATATGCATGTGTCTCAATGGTGTATTGATGCTTGTATATTTGATTTATTCTAATCCTGGAATCAATTATGGATGTATGCTTCTTGTAGTTTCCCTTTCTTGTGCTTTTGCAGGATCTTTGTGTAGCTGGGCCAGTGAAAGAGCAAGGAGCTGGGAGCAAGCAGCAAAGAGGGAAGATTGGATCAATCATTAGCGGAAGATAACGTTTAGTGGATCTCTTCCTCCTCTCTCTTACATCTCATAAAGAAGTAATCTTGAATAGCTTTGCTTTGATTGTTGTTGAGGTACTATCACCCTTAGAGTGGGATAGGGTCATTCCGTATTGGATACTTTTCCCAGCAACAAATTGGCGACTCCACTGGGGATCGTATCTTGTTGGTTGTTTGTGTTTTTTCTATTCATTTCATAAACACAGGGAGTACCGAATCGAACTGCATTTGGATCTTTCAAATGCAAAGTAGAGGGCAGCTACTCTAGCTCGGTTTCTGGGCAAGTTTATGATTTGAAGAGCTGATCCACAAGGACTCTAATAAGCTCTTAGTGATAGCTTTTCATCCTCCTTGTCATCCCTTAGTGTGTCCTTGACTGATAGCTTCTGATTTGGCCAAAAACTGTGAATTTTTGAGCAATCTGTGACCCGGAAACCAAGAGAAACGAAAGTTTCGTTCTTCAGTGCAGGCTGTGTGAAGGCTGTCTGCATTTCATCGCAATTCCCGAAGGGGCTACCTGCGCTGAAGGTCAAACTGCCTGTGTACCACCTGCGCTGGACCAGTCTTGCCTTGTGCTACTGGGGTTTCCTGCTGTTTCTTGCCCTGTTTTCACTCTTGTTTTTGTTGCCTGTTACCAGTCAATGTGCCTATCTGAAACCATCTTTCCTTGCCACTATTCCGCCTCGGTTGTATAAATAAACTGTGTTTTTTCTTTGTGTATTTCTTATATCATTTACAGTTTCCCATAACGAAAGTGAACTAGTCTTGCTGTGACCTCTTAGATCTAGACCTGTGTAAAGTGTCGTTTTGATCTTAAGAGTTAGTTTATTTACTGTTCATAGCTGATTGAGCCTTTTCTTTCGTCATATGGTTTGAGTTTATATATTTCTAGTGTCGAAACAAGTAAATCTTAAGGTGTCTTTCGATTTTGGACAAGCTTGTTTGCTTTCACTTGAAATTGAATTCAAAGTTATACAACAGCTTTCTTTTTGTGTCGCACAAACATTAAGGAAGAGAAAAGAAATACTTGCATTTTGAATTTTGCATATAAGTTTGTATGTTGATTTAGGGAAAAGGTGCATTAGTGTATGCTCTTTGATCTGTGTGAAAAGATGTTATCTCTCTTTTCCCTCAGTAGTTAAGATTTTCATAAGTCGAAAAGATTGAAAAAAGCTTGCTTCTCATCTTAGACTGCATTTAGGAATTTGTATCAAAACATCTCGTGGTGAACCTTGAAAGGCAAACTTTAAAAAGATCAACTTAAAATGTATTGAATGAACCTAACAACGCTTTGAAACATAACGCAAACATCTAGAGGTCTAAGCTAGAGACGTGTTCCGGCGTCGTTAAACGTAGTGACTGTCGATCTCGACGAAGGTGGGTGATTCCTCCTGAGAGTCGGTGGCACTAATACGGACTTGTGCTCCCACGTACCGTCGCGTATATATTGGGAGACCCCTATAGGAACAAAGCCTTTATCCATAGGAAGCCGTGTCGGCCGCCCTACTGATCGCAATGCAGTGAACACAGCATTCACGAAGATCGACCACTCGTACCGTAAAACGTATTCTGTGGTTTTGCGAAAGGTTTGGCACACCCTCTGCCTAGATCTCCAGAGCAGTTTCTTTTGGCCTTTTTCAAACTCTATAACTGAAAAAGTCCAATTGAGCATTTGTCACTTCGGGCTCGTTAATACATCGAAGGAGACTAGAGTCATCTTTAGCTTTTTCTCGACTCTTAAAAAGTGAAAAAGCAAGTTGTGTCTAAAAGCGTCTAATAAAATTCATTCAATTCGGAAACACAAATTTCCCCTTTTAATATTTTAGTTGGTCGAGTAATCCGCAATCGTGGAAGAAAGTCAATTGAAACCCCGTCATTCGCGGAGGCTTACGAGTCAACCATCTTTGTCCCTGGAATCAAAAACAGTACCGGCAAAGCGAACTCGTTTAATCGGTTCAAAATCTCCTTTGAAAGTTAGAACAAGTGTTCCAACTGCATCTGAGGTTCCGGTTACTCCTAACATTTCTGGAAACCCTGCCTCTATAGAAGAAGTTCAATAGCCGCAGAAGGACAGTAATACTGATCCTAGTCTGGGGGCAAGTACTTGTGTAACTGAACCAGTTCCATCTGTAACCGGTCCAGAGAGTTTTGTTCCCCAAACAACTGTCGCTGTCGAAGCAACCACTTCTTCGGCACCAGAAATATTTTACGGACCTGACGGTCTTCCTCTTCCACCGGGTTTGATTGTGATAGAGGAAATTGCAGAGGATCCGCAAGCAAGTACTCCCACTCATTTTTTAGTCGGGGTCACTCTATTTCCTTCGTCAGAAGTTAATCCACCACGAGTGGAAGTCCCTGTAGAATCGCTAGGCAATCTATTGGATAGACTTAAAATGTCTGAACAACTGTCATCACCCAGGACTGTGTCAAATGACACAGTGACAGCAAGTGCCCCTGCTGTCACTCCGACGATGTTTGCCGGCATACCAGCTCTCCCAACTAGCTCTCAACCGCTAGAAGGAGTCCACCAAGGGACTATGTCGACAGTATGGTCTGTTCCAGTTTGTTCATCCGGAGTAATACCCGGTAATTCTTATGTTGAAACTCGACATATTGATCCTCATGGAGGTCAATTTGGGCCATCTAGTCCTCAAGGACTAACAATCCCTCTGAGTTCCGGATTGCTACCATATGGGGGGCGGTATGCCCTTTCATTACCTCCTCTGGGAGGATATCCATATGGCAGTTCTCAACAATGTTCAGGTTATACTGGAATTGCATCTAGTAGTTGGGTACCTATGCTACCTCAACAACCAAGAATTGTATATTCTATGCAACAGTGTGTACCTGTGACGAACATCCCAACCACACCGGCTATTGTAACCGTGTCGCAAGTTCAAGCGATACCTGTTACATGTCAACCTCAGATTTCTCAGGTTGTAATGCAACAATCGCTTGACCATGGGTCACAACCACTTTCGCCAACTGGTGGGACGACACAAGTACAAACGGGTACAATTACCCCACACCTTGGTCCAACGGTTAGCATAGCACAACAGAACATGGCGTCACAACCATGGCTTGTGCAATACCAACAACCGCAATTCCAGCAGGTGTACCAAGGTTCTGAGCAGCAGATCTTTGCGAATAGTGGACAACCGTATATCCAAAATGGTCAAAACCAACCACTTTACAGTGGTCAAGTCCACCAACCGTATCAGTCATACCAACATCAATTACATTATGCTGGTATGCAAAGACCCACTGCTCAAGCGATTCCATCGTACCCTGGTTACGCTTCGCCTAACCTGAATCAACAATTACCATTCGTGGCAACTTTAGAGTTACTCGATTTACACCGGTTAACGAATGATCCGATTGCTTATGCCCCTTGGTGGCCAGCGATTCCTCATAAACTTCCATCTGACATTCCTAAATTCAATGGAAATCCAGGTGAAGACTCGTCAAATCACGTGATGACTTTTCATCTGTGGTGTTCGTCGAACACCCTTAACGATGATTCGATAAGGCTTCGCCTTTTTCAGAGGACATTGACAGGTCCAACGGCTAAATGGTATATTGAATTGCCAAGAGCCTCTTTCGACAATTTTAGTTCCCTAGCCACGACTTTCTTAACCCATTTTCAATTACCAATAAGGTACGAAACGGGAACAGAAATATTAACCAACTTCAAACAGACAACTGCCACCCATATATCTGATCATATACATGAGTGGCGTCGTCGTCGTAGGATGGTGAAAACATATGTTCCTGATCAGCTATTAGCTGAATGGTTTATAAAGTCGTTACTTCCGGCTATTACGGAAGATGTGGCCAAGGGGGGAGTCGTAACAGAGGAGAAAGTTATTGCTCATGCGCAGTATTTGGACTTAGTTTATACTCAGTCCGGCACGCTCTACGACAAAACACCTGACGCCCCTAGACCGGAATTTTCAATTCCTCCCCCTCCTAAATCAAATACTGACTCTCATGCCGGTGACGGTGTGATTGGCACGGAAAACGCGAAATCGATAAAGGCTTCGTCGAAGAAAGCCCGTAAGAATTCGGATCAAAATGCAAAAGAAGAAATTCTTGCTTTGGAAGTAAATGCCGTATCAGAAGATAAGGGCAAAGAAACCAATCAACCAGGGAGCAAGAAGAAGCAAAACAAAGGGAAGAAGAAGAAACAGGGTGAGTCATCCCCTGGAAAAAACTCTTCAAACCCTCCTGGGAAAGGGAGACAAAATTATCCATGTCTAATATGTGATGATAAGGATCATGGCACAAAGAATTGCCCATTCAAAGCTGAGTTAAAGAGGTTCTTTAAAAGTTCCCAAACCTCAGCTGTGTTAACTGATCCATTTCCCAACCCAGGTCAAAATCTGGTTGATAGTGGAAATGCTTCCCCGTCGCAAGTCCTTATGTTGTCAGTTTCGAAACAGCAGAATGATGCTTTGATTTCGACAAGGAACAAAGATTATGGTAATCCTCAGCTGTCGAACGAAAAAGGTAAAGATCAACCAAGTAGTTCGACAACAACTTCGACAGAAGTTGTAACGCCCACCATCCCTGAATTAACAATAAAACCGCCAAAGGGTGTAGTACACAAGTCGACATTTAATCCTCGCGCCAGAGCAGCGCAGCATTATAACATAGTGGAGGATGTGGCCCAATCGCCATCCGCTATGTCGACTCTTGAAGTGCTACAAAATTGTCCAACCCAAAGGCAGGCGTTGTTATCGGCAATTGGTGGGGTTGATCCCAAGGATTCCAATCTTGTATCCTTTGATCACAAGGGATATGATCCTCAGTTACCAGCTCAGCTAGCTTTCCTTATTCAAGTGAAAGCACTCAACAAAACCATTCACAGATGTATCGTTGAACATGAAATTAAAATGTATCCTGATGTCAAACCAGTAAGACAACGGCTTCGGCAAGTGCACCCGAAAAAATCCGCTGCCATTAAGGCGGAAGTTGAAAAACTCCTCCATGCTGGATTCATCTACCCGGTTCCTCTAACCGATTGGGTATCAAATATTGTCCCTGTTATGAAGAAACAAGGGACGATTAGAGTGTGTGTCGATTATAGGGATGTAAACCAAGCTTGTCCGAAGGACAACTACCCTACACCCTTCATCGACCAGATAATTGACGAATGCGCCGGATGTGAAATCTTTTCATTTATGGATGGATTTTCCAGGTATAATCAAATAAATATCCGCCCACAGGACCAGTCAAAGACTGCATTTATTTGTCCGTGGGGCACATTCGCTTATCGAAAATTACCCTTTGGTTTAAAGAACACAGGGGCGACGTTTCAGAGGGCGATGAATTATGCCTTCCATGACATCAAGAACATTGTTCAACCTTATCTCGACGATCTTCCGGCTCATTCGCGAAAGCGGACTGATCATCTGCAGCATTTAAGAGCGATATTTCTACGTTGCCGACACTACAAGATAAGACTCAATCCACACAAGTGTGTGTTTTGCGTCGGTTCTGGTCGTTTACTTGGCTTTGTAGTCTCTAAGGATGGGATTCGTCTCGACCCCTGCAAGGTTCAGGCAATCATTAATTTGCCTCCACCTTCAAATTTGCTTCAGATTCAGAAACTCCAAGGGAAAGCAAACTTTCTAAGGAGGTTCATTCCAAATTACGCAGAACTTGCTAAGGGTTATACTCGTCTTTTGAAAAAGGATGTACCTTTTGTCTGGGACCAGGTGGCGCAAGCTTCCTTTGATGCTCTGAAAGATTGTCTAGTAAAAGCATCATTAATGTACGCCCCGGACTATCAAAGAGATTTTAACCTGTATCTGGCTGCAGCGGATACGACCATTGCGATGGTTTTAGTTCAAGAAGTCGATGGAATTGAACATCCTATCTATTATTTAAGTAAAAACTTAAACGATACAGAAAGTAAATATTCTTATGTTGAAAAACTAGCACTTGCAGCTGTTCAAGCGATTCAAAGGTTTCGACATTATGTCCTCTTTCGGAAAACTACCATCTTGTCAGATTGCAACCCCATGACTTATATACTGTCACGACAGTTGCTGGGGGGGCAAATATTCAAAATGGATAGCGATCCTTCGAGAGTTTGATCTGGAATTTGTAAAATCCAAATCAAAGAAAGCTCTAGTTTTCGCAGAATTGTTATGCGATCTCCCATCGTTGTCCAACGATGAAACATCGGAAGAGTCAATCGTGGACGAAAGTTTGTTTCTGATATCTGTAAGCGATGAGTGGTATGAGATATCATAGTTTATCTCCAAACCCAAAAATTCAGGCCTAACACCTCTCGCTCCGAACAAAAACGTATACGATACCAAGCAAAAGACTACATGATCGTCGGTGATACACTTTACCGTCGTGGTATCGATACAGTTCTGAGGAGGTGCCTTACTCATGAGGAGGCCGAAAAAGCCCTGAATGATTGTCACTCAGGCGCATGTGGGGGGCATCAATCTGGATATGCAACAGCACAAAGAATCTTACGAGCAGGATACTTCTGGCCAACCATGTTCAAATTTTGCATAACCGCAGTCAGAAGTTGCCATGCTTGTCAAATCTTTGATAGCAAAACCAGACGACCACCCGCACCTTTACAGCCGATAGTTGCTGTTGGGCCCTTCGCCAAGTGGGCCATCGATTTCATGCAATGTAACCCCACCTCGACCGGGGGGCATGGGTATATTATAGTCGCTGTTGACTATTTTACCAAATGGGCCGAGGCGATGCCTATATTGGATAACACTGGTGAAACAGCTGCCCTTTTCTTTTTCAATCATGTAGTCGCCAGGTTCGGCGTACCACAGGCTATAGTTACAGATCATGGGTCGCATTTTCGCAATCACATGATGGTCGAATTAGCTGCCAAGCTAGGGCTATCTCACGACAGCTCTACCCCATATTATCCGCAAGCCAACGGACAAGTTGAGGCAATCAACAAGGTCCTGAAGCGTATGATGCAAAGGATGATCGGGGTTCATAAAAGAAGATGGCACCTAATCCTGTACTCAGCCTTGTGGGCTTACCGAACGTCGGTAAAGAACGCAACCGGGTTCACAACTTTTCAACTGGTGTATGGCCTGGAAGCAGTCTTGCCAATCCAGTGTGAAATTTCGTCGCTTAAACTCGCAGTCGATCTTCTCCCCGGAACTTCAGAAGAAGAGGCTCGTTTCTTGGAATTAATCCAGTTCAATGAAACCCGTCGTGACGCCGCTTTGGCTAACGAGGCCCATAAGAAACGAGTCAAGGCTCAGTTCGACAAAAATGTCAAACCCCGTGTCTTCTCAGAAGGTGATTTGGTCTTGCTTTATGACCAAGAATCCGATAAATTGGGAGCAGGTAAATTCAAGTCCTTATGGATGGGCCCCTATATTGTTAAAAGGGTGTTAGCAAAAGGAGCCTACGAGTTAATGGATTACGATGGAATTCCACTGGCGCAGCCCCGCAACGGGTTGTACCTCAAGCGTTACTATGCTTAAATAGTAACCTGCATGCTTTTGTTGTATTTTGTTTTCGCTAAAGTGTTTATTCTGGTCGAGTGGTCCACCTTTTTCCGTTGCAGATGTCGAACCTTCTGGAGACATGTGTTGGATATGCCAACGGAGTGAGTCGTAGTTCGCGGAACCTGTCCTCCGCAGCGTGGGCCATTTTTTATCCAAGCGGCGAGTTAGTAAGTTTAAGAGGTGTATGTATTGGGAAATCAATGAATAACATCGCTGAGTATAGCGCGTTGATAGAACTACTCTCTGATGCCATCACACGTGGCATACGCCGACTAATTCTCAGGCTAGACTCACAGCTCGTAATACTACAACTCAATGGTATATATTCTATTCGCAATCCAGCTATTTATCGCATGTTCCTAAGGGTTAAGATCTTGGAAAGACGATTTGATTCAATTCAATATCAACATATTTCAAGAAACTTAAACACATTAACTGACTCTTTAGCAAACTATGTGTTAGATAGACATTTGCAACATTTATAAAAAGGACACATCATCAAAGATTGTACATATGGATCACATAAATCAACCGGAATAAAACCCAAAAATCAAAATACGTATAAAGCTGTTTATATAAGTTCATACATAATGTTCTGTAACCAAGACAAAATTGGTCATATGACCTAAAAGCTCAAAAAGATGCTAGGGGGCACCCTAGCCTAGTGGTATTCATGATAGTACGTCACGGCCTGTGCAATCATGCGCAAGAGACGAGTCCATCGTCTAGGCACACCAATAGTATGTCGCTGCAGCTGTAAAGGTAACTCGTCAATCTGTACATCCAGAAGACCACGAGTAAGGCTCTCAACCTGCTCCTGCACAGCTGTAAGGGTCTCAGTATCGTCAAGATCGCGAATAACAACTCTCCTAGCAGGCTCCGCTGCCGGGGCAGCAACTGGCAATCTCGGACGAACTGCTGGACGGACAGGACCAATATCTGCATGCACCCAAGAGTACAATTAAAAGTCTTGATAGAGTAAAGCACAGCAACATTATGAATAAGAACAGTAAACAGTAATATGGTCAAGGAGTTTACCAATGGCGCCCCACTGCTCGCCATCCGGTAGCACCAAATCCGGATCGCCTCGGAAATCCATACCCACATATGGATACTCGGAAAACGCCATCTCCTGACGCTCGAACCACCTAAAGAAGGCCTCAGTAAAAGTAATCTGAGGTTGACCAGCATGCCTAGACATGTGGTCGACCCACCTCTGCATGCGTGGCTCGGTCGGAGAAGGCAAGTCGAGTATGATGTACTGAGGCTGCATCAGTGGAATTCTCTCCAAGGCAAAGGCAGTCAGAATAGAACCGAATCCAAAGTTCTTCAGCTTCCCGTCTTTTACCTTGGTCAATTGACTTTTCATCTGAACAAGTACTGCATCACACCAATTGAATATTTTCAGTTGGAGACACTCCAAGGCGTGCTGCATATAAGACCTGTTGGCAACATGTAGAGCTGCACTACCGGCCATCCTACCAATAGTGAACAGAATGGACCTGAGAGCCCGATCAGTAATCTCACGGATAACAATCTTGCTGTCTCTGCTCGGCTGAGAACCTTCCCTGCAATACTGGCGGACATAATCTCTGGTGGAATCAATCCCCCGGGCCGTACCTGACAAGGAAATGGGGGCACCTCGTCTTGACAGTCCAGTCAAGAAGTACATGTCCTCTATGGTCAAGGGGATGGCCTTTCCCCTAATCTGGAACACTTGGTTAACAGGATCCCAAGCATCAAGCATGTACTGCAGCAAATAAATCTGTGCTCTCATACTAGAGATACGGAAGAACTTCAGCAGGCCACAGTTCCGCAATGCACACTGTGACAGGGTCATGGAGGGCAATCATGTCCTCCTCTTCATGTTCTCGTTCTCGCCATGTAAGGGACATTTTGTTCAAGGTTCCCTGCAAAGCAAACAAGAGAAAGAGTAAGTTCCTGATTTTGATGAAAAACTGGCGAAAAAATCATCAAAAAATGACCTTAAAACTCAGTTTTTTTTAGCCCAGCGCAGGCAGAGAGTCCCCCACCTGCGCTGAGGGTCAGGCTGCCTTAAGGCAGCTTGACCTTCAGCGCAGGTTTCGAAAGGGGAACCTGCGCTGGAACTAGGGCGATTTTGAAAAACCCCTGGGGCTCAGAAATACTGGGAAACAGGCCTAAAACAGAGAAATGAAACCATGAAAAGAAAGAGCTAGGGTTTAGCTCCTACCTGGTCCAGACGGCGCCGAAAATCGTCCGCAGAATCTCCCGGAATCAGCTGGTGAAAATCAAGGGGGAAGAGGCACCTCCAGAGCTCCAACAAACCAAATGCAAATGAAATGGTAAATGAGAGGTAAAAACACCTTTTAATGGCTTTTTACACAGTTTAAAGTGAAATATTAGGGTTATAATCTCATTTTCATGCAAATATTATTCATTTCTAACAAAGTTTGTTGCAGCAATTGAAAATGCAGTACTATACTTGAAAAGAGAAAAGCTAGTAATGGTAAAAAATCAAAATTTGACCATATAGATCGAGCAGTTTTACCGCGGAATTTATGCTCGTTAAAAAATAGAAAAGCGAGATTCGAGCAGTTTTAGCATAAAGTTCATGCTCGTTAAAAAATAAACGCAAGATCGAGCAGTTTTACCGTGGAATTTATGCTCGTTAAAAAATAGAAAAGCGTGAGCAGTAGTTTCTTCCAGAGTTTAAGCTCATTAAAAAATGAACCTGTTCCGGTAAATAACCATTGTGATCGTAAATTTATTAGCCATAAAAAGCCTTGGTCGTGTTTGCACCTGCCACCTCCATTCCATTTGGCCGATCGTTCACCCCCATATGATTGTTTACCCATTTTGAGGAACATCTGCGAAGAGTGATTCCACTTAGCCATCCTTGTGACACTGCCGTGATTGGAAAATTCCAACCTGTACCTGGAATCTGCTGCTATCCCTGTTTATCACTCGTTCCTCAAAAGACGAGTCTTCTTTGAGCTCTTTTCATCTGACTC
This sequence comes from Pinus tabuliformis, assembly GCA_031772625.1. Taxonomy (NCBI): domain Eukaryota; kingdom Viridiplantae; phylum Streptophyta; class Pinopsida; order Pinales; family Pinaceae; genus Pinus; species Pinus tabuliformis. The sequence goes on along the minus strand of CM062817.1, from coordinate 260,768,475 downwards.
GTAAAATATGAAAAGTTTGCCGAGTTTTGGCCTTCCAGCTCGTTAAATTGACCGGAAGAGCTATCCCTCCTCTAGATTTTAATCTTTTTGGACCTGAGGGATTATTGCACAAAAAGGTCGAGCGCTTGTTTTATTCGGCTCGTTAAAGTTATCGAAAACTCATCCCTTCTGTATTGTTTTATACTTTTTCGGACTTAAGGGATTAGATGACGAAAAAGGAATTTTGGAGTTAACTTTCTGTACCTTTTCAGACTCTCTAAAACTAAAAAGGACCGAGTTTTCTTTGTCGTTAGACTCGTTAAAATGATTAAATAGCGACAAACTTGTCTTTAGACGAGAATGAGTTTCCCTATCGCTAGGCTCGTTAAAACATAGCGATGGGCTTGCCCAAAGGGCAGGTTATAGAACAAGCATATGTTATCCTCCTCAAGCTTGACAAAAATAAAGAGGTACTGGTCAGAAATGACTGGGGAAAAATTGGGAGAACCTCAAAGCTTTAATGGTAGCAAGTCGCTCTTGAACATGACACTTTGTCCTCCGTATCACATCGGGTTGGGTTGTTTCATTCACCGGTCTCATCACCATGGTCCTCGCCAAACCATCCACATTTGGGGTAATGCTACCGATCCATCACATCAGTGTCATTATATGTTCAAGAGATGTTGTTCAGAAAGAGTCAACCGTGTCCCATCCACTGCCATACATTATCCTTCATCCACCCATGATCGCCACCCTGAATCATATTTCACAGATTGTTTTCACCTCCACTAAAAATCATTAGCTCCGTTCCGTGTCACTGATGTGGGATTCATTAAGGCCCTCCTTTGACGGATCGCTTCTTGTCGACTTCAGCTCATTATCCAAGAAGTTGATCTAGGAACCAACCCCCCCGTACTTTGAAGCTTGCATGCCTCAATGGCAAGTTTCTCACTTCCGGTGACAGGTATACATCAATGACCTTCGACCAGAAGATTTTGCGTGGTGTTTGACGCCAAGTCCTTTATTCACACCACGTGAATTGTACTGCAGTACCTTGAGGGTCATTATCATTATCGGTGATTCCTCTCGCGCTTGTTAACGGTTTACATTATTGACCGGTAATCAAGCGATGTCTTTCCATGTTCGACTTCAGCGCAATTCTCACATGGATCGACTTGTACTTAGAGTGAAGATCGAACGAGTTTGAAGACCCCGGATCTAGTTTCATCCATCCGGGCTGCGATATATATTCAGGATATAAAGACATTTGATATGTACATTGTTACAGCAGATGATCATCCTACTCAAAGGATGATAATTTCAGCAGAGAATTATCAGTCTACCATCAGACGATCGTCTGTTCTATGTACCAAAATGAATTTATAAAGCTGAGCATGGGAATGCCCGCCTCAGCTAGATCATGAAAGCAGAATGAAAAATAATGTATTGTATTGTATTTTATTACAGGGCGCCTCTCAGCGATTGAATGAACTTCGGATCCTCCTGATAAAGCATTTCACCCAATAAACGACCTCATACTTTAGGGGGCAACTGTTATAGACATTTTTGTGCCTTACAGCATGAAGCATGAAATGTCAATAATCTAAGGGATCCAAAGTCCCTAAACATGTTGTTCCTACCCCTAGAGGAACAAGGTCAGCAAACCACAGCACTGAAAATCAGTTCTCCACCTGAAAACACTCAAAAACAAGCTAATTCTGGATCATGTCAACTGCTCCACTGAGCATCTGCGCTGAATGTCAACTACTCCACTCTGTACCTGCGCTGAATGTCAAATCTAATGAAGGCTACCTGCGCTGGGCGAGATTGGCCAAGTGGCACAGTCATTCTGCAAGGTGTCAAATGCCCAGGAAGCTTCCAAAATGACACTTGGATAGGGATTTCGCCTTGTGATGAGTAAGAGGATCTAGATCTCCAAGTGGAAGCAAGAAACTCCAAGTGGACTCAAGAACTGAAGAATAACTGAAGTGGGAGAGGACACTAGTCAGCTTCATGCCAAGCTCAAGCTGACTCATCCTTTCTCCAAAACTCCTATATATAGAGCTCTCTCATGAGGTCTATGGGAGGTTGGAATCTTGTGAATGTAAGGAAGTGTTGTTGGTTTGTGCATAGAACTATTGGGTGATTTGCTTGAAGGAGGTGAAGAGGAGATTTCTTTCTGCTGGGAGGTGTTGCTGGATTGGGCCTCTTATGGTTGTAACACTCTCAGAACTTTACTTCTTCCATTAATAAAGCATTTGAGGTTCTTCTATATGCATGTGTCTCAATGGTGTATTGATGCTTGTATATTTGATTTATTCTAATCTTGGAATAAATTATGGATGTATGCTTCTTGTAGTTTCCCTTTCTTGTGCTTTTGCAGGATCTTTGTGTAGCTGGGCCAGTGAAAGAGCAAGGAGCTGGGAGCAAGCAGCAAAGAGGGAAGATTGGATCAATCATTAGCGGAAGATAACGGTTAGTGGATCTCTTCCTCCTCTCTCTTACATCTCATAAAGAAGTAATCTTGAATAGCTTTGCTTTGATTGTTGCTGAGGTACTATCACCCTTAGAGTGGGATAGGGTCATTCCGTATTGGATACTTTTCCCAACAACACCTAGCCTATTGCTACAATTTGACACTTTTCTAGGTTAGGCCTGTGTTTTTCCCTTTTGGACCCCTTCCCCTCACTCAATCCTTGAAATTCCACTTTCCCCTACTTCCTAACATCCCTCCCTACTTCCCAAAATTTTCTCAAGAAATTATAAGCCCCTCATCCCCTTCATTTCCCTTTATTTCTACAAATCCCCTGTTCCACACATCGGGATAGGTTTTATTCAAATGATGTTTCTGAGCAATAAAAGATGAATTTGACAAAAGTGAGAGAGGTTTTTGTCCACCATAGACTCAAGAAGAAAAACCTCCTTCAGTTTTTACACAGGTCTCATGGTTTGGGAGAAATGTCCAAACAATCATTTGCCACAGGAGAGTTGCTACCCTTCTAGAGTGACCTTGGTAAAATCAATTTTTATCCTAGATGGAATGTCCAAAAGACTTAATGAGTCAAATGATAACTATATATAGAGATATTTTCAATGAGCTATCATGAGCTCAATTTGGAGTTGAGCAAGACCTCCAAAAGTTGACTGAAATATAACTCTGCATTTTGGCAACCTCATTCTTCACATTTTGACCGGTCTTGGGAGATTGAGCTTTTGATAGGGCAAATGAGCTCCAAATTGAAAAATTTAAGATGTTCTAGAAAGTAGACTCGACAAGATTTCCAACTAGAAACCCCACGCCTAATTTGGACATCGGAAAAGTAGTCAAAAGTCATCTTAAAGTGGCATTACACGTAGGCAGACTGGTGTTGCACGTTTCAGGCAGGAGGAGTGGCGCTGCGCATCTGTGCGGTGGTGCTGCGTGTTGAACAGAAGGGCTAGAAAGGCCTCAAAACTTCAAGAAACTTCAAGATTTCCCTCTCTTCCCTTCAATTCAATTAAGTTAACCTCCCATACTACAGTTTTTGTTTGCATTTTAAAATTTTAAACATCATTCCCCATGGAAAATGTGAAACCCTAAAAATCTCCCTTGGTTATGCCTAAACCCTAAACCCCAATTATTCCTCCTATCACCTATCACTAAAACTCTAAACTCTTTCCCTATTACATTCCATAACATCCACATCCCTTTATCCCTCTTCCCAAAAAGCAATATCTCAAACAAACCAAGCCCTCCCTCTCATTTTTATGATTCCTACTCCCTCATTCATTTTCTAGCCCATAAGGTCATCTCCCATCCCCTCACTCCTAAATCACTCTCACTCATTCCCTTCATACAACCTCAAACCCTAAAACCCTCATAACCTCTTTAGCACTCTCACAAGCTCACTCATAATCTCAAACCCTAATGATCTCACCTCCCCTTCCCCTACCCCTATTCACCATAACTCATTCCTCAATTACCTTCTCTAGGGTTTCAAGGCTTCAAAACTCAACTAACATGGACACAGAGGACAAAGATTATGAGGAGGAGGAAAACAGTGGTAGTGAAAGCATGGCAGATGAACCTCAGCATCAGAGAAAACCACATAAGGGAGGCAGACATATCAGAGGGGCACAAGGATATGGTTTGCAACTGATAGGCAAGTGTTTGCTCCACGGGATGTTGAAGGGACCTTGCCTTCTTCATCAACCCATAGGCAAATGCTTGCTCCACGGGGTGTGGAAGGGGCTTTGCCTTCTTCATCAACACAACAGGTATAGGTGCAGTAGCTACACAAAGGGAAGGAAAAGATTCCGAAGGAAAGTTTTGATGATGAGGAGAAAGAGAGGGACTTTGATTTGACAGAGCATTATGAGTTGGAGCAGCGTTATACTCATCATGGCATGGGAATAATTGACTTAGAGGCTCAGGATGAAGAAACAATAAAGGAAATCATCATACAAGAAAAGGAGGCTCAAGTCCAAGCTTTGATGGACAATTTGGAGAGGGCCAAGTATGTCATCACATATTTGGAACAAGAGAACAAGTAGTTGAGTGACAAGCAAGTCCTCATGGAGCTGGAACTTCTCAAGGTAAAACGACAAGGTGACACGGAGGCACAGGTCACTTTAACTCCTATTGAGAAGGAAATTGAGGATGATAGAGAGACTTGGATTGAGAGGGTTAATTTACACCTAGAGAAGCTGTTGCAGAAGGCCAATAGAGAAAACCAGATGATTAGACACATGGCTTACCATTAAGGACTCGAAACAAAATTTGCAACATGAGGGTCAAGAAGATGAAAGCTAGGCTAAGGCGGGCTCTAAAAGGAAAAAAGGAAGATAGGATTAGGTTACTTGCTGAAGCTTCCTTGGCTCATCAAGATACTTGATGATGGTGCTTCTCACCAATGTTCGGAAAGTTTGGAGGAATTTTTGTCATTTGCAAATTTTGAAATTTTACACACAAAAAATCTGCCTCAACGTGCAACACCACTGGCACGGCGCTTTTCCTAGGGGCACCCAATGCACAAATGGCTTGCATTTTTGGATTCATAGCAACGAGTACATGCACCCTATGGATTTGCTAAGTTTTTGGGGCAGAATTGGTCCACCAAAAGGTCAAAAAACACCCTAAAAAGACCTTTCTGCCACTTTTGGGACACACAGAAGCAGTCTTTGGATAATCAAGTTTTGAGGGGTCAAATGAGCTTCAAATTTAAAAATTATAAATTTTTTGGAAATTATACTTGAAGACCTTTCCAATGAGGTATCATGAGCTCAATTTGGATTCCTAGAAGGCCTCCAAAGGGACTTGAAAGTGTCGTTGTGCATTGGGCCAGTGGCGCTGCGCGTAGGGCAAATTTTGCATGGGATGGCTATTTTTCCATTCTCCCATGGAGGATGTTTTACTAGTGTAAATGATGACTTGGCTTGTAGATATGATAGATAATTAGTAGTAGAGGGTAGATTCATTATATTAAAAGTCATTTTGAGCACAAATGAATCAGTTTTTTCACTTTTAGAGGCAAGTTGTTAAGATGCCTATATTCCAGTTTCTTGTTCAGAGTTGGTTAGATTAGCTCCTCATCTTAGGGATTCGACCCCTGAGGATGGGAGGAGGTTGAAACAAAGACTATATCTTCTTCTTCCTTCTCATTGTAAAGGGTTGGATTCAGCTGGATGCTTAGACCTTGATTGTACATCATTTTGTAGTAGTTTAGCAGGAGATTAATAAGAATTATAGCTATTTTTATGGGATCCATGTGGTAATAAGTTTTAGTACATTTTTTCCTCTTATGATCATATGTTAGTATGTTTTGTGTATTCCGTTAACCATTTCATTGCTTCTAAGTGAATGCTTTCAAGTTCATAGGCAGAATTCATTACATCAGTGCTCTGCTTGGGGAAAATATTCACCATTATATTTTTTCTACAGTTTGGGAAGGATCCATGGTAATCACATGCTCTTACTAGCCTCTCACCAGTCTTAAAAACCTCACCCATCAATCCCTAGAGTGCTAAACTTATGCCTACCTTGCCCCATTGAACACCCTGCAATTTTGACCTAATTCCCTAGCCCTACACTATCTAGCTCCTCCTGATCCAGCAAAACCCCCTAAAATTCCAATCAAAACTTCGTGCTATTATACCTAGCCTAAAATCGTTTTCCTGATCTAGTCATATTGGCTGAGATCCTCATAGAGAGAGCCCTCTCCTAGCCTATTAGGGCTAGCTACTTGGCTAAGCGTGGTTTGTGGTTACCCTGACATTGCCTTCCTCCAGCCTGAGGTTCGATCCAGGTGATAACAGTTCCGACAGTGAAATGTTACAGCCACAACCACCTGCTCCTCCAAAGAGATGCACTAGCTCTACACAGTGGAGAAGCCAAGGCTCATTACAATACTATCCAAGATTTCTCTAAGATAGTCCTTTCAGAAGCTTGGCTAACCAAACGCCTTTACAATGAGTTATGAGGTTCTATTTATAGCAAAGGGTGGGGTGACCCTTGACATTCCCCTTTGTGACAGTTCATCTACCCTCATGATTCTTCATCTACTCTATGACTGTTACATCCAGCTATCAACACTTGAAATTCCACTTGACAAGATGTTACATTACAATGCATATGTGGCCATGTGAGACAAAATGGCTTGAGCAAGCCAAGCAAGACATCACTCACACTCGGTCCATTGTAGTGAGACCAACTCTTTGACATGCTTGTGATGGTGAAGGTGGTGAGTTGATGCCAAACTTGGTCTTTCGTGATAGTGTACATGCGCTCCATGGTAACATCTTGCTAAAGCGAACTCTTACCTCTGTTTCATCCAAGTGCATTGGTGTGGCTCCTCCATCCAAATCGTCTGCTAGCATGCACATGGTCTTCTTGGGTGCGGCCGAATTGGAAACACACTAATACATAGTGTTTGTGTTGATCTTCCAGTGTGCTAGTGGTCATGTGCATCAACTGTCAACTGCATGTTTAACTCCTGTCAAACTTGGTTCTTGTCTTTTCCTCGGTGAGTGTATTGAATGGGTGGGATCACATGCGTGCGCACAATGATATGCATGCTACTGAATTTCCTTGCATGCGATCAACAACACTGCTTTGTGCCAGCTGTTGGGATGGATCTATAGCTTGTATGGGCGCAGTTTCATCTGTGAGTGCATGTTGTGCCCGTTGTTGTACTTGTTCCTACTGCAACTCATTCTCTCGTCTATGCACCTCCTATTCTTCCTTGAGTTGCTTCTTCAGCACATGCAACTCCTTCTCTATTCCATTTTCTATCTTCACGCGATCTTCATGATGCGTCATCACCTCATAGCCTGAGTCTCCAAAGTTTCTTTCATCACAAGTGGATCTGCTTGAGCTTGCAACTTTGTTCCGCCTCTGTGTTTTCAACAACCTTCCTATTGTGTTCGTTGCATCTGGTGTGATACCTTCAGCTATTGTTCATGGTGCTGCTTTCTATGATGATGTTGTCATCATAACTTGTTGTCCTTGTCTATGAACAACTTGACGTCTTCGTGGGTAGGCAATTTCATAGACACTTGATCAGCTGCATCTCCAAATGTGCTCTAAATGGTGTCTTCGACTCTTCTCTCCTGGAAACCATTGTACCTGTGTTGTTGAGAGGCAGATGAACACCTGTGATACCTGGAGACATGGAAACACTCATGGAAAGAAATCTGTCAGTCAAAAACCAAAACAAACTTGAGAACTGACTTTCAACATACCTTTGTGACTAATCATGAATGTAGAAAATTTGATGGTAGGTTAACTCGATAATGCAATATAAATAAAAGAAAAATATTGTAACCTACTTCTACTATCAATTTGCAGAAGCTTAAGGAACGAGTTAAAAAATATAACCAGAATAAGAAGAATCAATGGATCAATACACATGAAAATACTTTGGGGAAAGCCTCAACTAAAAACCCCACACTATTGTATTATCATACATGGTGGAAATAGATAGGAATTATACAAATCCTTAGCTCTCACAGCTAGCCAGATCTCATTACAATCCTCACAGATGCTCACAGGCAATCTTGTCTTCTCTCCTGCCTTCCTCTCTGCCCTCCAAGCTCCTATTTCCTTGTGTTGTTCCTTGTGGATGATTTTCCTATTACCAAGTGGAAAACCAATCCTCCAAATCTACACAATCTTCAAGGATAAATCCTTGACTGCATGCATGAGTTTTCTCCATGAGAAAACACATGCAACTGATAGTACACTGTCCTTGAACATTAGTATCAACTGGGTATTTCTCATAATAGACATGCATGAGTTTCTGATGAGGGAATCTTCAGTTAACTCGAGTAGCACTAGTTGAGTGCATTAATGCATCAACTGACTGTTAACTCACTCTTAGTTCCTCAAACAGTTTGGAACTAATTTAACTAGACTTAACTCAGTAAACTGAGTTAACTAATTACAACTCAAATATAACTCAATCTTATCTCTGTTACACAGTAATTTGTCACCGACCTCATGTCAGTCCCTGAGCGACATCTCCACTGTGTCATACATCAAATAAACATGTCCATATCTTCCCACTCATTCAAGAAGATCAAGAAAGTGCTCTCTAATCCTAAAGATTGACACTTTTACCTATGTTTCTGCATCATCGCAAGTAAGCTTCATTATTCCTGCGATGATTCTCTGTGTTGAACTAGAAGGTCACGCTGTCATCGTAGGGGTACATCAGTTTCCTACAATGGTCAGATTTTAGGGCTCAGCGCAAGTCCTCAAGATTGTTCTTGCGACGATTTGTCTGAATACACTGCTTCCTTGTGACGTCATCACTGAGCCCTAGTGTATGACTTGCGACGATCCAGATATGGCGAATTAGTTCAAACAGAATGCTTCTAGGTGATTCTAGAGTTGGTTTAGGGGTCAAAGGAGTTCGTCTTTCCTCCTCTGGGACGATAGGTCTGCCCTTTGAGAAACCTCCCTTGAGGGTAAGCTCTCTCTCCCTCATTTCATGGAGTCTCCTCCTCCTATAAAAGCATTCCCCATTGCTATGATTAGTTAGTTCTTGGTTTTTGCATTGAAGCAAATTAGCTAGCTTTGGTGTGAGTTTGTAGTGTGAATTGCTGATAGTTTAGCAATTGGTTGTGGATTGCCTTAGCCTTGTATTAGAGCTAGTGAGTGAAAGAGAGAGTTACCATCCTTTTGGGGGATCCATTCTTGAGAGTGAATGCTTGAAGAAACATACCAACTGGACCCTTCGAGAAGGCTTGCGATGTCAAGGCTTGGTTGTAAGCTTTGCTTTTGATTTATTTTAATACAATCAATGATGGTTTCCTATGTCTTGTGTAAAATGTACTTGATAGCTTATGGTTCCTTGACTCTGTAAGTAAATAGATCATTGTTGTTTGCAATTACATGTTCTGTTGTTCTCTTTTGTTGTTTTAGGTTGATTGCTCATTGAGGAGAAGGAAACGATAGCTGGAGCGACGCAACGAAAGCTTCATCGAACACCAGTTTGAGGTAGGCTTTCAACGATGACTGTTTAAGGAAATTGATTGTTGTTTTGTTTTGCTGTGACTAGACCCACTCTAGGGCTAGAGGGGTTGCCTCTGTCTGTAGAGGGAATGTTTCCTACTTCACAAGTTGGCGACTCCACTGGGGATTCCTTTGTATGTTTTTTCTTGCTTGCTCTTGCTTTTGTTTTTGATGAAGTGTCTCTTGATTTTTGGGGTTGAGCAATCAGTATTCTGGGTTACCTGGGTCAATATGGGAGTCCCTCTTATTGTTTGAAAATTAGTCTGGTGTCCTTCAGGTGTGTTTACTTTTCCTTTCTCTTAATTGAGATCATTCCTATAGATAGCTTAACAACTGCAATGACTTTGCACCTGTCCTCTTTAGTAAACCTATGCGTCGTAGATAACCAGTCGTATAGTTGCAACGATTCCTGAAATCGGACCATCGCAGAAGACAGGTGTACACCTGCAATGACGTCTCCCATTTGCTGTCTATGTGCTTGCGACGATTGGTTGTTCATCTCAAGTTGCTTGTTATAGACCCGCAACGATTCCTGTAAAAGTTGTTTTTACAACTTTACCTCCTGAATCCATCAGTCTTGCTTGTCCCCTGTAGCTTCTTGTCTCTCATTAGCTTGTTTTGACTGCTTTTGGTTAAAGCTTGTTTCTCTTTGGTTTCATTGAGTGAGTCTTGTGTTTTGAGACCGTGTGACCTAGCTCCTTAAAGGTTTCATCAAGAATTCATTTGTTTGGGTTACCCGTCCTTTCAAGATTCATCCACAACCATCTGATTGATTTTCTTGAGGCTGTTTTGCTACTTGTTGTCTTTCTGATTTATTTTTAGTCTTTGGTTATCAAACCAGTTCTTCATATTGATTTGATTCCCACACTATTCAAACATAGATCACATTTGTTTGGATCAGTCACTTTTACACTTGCTTGTTTGTCATTAAAATTCCAAAAAATCAAAAATATTGCAATCATATGGCATACAAAAGTGAGAGTGCGTTTGCATTACTGAATTTTCATGATTGAAGAATTGGAAAGCAAACTTTAAATATTTCATTAGTAGTATTGATGCATTGCGAGATAAGTGTATTGGTGCATTGTGTTTCTTAGTGCTTGCATTTCCTTGTCTTGGTTTGTGTCCGCTTGGAAATGAACTCTTTACCTTTCCTTAAGTAGGTGTTCATCAAAACGATTGGTGTTTTACTCATTATAGCTGCATCCTAGGAATTGTTGAAATACATTCGGTAGGGCCTGAAAACTTAAACTTAATTCAAGATTAACTCTTAAAATCAATTGAATAAACCTAACAACTCATTGGAACTTAATGCACATTATCTAGATGTCTAGGCTAGAGAGGTGCTCTGGCGTTATTAAACCTAGTCACTATTGCTTTCGCTTAAGGTTGGGTGATTCCTCCTTCTGCAACTCAATAGCTGCTAGTACGGACTTGTACTCCCCGTACCGTCAAGTATATATCGGGAGACCCCACTAGGTTATCATCCTCCATCCATAGGAAGCCGAGTCTGCTGCCTTACGAACCGTAACGCACTGAACACAACATTCGGGAAGACTGACTGCCATACGGAAAGTCCTTGGTCATTTTTTCTTTCATTTGATCACCAAGGTGTATATATAGTTTTATGGTTTGTCTGGTAAACTTCTTGTCTAGTTCTCCAGAGTAGTCCCTTTCATTCCTTTTCAACTCCTTAAAAGAAAAGGATCATCTAAGCACTTGTCCTTTCAGGCTCATTAAATATTCGAAGGCGACTAGAGTCATCTTTTGTCCTTTTTCTCGACTCTTCAATTATGAAAAGGTCATGTTTTGTTCCTATGTCATAAAATTTACTGCCCACGAAATATTCTTGGTAACAGTTCAAATTCTTGGTAATAGTACGAGTGTTTTTCAAGCTCGATCCCGATGGAAACATTCCCCGAGACTACTGGCCAAGGTCTTCCTCCAGATGGAAATCCTAGTCTGTTTCCGCCCTTTGGAAATGTCGGTGCTCCGTATATGGCAACGTTATCTTTGCCTGGGTTAACCATTGGTATGCCCATTTGTTTGTTTTCAACCTTGGTGCTCCTGAGCGTCATGACTCTTGTTCCACCGTCTCCTTCATTTGAATCATGACACAATGATTCCAAGGTTGAGCCTACGCCTTCTTCCCCTATTTCTTCATCCTCCTCTCCTTCTTCGCCTGGTGAAAGTTCCACATCCAGTAACCAGGAGGCTAAGAAGAAGGAGAGGAATACAAAGAAGAAGAAGAAGTTGGATAAGCAAGAGGCCGCCCATGCAGCTATCATTCTGAATACATCTCAGGTCAAGAGACCTTCTGATCTTCCGCAAAAGGTTAATTTCCTTGTAAATTGTGCAAGGGTAACCATCTTCTTTGTGATTGTCCTAGTATTCCTAGGATTTTAGAAGCATGGTATCACGATATGGCTCGTCCGTCATCATCCTCTGAAGCTCATGTCGATGTCACATCCTCAACTGGCAGTGGTAAGAAGATAGGGAAGATTAGATTCCCCTGTAGGTTGTGTGAAGGTGACCATCTCCTTCACCTTTGTCCGCTTATGGATAAGGCTTCTACTATTTTGGAAAGCCTTACAGCTTCTTCACCGCAACTTCTAATTGGTTATCATAGGCTCTCTTCTGACCCTCTCTCAGTTGACAAAGAGATTGACTTAGATTCATCTCTTGTCCATACTACTCTTCCTGAGCCTAGCTATGTTATGCCTGTTCCTGACCAACCATTGGTCGAAAAGAGTGTCAACCTGGTTTCACCACCAGTTGTTCACTCTATTCCAGAAGAGCATCCTGATCATACTGCTCATGTTCTTCTCGTCTCGTCAGATTCTCCCGAGTCCGAGAATGACCCTCCTATCCCAACTGATCAAGAGAGTCCTTCTTCGGTTCCTGTAGAGCATGGGGGCAATCATTCAATACCCCCACCAAGTAGTTCGGTCGTTTCCTTCGACTGGAGTCACTTGACTGCTTTCTGCCTCCCATCCTATGTGCCTTTCCAAATTACAGTACACGCCTATAATAAGGCAGTGCCCGACACTCTCTTGGATGAAGGTGCGTCGGTTAGCCTCATGCCTTCCACTACTTGGCAAGCTTTGGCCTCCCCACAGCTTGTGCCTGTCACTCAGAATTTGTTAGCTTTCGACGAAGGAACTAGTCAACCTTTGGGGATCCTTCCAAAGTTCCCAGTTACTTTGGGAGGCAAAACCGTCTCTATAGACATGATGGTTGTCTAAGGTGCCTTGGATTTCAGTCTTCTCCTTGGCCGTGACTATATTTATGTCATGGGGGTTGTTGCTTCTTCACTTTTCTATGTGGTTTTTTTTCCTCACAACGGAAGAATTGTGACAATAGATTAGTTGTCGTTCTTTGGTCACCAGATACCTCTTGTACAACCATCATCCCCTCTCAGTTTTTGTTCACAAGCAGTACCTTCCCTACCACAAGCTAATTATGTGGCTACCCGTTCCATCTCCACCGTTGTTGATGATCATGCAGATGGTCTTGTACCTCATGTACTAGGGGCATTAGAACCTGATCGGTTGTTGGTGCCCAATAACATTTGTTCCTCTTAGAGCATGGTTCTTCCTTCCAGTGAAGACCTCTTGGGAGTCATGTTCTCGTATGGCCCATGAACAAGGGTCCTGAGGATAGTTCGTGATCTTGTGTCAACCTCGTTAAAACATGAAACAATCAGTACCGAGCATAATTCCCACTCTTGTGTCAAGCTTGTTCAAAAAATGAAACGAGGAGTTCCTAGGATAGTTTGTTCCTATGTCAACCTCGTTAAAAAATGAAACAAGGGGTGATGAGCATAGTTCCCGATCTTGTGTCAAGCTTGTTAAAAAATGAATCAAGGAGTCTTGAGGATAGTTCTTTCACTGTGTCAACCTCGTTCAAAAATGAAACAATTTCCCTTTTGTCAATCAAGTCTTTGATTAAGATCTCGTAAAATCTAAGTCGCATATTCCAAGATCTCGAAAGTGAACCTTCATTCCATCCACCTTGTTGAATGCAATGAAGCTTGGGGGCATGTACCTCAATTTGCATCATTATGCTAGGGGCATGCGAACTTATAACAAGCATATTTTTTCATTTCAAGCTTGTGTAAACATGAAACCGAATCCAAGCAGAGTTCTCCATGGTTCAAACTTGTGTAAAAATGAACCCATACCTGATTTACATCTTGTGATTGCCATTTTTATCCGCTAAATTCTGCTAGATGAGCCTTGGTTGTTTCATTCCAATGCCACCATCTCTTTGGCCGATCATATGCTTTCACTTGGTTGTTTTTCCTTTCCTGAGGGACCACAGCAATGAGTGGTTTTATTAGCTAGCCTCTTGACCATTACATGTTTTAAGCAGTTCCACCATTGCCGAAACCACTTGCTACCCTTTATACCACTCGTTCCTCCAAGATGAGTCACGTTTAAGCTCTTTTCTGACTCGTAAAAGATGAAAAGATTGCCGAGTATTTTTCCCTTTTGACTCATTAAATAGAATAAAAATGGCAGTCTGCTTTCATCTCTTTTCCGACCGTTTAAAAACGAAAAGATGGCCGGGATTTTGTCGTTTCAAGCTCGTTTTTGGTTATGAAACATCGTGTCTCCGATCGCTTTTTTACTTTTTTGGATCGAGAACACTAATTATGAAAAGAACTCCTTGATCGAAATGTTCAAGCGGTTCTCTCAAGTATTGTTTTCTATTTTTCAAGCTCGCGGGACACAAATTTACGAAAAAGGGCCCCCATGGAGTTTTATTTTTCGTGTCTTTTTCAAACTCTCTAAACATGAAAAAGACTCTAAGTTTTACCTATGTCGGACTCGTTAAACCCTGACAACATTAGACTCATTTCCATGATGAGACTCGAGCTTCTCCTCCCTAGGGCTTGTTAAAATTTTACTAGGTTGAATTTGTCCGAAGGACAAACTTATATCGCAAGCATATGTTATCCCCTTCAAGCTTGTTTTTCAAAAATAATTGGGGTACTCACCAGCAATGGTGGGGAAAAAAATTGGAAATCATCATTGGTTATTTATGGCAGCTAGTCACTCTTGAACTTTGACACATTTGCTTCTCGTCGGGTTTGGGACATCCTCACATCGTCGTTGGCCTTCTGGGGTTTGGGTTTGCCATTTTGCCTCATTCCATTTGATCCTTGCTGTCTCCATCTAACCTTCGATCCCTTGGTACCAAAATGTTGCCGCCTTTCGGAGTCGTGTCGCCGATATGTTCAAGAGTATAATCCTTTTGCAATTTGCACCCTTACCTTCTCCTCTGATTCTCTGTTTCACCATCTTCCTGTTGTTCCTTGTCTTGTGTCGTTGATGGGGGAAACATTATTGCCCTCCTACGACGGGTCGCTTCCTGTCAACACCAGCTCATTATCCAAGAATTCGATCTAGAGACTCCTTTCGGTACCTTGGAGCTTGCATGCCTCAATGGAAAGCTCTTCACGCTCGACGACGGATTTACATCATTAGTCTTCGATCAGGTGATTCCACGAGTGTTCAACTCCATATCATTCTTCACACTTCGTGGATTGTACTGGCAGTACCTTGAGAACCATTGACATTATTGGTCATCTCTCTCGTTCTTGTTAATGGTTTACATCATTGACCGGTAATCAAGCGACTTTCTACCATGCTCGACTTCAGCACATATGTTCGCATGTTAGAAATTGTACTATGATCGGTTGGGATTCAAGAGACCAGACAAAGATTACATAATTTTGGGTTGCATGGATTGGTTTGTGATTACATACATGACTCTTTGATTGGATGGCTGCGACCATACCTCTATCTTTATATGGTCTTCTCAACTGGGTGGCTGCGTCCATACCACAGACCAAGCTTCATATGTCTTTTGGATGGCTGCGCCCATGCCTAGACTACATGTATTTCACTATCAGAGATATCAGTTGTACTTGCGCCTGCAGGTTCTCCACGATGGTGTTCTGGTTCAGTTATGATTTCATAAAGCATTTCACCCCTCCCACTCTCTCAGGCTTCATGCTTTAGGGGGCATCTGTTACACAGTAATTTGTCACCGACCTCATGTCAGTCCCTGAGCAACATCTCCACTATGTCATACATCAAATAAACATTTCCATACCTTCCCACTCATTCAAGAAGATCAAGAAAGTGTGTCATGCGGAAAGAGTCGTTAGTGCGGACACAACCGACCTCCCTAGAAGAAAAAGCTTTCTAGTGACAAACAAGACAAATAAATCCTACCTTTCTCTAAACATGCATTGCAAATACAAGTAATCAGGGGATCTTTAACATACCTTTAGTCCAACGCTTTGTAGTAGTCCAGCCTCGCCGATCCGGATGAGCTCCTCCTTCTCTTAGAAACCTGCATTCACTAACAAGCCAAAAGATTAAATAGCACCTGATAAACTCATAAAACAATACATATCTATCATACAGACCAAGGAGTATATGAAACAAACCATGAATAACAATTTGTTGAGAAAAATAAGTTCATTTGCATTAAAAGGTAACAAAAGGAACCATTACAACCTGAGCCTTGGTGTTGTGCAAGTCCCTCCTAGGGTCCAGCAAGAGTTTTCCTTTACTTTGATCAGCACACCCACTCTCAAATAAGGCTATGAAAGGATGGGAATCTCTCCTCTCAAGCTTTACAAGGGAGTCCTAATTCCAGCAGCATCTACCCTTAGGAATGTTCAACTTTCAACCTCCCCTCCCTTTGGCCCAATGCCTGTATTTATAGTGCTCTAGAGGAAGTTATTCAGGTCCACCATCAATGGGATAAGCCCCTCTTTGGATGGGATAGCTCCCCTCTTGATGGGATAAGTTCCTCTTTGGTAGGGATACATGAACCATCTGGAGGCGCTTCATACATGTCAAACAAGCTTCTAGAATGCTCTAGAAATGACCACAAGTAACTTTTTTGGAGTGAAACTTGCGCCTTTTGACCTTTACAGGAGTACGCACCCATTGCTTTACATACAGAGCGTACAAGTACGCAGGTATTGTGAACTTGAGATGCGTACACGCAGGTAAGGCTAAGAGAAACTGCGTACCCAGAGATATATATATTTTTAATGACTTTCTCTCTTTCTTGAAGTTTGACATGGAGAGCAGAGGTATGAGGCTTGCCAAGGAGGATAGTATGACAGTTGATGGAGCCATACTAACTGCAAATAGTCATGGTGACAAATTTTAGTGTAACAGATTGCCCCCTAAAGTGCGAAGCCTGTAGTAGATTAGGGTTTCATATCATCTAGGAAGGGTGAAGTACTTTATCATTTCAAGGATTATCTTGTGGAGAGCCCAGTCGGAACCTGCAAATATTCAACACAAAATACATATATATGATCATATCATCGCTGAGGTAGGCATTCCCATACTCAGATTGAAAACTTTAACTAATTGACTATCTACTGCTCTGATACAGGAATGATTCTGCAGTACATCATAATCATAGACTTTTGTAGACACAGTATGGACGCAGCCATCTGTTTATGATTAGTCTACTGTACAATGAATACAAAACTCCTCGCAGCCTGGATGGTGGAAACTAGATCCAGGGTCTTCATTTCTACTCCCTGAACAGGTACGATTCTATCCATGCGAATAAATGAGTTGATGTCGAACATGGTAGAAACCACTTGATTACCAGTCAATGATGTAAACTGTTAACAAGCGTGAGAGAGACCACCAGTGATGTCAATGGTTCTCAAAGTACCCAGTACAATCCATGAGATGTGAATGAATGAGTTGATGTCGAACATTTCACGGAATCCTTCGATCGAAAGTCAATGATGTAAACTGTCGTCAAAGGCGAGAAACCTGCCATTGATGCATGTAGACTTCAAGGTACTGACGATTCCTAGGTTATCTTTCTAGATAATGTGCTGATGTCGATAGAAAGTGACCCGTTGCAGGCAAGCCCACAACACGAAATCATAGATCAAGTTGAAGAAATGTAACTGTAAGGACTGACTCAGGGATGTTCAAAATGGATGACGAGTATTTTGCAGATGAATGTTTATTGCAGAGACCTCTTGAACACATAACGACACGACAGATGGCTTGGTGACATTTGACCCAAAGTTAATACCCGACTAAAGACTTTCAATGTGTTTGATCAACTGTGAGGCAAAGGATTTCCCAACCCAGGTGAATGAAAGTGTCATGTTCAAGAGTGGTAATAAGGCTTCTTTTGAGACAAAGGATAACAAATGGGCTCATTTTTCTCTCTTTTCCCCCACCATTTCTGGCAAGTACCTCTTTATTTTTTACAAGCTTGAGGAGGATAACATATGCTTGATTATAAGCTCATCCTTCGGATGAGTCCAACTTAGTTTTGATTCTAACCCTAAGAAGGAGTGGTACGTTCCTGTTTGTAATCGAACAGGTCCTTTACTGTGAAATTTTAACGAGTCCAGTATAGGAGAAACTCGGCGTTTTTCATTTTTAGAGAGTCTGAAAAAACTAAAGAAGACTCAAGGTTGAACTTTTTCGTAAAGTTGTGTCTCCCAAGCCCGAAAAAGTATAAAATAATACTTGAGAGAACCGCTTAGTCTTGCGACCAAGGAGTACTTTCATGATTAGTGCCTCTGACCTGAAAAGTAAAAAGCGATCAAGGACATGTCGTTTTATTTCCATATCGAGTTTGAAACGACAAAAACCCGGCAATCTTTTCCTGTTTTTACGGTCAGAAAAGAGCTATAAGGGGACCGTCTTTTAATTCTGTTTTAACGAGTGTAAAAGAAACGCTCGGCGATCTTTTCATGTTTTAGGAGTCATAAAAGGGCTTAAAAGATGACTCTAATGTTTTGGTTCATGAAAAAATGATAATTTTCCCTGAAAGTCCTTTTGTCCTGCACAAAAACGACACATTACTCATACCTGTTTAAGATAAGCAAAAATGCATTGAGAAAAATCCTTCCATGGTGAAAAATAAACAAATTTAGCATTCATTTATCCAAAAAACCTATAAAAAGACCTTTTACCATGTCATTTTTATCATTTTACTGTTGAGGGAGAGAAAAGGGCTTTTGGCAAGAAACTTCCTGTGGACTTTGCGGAGAATCCGACCGTCGGAATCGAGTGTCGTCTCTTTCAGGTATTTCACAACATCCTCCTCTTTGTTTTCATCCGTTTAGAATTTCATTTTAAACCCTATTTTGATTTTTTGAGGGCTTTGGGGTTTTAGGATTCGCCTTTCGGGGTACACAGGTGCCCCATGGGCGACCTGCGTACCCCGACATTTTCGTTCATGGGAAAATGGCAGGAGTACGCAGCCTACCTTCAGGACAGCTGCGTCCATACGCTCTGTTTCTGAACGCAGGGTGCGTACTTCGTGCAAAGCAATTTCAAAACCCCAAATCTCAAAACTAAACCATTAATTTTTGATTTAATGAATTCTAATGAATGTTTTCTGGTGTGTAGATTGCCCACCATGCTTGATTGGCGCGAAAGAGAACATGAAGATGTCGATTTGGCCGCAATAGATCATCAACCTTCCATTGATGCTTTGAAGGCATGCGGTGATCCGGATTTAAACAGGAACGCAACAAATTACAGAGATAACCATATACACAAAGATGCAGCGGAAATAATACTTCATTTCATTAATGGAAAATACTGAAATATGCTTACAAACAGAAATGGAAATAAACTAGCTAGGGCGATGGTAGCTTATCTCTGAGAAGAGATGTGATGGCTACATGCCTCTGAACTGTGTTACAATGAGGCTCGAAGGCCTATTTATTGTTGAGAAACAATGGAAAACCCTTAACATTCCAAAACCTAACCCTAGGAGATGAAACGCCAAACTGTGGGCCCCGTTTGGGGGTAAATTGGTACATCAACTTCCCGGGGTCGTAACTTTGGCATATGATCTCCGTTTGACGCGTACAATAGCTCGTTAGAAAGATCTATCCGAGTACTACCACTTTGGGAGGCAACATCGGTCCATGGACCCATGTTGCCCCAGATTCCCAAAAAAACGTCGTTTAGGGCCTCAAAACGGCTCCGGAAGTTCAGGACCCGAAAAACTGCTAAAAATAGTAAACTGTGCTACAATTAAGGAAACTGAAAATGCTGAGAAAGACAATGGTGGGGGTCCAGGTGGACTTGGCAGGTGGCCACCAATATCCACCTGGATCATTCCTCCCCCCTTAGGAAGCAATGGTCCCCATTGCGTTGAGCTCCTCCATGAGATGAGGAAACTTCTGCTGAACTTGTTCCCTGGTGAGCCACTTGCCCTGCTGAAGGAGTTGGCCTGCTTTAACAACTCGATACAGTTGGATATTCTGTTGGCGAGTGTTCTTGATCTGTGTGTCCATGATCCGATCAGTTGCAGCTTGTTCCATGCAATCTGGATTTAATTTTGTGGGTTTGAGCTGTTCTGCAATGTCGGATGTGTCTAGCAATGGTGGAAAGTATGGTCGAAGGCGGTCCACATTGAACACTGGGTGCAGGCCAAGGAATGGGGGAATGCTGAGCTCAAATGCATTGTCTCCCATAGCCTTAGTAATGGTGTAAGGACCATATCGGAGTGGTCTCAATTTCCGATAGGCTCCAGTAAGGCGTTCCTTTTGCAAATGCAACCAGACTTTGTCGCCCACCTGAAACTTGTGTGGCACCCGATGTTGATCATGTCGCTGCTTGTACTTGGCATTTGATTTCTCAAGGATGTCATGGACCTGCTGGCGAATATGTTGGATGCGCTCAATGAAGCTGGTGGCCTTATCTGTTTCGGACTGGACATGAGCTGAATTCATGTGAGTAGCTGCAAGTGGCATGGCCACATCAATGGGGCATAGTGGCTGGAATCCCAAACCCACCTGAAAAGGGCTATGGCCAGTGGAGCTGTGAAGAGCTCGGTTGTAACTGTGCTGAACGTAGGGGAGGCTCTCGTCCCATGTGCGAGGATGCTTTGAGTTATACATGCGCAGAATGTGCACAATCATCCTATTGACAACCTCTGTCTGGCCATCAGTTTGAGGATGGAAGGCTGTGGACTTCGTGAGTTTGGTGTCCAGCATTGACCAGAGACTGGACCAAAAGGTGCTGAGAAACCGACTGTCCCGATCTGAGATGATAGACTGTGGGATCCCAAAGTGCACCCACACTCGTTCAAAGAAGAGTTTAGCAGTGGCTTCTGCTGTGATATTCTTCTTGCAGGCCATCATAATGGCCATCTTTGAGAACCTGTCGACGACCACAAAAACACAGTCATTTCCATGCTTAGTGGAAGGAAGGCCTGACATGTAATCCATGGAGATGGATTCCCAAGGTCGACTAGGGGTAGGCAACGGGGTATAGAGGCCTTGCTTCTTAATGGTCGG
Source organism: Pinus tabuliformis (assembly GCA_031772625.1). Lineage (NCBI taxonomy): Eukaryota > Viridiplantae > Streptophyta > Pinopsida > Pinales > Pinaceae > Pinus > Pinus tabuliformis. Next base: position 260,747,668 of record CM062817.1, on the reverse strand, counting down.
TTTGGCAATGGCACAGGCAGTACATGATCGGATGTACTTCCCAACATCCTGTCGAAGATTCGGCCAATAGAAATAGTTTTGCAGTACTGCCACTGTTTTCTCGACCCCGAAATGCCCAGCAGCCCGACTGTAGTGTGCTTCCCAAATCATCTTGGCACGCTCGCTTGAAGGAACACAAAGGTGACCGAGGTGGCATAATAGGGCATCCTGGAGGTGAAAATCTGCAACCTGCCGACCCTCCAAGAGTGTCTAGTATGTGTGGCTGAATTCTGGGTCGCTTTTGTAGAGAAGTGGCCAATCAGAAGTCTCGTGCCCGCAAGAGTTGAGCACGGTGGTTAGCGCCATGATCGGTGGTCGACTGAGGCAATCTGCAACATTATTGGTGCTGCCCTTTTTATACTTGATATTCAAGTGAAACTGTTGCAGGTATGTAGACCACTTCTGATGGCGATCATTCTGCAGAGGTCGGTGGTCTGTGTGGATGACCGTTTCCTTCCCCAAAATGTAATGCTTCCATTGTCGGCAGGCTTGTACAATGGAATACATCTCTTTATCATAAGTGGGGTACTTCCGGACTGTGTCTGAAAGTGTTTCACTGTGATATGCAACTGGATGTCCATGTTGAGTAAGGACTGCCCCAATAGCATAGTCAGAGGCATCTGTCTCGACCTCAAATGGTTGTTGTAAATCTGGTAACGCGAGCACTGGTGCCGTGCAGAGGCGATCCTTCAACTCCCTGAATGCCTTCTGTTGAGATTCAGACCAAAAGAATTTTTCTTTCGCCCCGCCCTTGGTGACTTGACTCAAGGGCCAAGAAATATGAGAAAATCCCAACACAAACCTGCGGTAGAAGTTGTCAAGACCTAGAAAGCTGCGGAGCTCTGTTAGAGTGGTTGGAGAGGGCCAATCCCGAATGACTTGGACCTTGGTTGGATCGACATGCACCCCCTGTTCATCAATGATGTATCCCAGATACTGAACCTCGGTCATGCCAAAAGTGCATTTCTCCAAATTGGCACATAGCTTGTGTTGCCGCAGTGTTTGGAGAACCTGTCGGATGTGGTGGAGGTGCTCTTCCCAACTCTGGCTGAAGATCAGAATGTCATCCAAGTATACTACTACAAAGGAGTTGGTGAATGGCCGCAAGATGTCATCCATTAGCCTCATAAAGGTTGCAGGAGCATTCGTCAATCCGAAAGGCATGACCAACCATTCGAAGAGGCCCTCCTTGGATTTGAAGGCAGTCTTCCACACATCTGAGGGTTCAATTGGTACCTGGTGATATCCTGACTTCAGATCGATCTTGCTGAAATATTTCGCCCCCTTTAGTTGGTCTAGGAGGTCATCAATCCGCGGGATCGGGTACCTATTACGGACAGTGATCTTGTTCAGCGCCCGATAGTCAATACAGAGTCTCCACGTCCCATCCTTCTTCTGTACCAATACTATCGGGCTCCCACAGGGCGAAGAACTCGGACGGATGTGACCTTTCTGCAGGAGCTCCTGAATCTGCCTCTTGATTTCATTGTTCTCCAGAACAGAGCGCCGATAAATTGGTCCATTGGGTAGCGGCGCACCTGGGGTCAGATCGATGGAGTGCTTGACTTGACAGTGCAGAGGAACCCCTGCCGGGGAGGTGAAGATGTCTTCGTACTCCTCCACAATCTTATCCATCTGTAGCTGCCGTGCAGAGGGGCCCCGTTTGGAGGCCGCGGCCACTATCTTCTTCTTCCCTTGAGGGCGTATCATCAGGAAAACAAATTTCCTGGTTTTGGAAATGATCTTACTGCATTGTTTTGCAGTAATCAAAGAGATGGCGGCAGGTGGTGCTACCTCTGGTATCCTGAACAACTTATTTCCCAATGTAATAATAACAGCACGGGGCCTTGATTCATACACAGCATGTTGCTTCCACAAGTATGGTTGTCCTAGTAATACATCACAAACTTCAAGGGGAGCAATGTCACACAATACCTCATCCGTGAAGGGCTTGATGTTGTATGGAAGGCGACACTGTTGGCTCACGCGAAGATCTCGCCCTTGGTGAAGCCACCCAATGGTGTATGGTTGTGGATGTGCTGTGGTCGGTAAGCCCAACCGCTTCACGACCTCTGCCGAAATGAGGTTCTTTTGACTCCCGCTATCAACAATGAACTGTATCGGGGAGCCCTTTACCCACATCTGGGAGTGGAAGAGACGCTCCTCCTCCTCTGGATCTTCGGGTTCATTTTTCTGGATCTTTGCGGTAGCAACAGTGGCGCTGGGATCCGCATCAATGATCTGCTTCCCTTTTTCATACCCCTTATCGGGTTCTGACTCAGAGTCGGAACATGCATCTAATTCTGAAACCTTTAGCTCAGCCACCAGTGACTGCTTGGCCCGACACTCACTTGTGTTGTGAGTGGAGCTCTTATGGAACTCGCACCATTTTCCAGTGTCCTTTCTCGGCTTCGCGGCGTTGCTCTTTGCATGTAGCTTCGGCTGGTTGTCTTGGGCTGTCCCGCCTTGGCTTTATCCTTTGTTCTGTGGTTTAGGGGCACCTTTCCCCTGCTTTGGATTCGCAGATCCAAAGTCTCGCTTCTTTTGTTTAAACTTCTGCTCGACCTTGACGGCATACCGGTATGCTGCGCCGAGCGAGGGGATGTTCAGGAACTGTATTTCTTCCTGGATGTACTTGTGCAGGCAGCCACGGTATTTGAGTATCAAATGTTGCTCCGAATCCTTGATACCCAACTTTGTGCGAAGGGTATGGAAAAGATTGGTGAACTCCGGCACGTCTTGGTCCCTTCCCTGCCGCAGCGTGGTCCACTTTATGTATTCATCCTCATAGCTTCCGACAGGGTAGTACTGCTCCTTGAAGGCATCCCGGAACGAATCCCAGGTGGGTGCGGCTGAAAATAGTGAGCCAGTACTTTCATCCTTCTGCTCGCAGTAGGTTTCCCACCAGTCCTTGACGTGGGGGGCTGCTTTGAGAAGAGCAAAAACAATCTTTTCCCGACTCGAAAATTCATGAACAGAAAAATAACCCTCTAGCAGATTTAACCATTTATCTACGGCATCGGCGTCTATCTGACCCTCGAATATGGGGATTTCAAAATTAACTTGTACCTTAAAGGGTGTGGCGTTTCCAGAGGAGCTGCTGGAAGCCGATGCGCCGCTTCTGGGTAGCCGCTGAAGGATCTGCGCAAAGTTGTCCATCATCGCGTTCCGTTGTCGCTCGAGCGCTTCTTCGAGCAAGATTTTGATGGGATCTCCTGCCCCCTCGTCTTTCTTCTCGTCCGCCATGGGAGGCCGTCGGGATTTGCGAGGATGGTCTTGCAAAGGTTCAACCAGTTCAAGCCCTAACTCCTTATATCCCGACCTTGTTGGGGACATGCAAAGAAAAACAGAGAAAAAGCAGACCGCTCTGATACCACTGATCCGGATTTAAACAGGAACGCAACAAATTACAGAGATAACCATATACACAAAGATGCAACGGAAATAATACTTCATTTCATTAATGGAAAATACTGAAATATGCTTACAAACAGAAATGGAAATAAACTAGCTAGGGCGATGGTAGCTTATCTCTGAGAAGAGATGTGATGGCTACATGCCTCTGAACTGTGTTACAATGAGGCTCGAAGGCCTATTTATTGTTGAGAAACAATGGAAAACCCTTAACATTCCAAAACCTAACCCTAGGAGATGAAACGCCAAACTGTGGGCCCCGTTTGGGGGTAAATTGGTACATCAACTTCCCGGGGTCGTAACTTTGGCATATGATCTCCATTTGACGCGTACAATAGCTCGTTAGAAAGATCTATCCGAGTACTACCACTTTGGGAGGCAACATCGGTCCAGGGACCCATGTTGCCCCAGATTCCCAAAAAAACGTCGTTTAGGGCCTCAAAACGGCTCCGGAAGTTCAGGACCCGAAAAACTGCTAAAAATAGTAAACTGTGCTACAATTAAGGAAACTGAAAATGCTGAGAAAGACAATGGTGGGGGTCCAGGTGGACTTGGCAGGTGGCCACCAATATCCACCTGGATCATGCGGTCTCTACAAATACTGGGCCATACCTGGCATGAGGGCCCAGGTGCGATTCTTAGAATGGCTGGTTGAAAGGTGGAACGTTTAGGATCAATGCTTCTACATCGGAGGGCACCAGCTCGAGATAGAGCCCTCCGACATATATTTTCTCACTGGTTTGCCTAATAGGGGCGAGCAACTGACTCTGTCCGGGACTAGGCCGGGTGGTCAATCCCTTGCTAGCCTCCAGCTAGAGTGGTGCAACAATCAAAACTAGGAGAAAGGGATAGAAATCAAATACATATCCCTGCCTAAACTTATGGTAATTGCCTTTACAGTTACCAGACTCTGCGGCGCAGCCGCCTTGCATATTGCCATCGGGTCCCAAATGCAGATGGCGATAGATTGCTACGGAGGCACCATTTTCAATTGGTGTGACGCTGTGTTGGCCAATATGAAGGGCCAACTAACTAGGGCAAAGAACGGGCAATTAAAGACCTTTGGGTATGGGCCTCTAGTTGTGAGCTTTGCCCTAGAGAGGGTTCTGATGCTGATCCCACAGCATCTCACTTTTCCAGCTGGGCCTCCTCGGGAGCCAAAGTTGATGCGATGGGTTGCGGTGATGGCCCGGCATCCTGATGAGGGAGCGGGAGTTGTTCGATTTCCTGCGGGTTACTTTCACTGGTTGGAGGACCAGGTCTTTGCGATCCAGGATTTTCCTTATGCCGGAGTAGATTTTCACGGTGATCCGGACATGGTTCTTCCACAGGGAGAACAATGGGACGACAGAGGTACTTCATTTTTCACAAGTTTTTAAATTATTTACTTTTTTTGTTTTTTATATCGTCTCAAAACTGACAGTGAAAAATTTCAAAATGCAGATGTAGGTCCACAGGGTCCGGCCAATCTCCGGCCATTCGAAAGAAGAGTACCAGTTGCACCAGCACCGGCCCCACAGGATGCGGATGCAGATACCTTAGTCGAGCTGGAACAGGACCTAGAGCGTCTCACGGCGGACATACCAGAGACAACTATAGACGATATTCCTATCCGACTTCAGCGCTATGTGGTCGCAGTCCCAGGACCTTTCAGGAGGTTCCTGTGTAGGGTAGCGCGGGCAGTGGTCTCGTATAGAGAGCACCACCAGTGATTGGCTAGTCACTTTTTGTAGACACATGTGACATTTTTGGTTTTTTGTACTTATCATTTTTTCCAATCATAAGGTGTTTTTCAACCTATGATCGAAGACGATGTATATTTTTTGACACACTCCTATCTATATATTATCATTATTACCGGATTATCTTGTTAAACATGTATGATGAAATGTTTTTTTAAATTTACATTTATGATTATCGCAAATGTCTGTCTAACATTCGAGAAGAATTGCATCTGCTAATGTATTTAATGACCTTGGAATATGCTGATATTCAATGTAATCAAATTCACGTTCCAAGAGGCGCACTCTCAAAAATAACCTTAATGACACTGGATTTCTAATGGCATATACTCTATTAAGCTGTAAAACAACGAGTTCAGAATCTAACCTCACTATCAAACTCTGAATCCCAAACGAAATAGATTCAGATAATAACTCAATCACTGCACTGTATTCTGCAATGTTGTTTGTTGTTTGACCGAGGCTCACCCCATGCATAGAGACTAACTCGTCAGAGGGCGAATAGATAACCCAAGCTGTAGAAGAGATATTCCGTGTACTACGACAAGCACCATCAGCAAATCCAATGTACGTTTGGAGAGGCGTCGACATCTGCAATATCAAGAGTAAAACCAAGATAAGCCAGAATAACGACGAAAAACACACTTTCTAAGCTAAGCACACTGTCTAAACTAACAAACACACCAGCTAGAAAGAAAAATTAACCTAACCTAACTAAAATCTCCACACCCATCGTTTAAGCATAATACCTCTTTAGGTAAAGTCCATTTCTGGGCTTACCCAAAGAGTCCCCATCAAAATCTACCAGCTCATAGGCCCCTTTTGCTAGCTTTCACTTGACAATGTAGGGCCCATGCCACATAGGAACGAATTTTCCAGCACCTAATTTATCGTTAGCTTGATCATATAATAGCACTAGGTCTCCTTCCGAAAAATTACGAGGGGTCACGTTGCGATGATACTGAGCTTTCATCCTTTTTGAGTGAGTCTCGATTGCCAATGCAGCATCACGTCGAGTCTCATCTAATTTAGCTAAGTATAATAGACACTTCTCCTCTTCGGAAGTAGCTAGAAGTAATTCGACAGCCATTTGAAGTGATGGGATTTCGCATTCAATGGGAAACACTGCTTCCAAACCATAAACTAGTTGGAAAGGAGTGAACCCTGTTGATGTTTTCACTGAGGTTCGGTACACCCAAAGCGCTGAAAATAACATGTTGTTCCAATTCGACCGATGAATACCAATGATTCGTCAGATCATGATAACTAGAACTTTGTTGATGGACTCAACCAAACCGTTTGCTTGGGGATAATAAGGAGTAGAACTATCATGACGCAAACCAAGCTGGCTTGTAAGTTTTGTCATCATAATGTTTCGAAAATGGCGCCCATGGTCAGTGATTATCACTTGTGGGACACCAAACCTAGCAATAATATGATTGAATACGAAAATCGCAGCTATCTTGTCGTCTGCCTCGAATGTAGGTGTTGAAAAGTGTGCAACAAGAAATGCTTGTTGAGAGTGCAACAAGATGATGGAGCTTAGTGAAAAGAGTCGCCTTCACTAAGTGGGCCCGCAGGCTATTTTTGGCGCAAGTCTATTTTTAGACTATGTCTATTTTTAGACATATGGATCATGTCTATGGATGATTGATCAAGTTGGGAAAAATAGATGGACTTCTATTTTTGATGAAAGTGTGAGTGATCACAGTGTGAGTGATTACAGTGTGAGTGATCACAGTGTGAGTGATCAAAGTCAAAAATAGAAAAGTCAAATATTATTATCTCACAATAATATTTGGACTATAAACTTAATCTTATTCTCTTGGAGCACTTCAGTTTGAGCTACGGAAGTGGCACATGCAGCTGTCAGAAGGAAATTTGTTTTTCTTATGAGTCAGTTGAGTTGTTGCATGCATGACTTCAGTTAGAACTCAAGTGAGTTGAGTTTAGTGGACTGGAGGTACAGTTGATGGAGTTGTGTTCAGTTTAGCTTTGTTAAACTGGTTGTATTTAGTCTAACTGATCAATAGACTAAAGATGAGTTGGGTGAATTAGTTATTAATTAATTCACAAGTTATTAACTCATAATGCAACTATAGAATACATCAGTTAACTCAGTTGCATGTCAGTGCATGTTCAGTTCAGCAGGGACAGGTGTTAGAGGATCAGATTGCTATCAGTTGTGACTATAGCTGTGCATGATGATTTGCACAATCAAAGGATTGAGTATGCCAATGAGTTTGCTCATGTATCTTCATGATATTATAGCTTTTGCTCACGTCCAACATAGTGTGGGTGACTATTTTGCAGTGTAAAATCGAGTTTGGGAAGCTATTCTCATCAGTTCTCGAGCAGGTTTGAGCAGTGAAGGCAGGCAAGCAGCGGGAGAGATTTGGAGATCAAATCTGAGCTGTATTGTGTGTAACAGGTGGAGATACTTGTGAGAAGTATTATGCTTTGTATTGTTACATGATTCAATCAATATAATATACAGATAGTGTGGGGTTTTTAGCGAGATGCTTTCCCCGGGATACATACTGTGTTTATGAGTTTGATTGATGCTTCTATGTGTGCCTGTGGATGTTTCTGCTTCTGTAATTTGATGATCAACGTAGAGGAGATTATGTATTATACATGTTCCGCTTAAATTGTATGATCAGGATAATCTCTGTTGAATATGTGTCATATTATTCAAAATTTCTACAGTAGGCATCGCCTCGGCCCACTTAGTAAAATAATCAACCGCAAGGATGATATACGCATGCCCCCCGGCCGAGTGAGGGTTACATGTAATAAAATCGATACCCCATTTAGCAAAAGGACCAACGAAAATTATAGGGTGGAGAGGAGCAGGTGGCGCGCGCATCTTGCGATCAAACACTTGACAGTTGTGGAATTTTCGGACCGAAATGATACAATCTTTAAATATGGACGGCCAGAAGTAGCCAGCACGCAACACCTTCTGAGCTGTGGCATACCCAGACATATGACCGCCACACGCTCCAGAATGACAGTCATTCATAACCCTTTCTACCTCTTCATGAGTTAAACAACGGCAAAAAACCAAATCTGCCCCACGACGATAAAGAGTATCTCCAATAATTTTGTATTGTTGGGACTGGAATCGAATTTTTCGGCGTTCCGATTTTGAAGCTTCGAGCCGAAAGGATTGGGTTTGGAGATAGACAATTATATCCCCATACCACGGATCTAAAGTGCTGATGAGAAACAGAGATTCGTCCGCAATGGGTTCCTCTGCCACAGTTTCCGTGTCAGCACGCGGGAAGTCACACATCAATTCCGCAAAAACTAAAGATTTCTTAGACTTAGATTTTTCAAACTCCAAGTCGAACTCTTGCAAGATAACAATCCATTTAGAGTACTTGCCCCCTAGCAATTGTTTAGTCAAAATGTAAATCATAGGGTTGCAATCCGAAATGACTGTAGTTTTACGGAGAAGAATGTAATGACGAAAACGCTGGACAGCCTGAAGAGCTGCCAGGGCCAATTTCTCCACATGCGAATATTTTAGCTCAGTGGGATTTAACGTCCTACTAAGATAATATATCACATGTTCCGTTTCGAATTCATCTTCTTGTACTAAGACCATTCCAATAGTGGAATGAGCGGCGGCGAGGTACAAAAAGTAATCCTAGTTGTAGTTGGGAGGATGCAGCAACGGTGCATGGGTCAACGCGTGCTTTAGCGCATCAAAATATTTCTGAGCTATCTCATCCCAAGAGAATTGAGCATTTTGTTTCAACAACCGGGTAAAACCCTTGGTAATCTCGGCGTAGTTAGGAATGAATCGGCGTAAAAAGTTTGCTTTCCCTTGCAAACTTTGGAGTTGGCGCAAACTCGAAGGAGGAGGCAATTTGATGATAGCTTCGACCTTCGAGGGATCGACGCGAATGCCGGCTTTTGAAACTACAAATCCCAGCAATCGTCCCACTTCGATGCAGAAGACACATTTGTGTGGGTTCAACCGTATACGATAATGCCTACACCTCATAAAAATTGCTCGTAAATGGACAAGGTGATCAGCTCGATGTAAGGAGTGAGCGGGCAAATCATCGAGATATGGTTGCACAATGTGCTTGATGTCATGAAATGCATAAGACATCGCCCTTTGAAAAGTGGCTCCGGCATTCTTAAGCCCAAAAGGTAATTTGCAATAAGCAAATGTCCCCCATGGACAAATGAAAGTCGTTTTTGGTTGATCGGCAGGTAGAATATTGATTTGGTTGTAACCGGAAAAACCATCCATAAAGGAAAATATTTCACTGCCGGCACAATCATCAATTATTTGATCGATATAGGGCGTGGGATAGTTGTCCTTGGGACAAGCACGATTGATATCCCTATAGTCGATACATATTCTTATTGTTCCCTGTTTTTTATTAACCGGAACAATATTCGATACCCAATCGGTTAACGGGATCGGATAAATGAAACCTGCTTTCAACAGCTTCTCAACTTCTGCTTTAATTGCAGCCGCTTTCCGAGGGTGGATCTGACGCAGACGTTGCCGAACGGGTTTAGCATCCGGGTAAGTCTTGATCTCATGAACAACAATGGAGGGATCAATTCCTGGCATTTCCTCATAGGACCAGGCAAACACATCGCGGAATTCTTGAAATAGGGCCTTGTATGTTTGAATTTCGTCATCTGAACACAAAGCACCTATATGAATGTGTTCAACAATTCCCGGCTTTACTGAAATGTCAATGGGAATAGTGCGAGAAACGTTTCCCAAATTTAGCTCTGAATCAGGATGTTTCATTGGACTCTGAGCGTATTTGACATATTCAGCTGTAAATATTGATGAGAAATCGTTTTCAAAACGATCATCCTCAAGAAAAAACGAAGATCTATGATGGAGATCTTCCCATGGTAAATCGTCTACACATAGGACTTCACAAAGTTGTTCGTCAGATGACACAACTTCGGGAAACGTTATTAACTCCGAGGTTGATGAGAAAAGGGATTCCTCACGGACCACATTCATTTGATCGATTTGGGTTGAACTTGAGTCAGAAAAAGACTGCACGGCCTCATAGGCAATTTCATATGGACTCAAAGGCATTGCATCACCGAATGAGTCTATCTCAAATTCAGATGGGACAATCCAAGGATCATCGTAAATAATAGTATCTGACGTAATCATATGAATAAATGCTAATGAAGGGTCTGCGTTGATTGGAGGAAAAGGAAAAGTTCCCAGTAAACCGGAATCTTTAACTAATCCAACGCCAACATCCTTATAAGGGATAGTCATTTTACCGACATGCTGGATACTCTCTGAAGAGGCTGGGTCGGATGAAAAATAAGCCAGCTGGTCTATGGTTACGATCTTGCCATTATGTGGAAACTTTATTGCTCTGAAGACCGATGAAACGACCGTTGTCATAGCGTAAGACCAACTTCGACCCAAGAGAAGGTTGTAGTCTAGAGGGGCATCAACCACTTCCACATCTAGACTAACGGTTTTTCCTTCAACCCCTATAGGCAAATCCTGTAAAATTCCAAACGGATGGAACCCACGGCCATCAAAGGCCTTAATAATTGTCGGGGATTGGTTCAGCGAAGTAGAACCAAGCGATCTCCAACACTGAATCGACATAATACACGTGGAAGCTCCCTCGTCAATTACAGTCCGATGAATAGGCCTGTTTTTGACTATCGCTGGAATCTGGAAAGCCATCTGATGAGGGAGACGCGGTGTACTATTTTCTAGATCAAATATTATCAGGTTCGGGTCCTGAACATCAACAGCTCCTATAGCCGACAAAATTAATTTTCGTTGTGCTGGACATGATTGCAGCACTTCTAAAGCCAACATTGCTGAGGGTGAAACAGCTAAATCCTCAACAATGTTGTAATTCTGGGCCGCTCTCGCATGTGGATTGAAAGCAGACCTTCGAAGTACACCCTTGGCGGGCGGTTTTATTACTAAGTCAGGGTTAGGTTTCTCAATCTGTAGTGGATCGGAACCGGGAGCTGAGGTTGATGGATTTGAATGAGAATATTCTACTTCTTTCGATCCATCAACAGGACTTTTACTACCATAATCGTGAGATCGAGTCGCAATCCTTACATGAGACATCATCAATATGGGTTCTTCAGTGGCACTCGAGGAAGAACCTATCATCTTACTCTCCTGCTTTGGAAATGGATCTTTCAAAACAGCAGGAGTTGAGGAACCTTTGACGATTTTCACAACCTCGGCCTGATGGGGGCAATCTCTTGTAAAGTGATCCTCTTCACAAATTAGACAAGGATATCGAGGTTTGCGCTTTTCGTCATTGGTTTCCGAATTTTCTGTTTTCTCCTTTGGAGTCTTGTCTGCTTTACCCTTCTTCTTACCCTTCTTCTTCCCACCATTTTTTGATTTAGCCGTAGATGACTCTACAACGTGAATATCGGCGGAAATTTCAGGAGAAGACTCTCCTGTCGGGGAATCTGGTAAGGTTATAATGGGCGAAGAATTCTTTGAAGATTTCTTCTTGCTTTTAGTATTTACCGTACCAATCATGCCATCAGCAGCATGAGATCCCGAAGGAGCAGCAGCGATTTGATTTGACTTTGGAAGATCTGGGATCTTTTCGTGTAACGTACCTGACTGAGTGTAAACTAAGTCAAGGTACTGCGCTTGAGCAATTACTTGCTCCTCAGTAACTACTCCAGCCTTAGCTACGTCTTCAGTAATCTTCGGTAATAATGATTTAACGAACCATTCAGCTAAGATTTGGTCCGGGATAAAAACTTTCACTAATCGCCGTCGACGTCTCTATTCATGTATATGATCGGAAATATAAGTGGACGTCGATTTTTTAGTGAAGTTAGTAGCTCCGTGCCATTATCATATCTGACCGGCAACTGAAAATGAGTTAGGAACGAGGTAGCTAACTGACTAAAATTGTAAAAAGAGGCCCGTGGTAACTCAATGTACCACTTGGCCGCGAGACCAATGAGCGTACGCTGGAAAAGACGTAAGCGGATCGAATCATCCGAGATGGAATTTGAAGCACACCAGAGGTGGTAAGTCATCACATGATTGGATGGATCCTCTCCAGACTTACCTTCGAACTTGGGTATATCACTGGGCAACTTATTTGGCATTGGCGGCCAGAACGGAAGATATTGTATTGGATCGTTCGTTAGGCACGACAAGTCTGGTAAATCCAAAGTTGCGATAAACGGTAACTGCCGATTAGGATCCCTAAAACTCTGGGTCACAAGACCAGTCCTAGGAGGAGGATATCCAGGATAACTTGGAATAGGAATCGCATTCAGGATATTATATCCTCCTGGAAAACCAGGATTAACCGGACCGTACTGGGGTTGCTAAGGTTGTTGATAAGTGTACCCAGGATACAGTTGATACTGGTAAACCGGCTGTTGGACAGCAGGCCCGTATTGGTACTGTCCCTGGTACGGTTGATAAGTGAATTGTGGTTGACTACTGACAACCGTACTTAAACCAGGCTGTCCTACAGGCATCTGAACCGTAGTTTGAATCGTAGATCCAGACAAGGGTAAAGATGTCTGAGGAGTAGTTGCAGAGACAGTAGAAACCGGAGCTGTCGATACTCCAGAAGCAAGTGTGGTGGAAGGAGCAGATGTTGCGGTAGTTGCAGCAGCCGTTTGAGATGGAGTACTAGGTGCAATTGGCAGCTGAGTAACTACCGAAGTTACAGAAGTTTGAACATTAGACTGAACTGGTTCCTGGGATGGCCCAGCAACTAAAGGTTGTCCAGCTTGAGATGACAATTGTATACTTGGCTGCAATACCTGTTGAACTTGCGATGGATCCCACACTATGTTCATTCCGGGGTATTGACCCATGACAGGTTGAGGATATTGAGATCCATAACCAGATTGAGGATAGGATTGATAACTGAAAGGCACAGTTCCCGTACCTTGAACATGTGATTGACCTTGAGGTGGTTGATAACCTTGACTCGAGTATTGACCTTGAGGTTGATAACCTTGAGGTAAATACTTATACTGGGGTTGACCTTGACCTTGAGGTTGATACCCTTGAGGTTGATACCCTTGAGGTAAATACTGATACTGAGGTTGACCCTAGGGTACATATTGAGGCTGGGGTTGACCTTGAGGAATGTATTGTACTATGGGTACATACTGTCCTTGAGGTTGCCCCCCAGACGCAATTTGTGTACCTTGAGGTTGCCCCGCAGGCGTTAATTGAGGCTGCCCCCCAGGCGGTAATTGGCCACCTTGAGGTTGAGAACCGGGAACTGAACCTGACATCATGTAAATGTCTCCTACACCCAACGGTTTATTACCATTGTTTCCAGCTAATAACCCATGTTCAATGGGTTGAGGAGATGCTCCCGCAAAAGTACCAGAAAGTGACTGATACCCGGAGGGAACAGAAGGACCGCCGTACAAGAAAGATTCAGGAGATTGAGTGAACACGGACGACTGACCAGACATATTTACAGGAGTATAAATACCTCCAGGTGGAAAAGGAGTACGAGGTGGAGAAAAACTTATCCCTGAGTTGTCTAAATAATTGGTTAACGAAAGGTACCAAGTAGTACTTCTAGGAGGACTGTAAAAGATAGATTCACACTCTCTTAGATCAATAGTAGGTTGATCTTCAAGGATAGATACGCCTAATTCTTCCTCTGGAGCAAGTTCTTCAATAGCTATCAAACCAGCAGGAAGATTTTCGGTGATGACTCTTTCTACCCTAGGTGAATCAGGTGCACTAGAAGTTGGAGTAACAGGTTCAGATATTTCAGGTTCTTCGCCTATATCACTAGTAGATGAAAAACTACCAGCAAGCTCGGAAACTGCAACTGCTTCGGGATTATAACCTGTTTCTAGACCTTGGTAATCTGGATGGACTACCAACGACGATTCTCCTTCTTCAGGTGAACCTACTTTACTGCCACTAGGAGTTACAAGGACCTTTAAACCTTCGTAATGACTCGGGACCTCTTCAGGAGGTTCGCCCCGCAATCTACGGGACTTCCTCAACAAATCAGCCACGGTAACAATCTCAGGAGACTTGCCCCGAAGTCTACGGGACTGTCTCGGTAATTCAGCCACAGTTAAAAACTTTTAACTACTGCACACGCAAACAAAGTAAAATCTCAAAGCAAACCACCTAAAGTCTCTAAAGAACCAAACAAATTTGAATCACACGCCTAAAGAATCTAGGGCGTCAAACCATGCACAAACAGTAGCCTTCCAGACCGAAAACACTAGTTGGAGATGAAACCCAACATCGCCAAATTCAGTACAGAAGTGGTGGGCGGAACAGTTACCCCGGCAACCTGCTTAATGAATAGACCCTCACAAGTTCCTCCACTTTAACCGTCTCGAGTGAAGTGAACCCCCCGGAAAATCCAAGTGAGTCTAGCCGACGTCTGCTCCAGGTATTGTGGGATCTTCCCTCCACCGTCACCTTGGTAGAATCCTAAAGATAATGGTCACTAAGGTTACAAACAGCAACAAATGCACCTGGGGGAACAGTCTACACTCCGACAGCATGCAAGGGCAGAGTATCAAGCTCAATCCCTTTGCCGGCTCCTTGACAATAATCCAAGGTTTACCGACAAGTGACCCCTGGCTCCTCGAAAATGGTTAATCCGAGGTTTACCGTTTGTAATACATGCGTGTCTAGCGTCGTTCCCAACGAGGGAGGATTGATCCCCTCACTGGTTCGGACACGAGCTCGTGCTTCTCCTTTAAGAGGAGCTTTCCCATAGTACAAATGAAACAGTTGGATTTATCCTACCACAAGATGAGCTACTTGTTTGGTTTTGCTGTCTTGGAGAGTTAATTACTCTCCTACTCCAAGACACTAGCCTGATCTATATTGGTGTTTCAGAGCCCTAGTAAATAAAAGTTACTAAGTTGATTTTACTTTAAGCGTTAATTTTATGGCTTTCTTAAAGACAAAAAGGTAGTGGAGATGAAACTGATGGTGTGTAGACTCGACCGAAATCCACTAAAAAGATGCACTTAGGATGATTTATACTAATTTTTCTTTTTCAATGAATTCCCTAGCTAAGAGAGTTGGAGAATGCAAAATTGATATAAAAACAACTTTCTTGGCAATGAAAAACAAAGAAACAAACTCTTTATCTTTTCAAAACATACGACGCATGACCACTAATCACTTCACGAAAATTCATTTTTCTTTCAAAGACACAAATGCTACCAAAGCAAACTTTCCTTCAAAAGATATTTTTGTATTTTTCCTAATTAATAAAGCATGTAAAACTTACTTTAACAAAAACCAAAGTTAAAAAAGCTATGGCAATCAAATCAACTCAATTTCACTCAAAAGCAAATCTAAGAGAAAAGCACCTCAAAGTAAATCTAACGAGTCAAAAGCTTACTAAAGATGATTCATGGATGTTTTACTCAGTCAAAATGTAACTAAGGACTAGTTAATGCAGAACCAAAAACTAGTCAAAAACAAAAATCGAAATCTTTTTGTTCTTTTCTCAAGAATAAAATTCAAAGTTCAAACCACAAACTTTTTCGAGATTCGCAAAGAGAAGACACAAAGGCAGGTCTCTCACAAGGGTGAATTCTATGATAGGCCCGACTCCTAAGAGGACTGAACAAAACCAAGGAGATCCAAAGTTTGACAACCTCTAACGCCAAAGTCACTACAGGACCAGTTAAAAATCAAACCCTGAGGC
The DNA here is from genome assembly GCA_031772625.1 of Pinus tabuliformis. NCBI lineage: Eukaryota > Viridiplantae > Streptophyta > Pinopsida > Pinales > Pinaceae > Pinus > Pinus tabuliformis. The sequence continues at coordinate 260,731,779 of CM062817.1, read as the reverse complement.
AAAATCCCTATGAATTTCACTAAAACCCTCGACACTGAAGAAACAAGCTTAGGTGAAGATTTATGGCAGAAAACTAGTGGATCTGGGTAGAAAAAACAAATTAAAAACAAAATCTAAAAGGTAAAAAGAAGAAAATTGAAATTTTCTTAGTTTTGACAGGGTACACAGGCGACCTGTTTGCACAGGTGCGGGTACGCTCTGTGCACAAAGCGACAGTGCGTACAGGTATGCACTGTGCTCCACTCAGAGGCTGCGTACTTCTAGCAAGACAAAGAAAAACTAAAATCTAATTTAACCCTAAGCTAGCCCACCCAAATACACAGTCAGACAGCCAAAAACCAGAAAACAAATAAATTTTCTCAGATCAAAAGTTGATACAAAGGAAAAAACATTCACATCAATGGATTCCCCAACGGAGTCGCCATTTTGTCATGCGGAAAGAGTCGTTAGTGCGGACACAACCGACCTCCCTAGAAGAAAAAGCTTTCTAGTGACAAACAAGACAAATAAATCCTACCTTTCTCTAAACATGCATTGCAAATACAAGTAATCAGGGGATCTTTAACATACCTTTAGTCCAACGCTTTGTAGTAGTCCAGCCTCGCCGATCCGGATGAGCTCCTCCTTCTCTTCGAAACCTGCATTCACTAACAAGCCAAAAGATTAAATAGCACCTGATAAACTCATAAAACAATACATATCTATCATACAGACCAAGGAGTATATGAAACAAACCATGAATAACAATTTGTTGAGAAAAATAAGTTCATTTGCATTAAAAGGTAACAAAAGGAACCATTACAACCTGAGCCTTGGTGTTGTGCAAGTCCCTCCTAGGGTCCAGCAAGAGTTTTCCTTTACTTTGATCAGCTCACCCACTCTCAAATAAGGCTAGGAAAGGATGGGAATCTCTCCTCTCAAGCTTTACAAGGGAGTCCTAATTCCAGCAGCATCTACCCTTAGGAATGTTCAGCTTTCAACCTCCCCTCTCTTTGGCCCAATGCCTGTATTTATAGTTCTCTAGAGGAAGTTATTCAGGTCCACCATCAATGGGATAAGCCCCTCTTTGGATGGGATAGCTCCCCTCTTGATGGGATAAGTTCCTCTTTGGTAGGGATACATGAACCATCTGGAGGCGCTTCATACACGTCAAACAAGCTTCTAGAATGCTCTAGAAATGACCACAAGTAACTTTTTTGGAGTGAAACTTGCGCCTTTTGACCTTTACAGGAGTACGCACCCATTGCTTTACATACAGAGCGTACAAGTACGCAGGTATTGTGAACTTGAGATGCGTACACACAGGTAAGGCTAAGAGAAACTGCGTACCCAGAGATATATAGATTTTTAATGACTTTCTCTCTTTCTTGAAGTTTGACATGGAGAGCAGAGGTATGAGGCTTGCCAAGGAGGATAGTATGACAGTTGATGGAGCCATACTAACTGCAAATAGTCATGGTGACAAATTTTAGTGTAACAAAGTGCTTTCTAATCCTGAAGATTGACCCTTTTACCTATGTTTCTGCATCATCGCAAGTAAGCTTCATTATTCTTGCGACGATTCTCTGTGTTGAACTAGAAGGTTGCATCGTCTTATAGGGATACATTAGTTTCCTGCAACGGTTGGATTCTAGGGCTCGGCGCAAGTCCTCAAGATTATTCTTGCGACAATTTGTCTGAATACACTGCCTCCTTGCGACGTCGTAACTAAGCCCTAGTGTATGACTTGTGACGATCCAGATATGGTGAATTAGTTCAAACAGAATGCTTCTGGGTGATTCTAGAGCTGGTTGTTGGGTCAAAGGAGTTCGCCTTTCCTCCTCTGGGATGGTAGTTCCACCCTTTGAGAAACCTCCCTTGAGGATAAGCTCCCTCTCCCTCATTTCATGGAGGCTCCTCCTCCTATAAAAGCATTCCCCATTTCTATGATCAACTAGTTCTTAGTTTTTGGATTGAAGCAAATTAGCTAGCTTTGGTGTGAGTTTGCAGTGTGAATTGCTGATAGTTTAGCAATTGGTTTTGGATTGCCTTAGCCTTGTATTAGAGCTTGTGAGTGAGAGAGAGAGTTACCATCCATTTGGGAGATCCATTCTTGAGAGTGAATGCTTGAAGAAACATACCGACTGGACCCTTCGAGAAGGCTTGTGATGTCAAGGCTTGGTTGTAAGCTTTGCTTTTGATTTATTTTAATACAATCAATGATGGTTTCCTATGTCTTGTGTAAAATGTACTTGATATTTTATGGTTCCTTGACTCTGTAAGTAAATAGATCATTGTTGTTCGCAATTATGTGTTCTGTTGTTCTCTTGTGTTGTTTCAGGTTGATTTCTCATTGAGGAGAAGGAAACGATAGCTGGAGCAGTGCAACGAAAGCTTCATCGAACACTGGTTTGAGGTAGGATTTCAACGTTAATTGTTTAAGGAAATTGATTGTTGTTTTGTTTTATTGTGACTAGACCCACTCTAGGGCTAGAGGGGTTGCCTCTGTCCGTAGAGGGAACATTTCCTACTTCACAATCTCCTTAATTTAACGGATAACTCTTGCATGACTTCAGAAAGACTTCTAACTTGAATTTCTCCAACTAATTAATTTAAAATTAATTAATTAATTATTTCCAAGTAGTTGTTAAGACTAAATTCGATTTTAATTCACAATTTAATTCAAGGACAAGTTAAATTGGAATATTCTTGTTGCCATATTTCAATGCTCCCTCTTAACAAGAAATGGATTATCTGCCACCCCGATCCTATCTCTATGGAACTCGAATTCACACTTTGACAATGCCTTTGTCAAAATGTGAGCATCTTGCTCCTCTTTCGAAATATACTACAGCAACATGATCCTCCTCACTACACAGTCTCTGAGATGATGGTATCGGATGTCGATGTGCTTGGACCTATCATGAAATATTGGATTCCTAGAGAGTTTGATACAACTCTAATTATCACAATATATCACATTTGGATCCATGCTCTAATCAAACAAACCAACTAGGATTTTCCACATTCATATGGCCTCACATGTTGCCTGACTTGCAACCATGTATTTTGCCTCTGCCGAGCTAAGTGCAACCGACATTTGTTTCCTGTTGTACCCAGAAATAGTCGCTGACTCAAGGTTGAAAATCCCTCCTGATGTGCTCTTCTGATATGATGGACTCCCTGCCCAATCAGCATCAGTGAAGCCCTATATATTCACGCCCTATGTCCGTCTGTACCATAATCCACACTAAGATGTGCCTCTGAGGTATCTCAATACATGCTTTGCCGCCTTCCAAAACATCTTGGTAGGCTAAACCATTGCTTGACTCAGCTGGTTCACTACATAGCACAAATTTGGTCGTGTGCTCATTAAGTACATCAGTGAACCCACAAGCTGCCTGTACACAGTAGCCTCCACCACTTCTCTTGAAGTAGCAACCTCCTTCCTCCACTTACCTGCTAGAGGAGTTTGCATGGGCTTGCACTTCTCCATATGGAATCTCCTGAGTATCTCATTAGCATACTTGCCCTGAGACATAAACAACTCCCCATCCTTCTGCCACACTTCCATGCCAAGGAAGTAATACATGAGACCCATGTCTTTCATCTCGAATTCTCTTGCAAGGTCCTCCTTGTAAGACACGATCAAATGATCATCACCAGTCAATATGAGGTCATCAACATAAAGTACGATGATCAACAGCTTACCTTTCACCACGATGTGGTACAGGTTCACATCCGCTTCACTCTTTGTGAAGCCCAACCTAGTGAAGTAGTTGTATATCCTAGTGTACCAAGCACGAGGTGCTTGCTTCAGTCCGTACAACTCTCTCTTGAGTCGGCACACATGCAACTCATGATCGAAGGTCTCAAAACCTTCCGGCTACTCTATGTACACCTCTTCCTCAATCTGGCCATTGATGAATGCAGTCTTCACATCCATCTGATAGATCTTCCAACCCATCTGTGCTGATAGTGCCAAGATAGATCTGATAGATGAGTACCTTGAGACAAGAGAAAAAGTCTTATCATAGTCAATCCATGTTGGCTTATTGGGGCCTGACCTAGGTTCAGAGTTAATTAGCCAAACAAATCCCTGTACCACTGGCCCTTTCGAAAACAGTACGTGGAGCATGGACTGAGGTATCACCCGAAGTAGTATGGGAGGGTGCTAGAACCAAGTTTCTGCACCCTTGAGATGTCTGAGAGGTTTGACTAGTCCATTGTTGGTTCCTACGTGTAGGTTGCTTTGCGCACTTTCCCGTTCCTCACGGCCTGATACACTGCCTTCGCGCAGCCCTAACTAGGGGCTATGGAGCTCCCGCGCCACACTCTGCGCTATTACCCGAGATCTTACTTATCTTCTAGTACTAGTTAATTACCTTTGCCTACTTGAATGTCTTAAGTTATAATTAGTTATACAAAACATTCATACAGGTTCACGCAGTGAATAAACAGTATACTTGCAAATTATATCCAATCATGCATTAAACTAGGAAAAGATACATAGAAATATAGTAAAACTTCTCTTTATTGATTCTTCCAATGGTTACAGACTCGACCTACCCTGCGCACTTAGTTGCAGGGGTCCGCGCACGTAGTTGCGGACTACTAGGCCTCTGTACACTTAGTTGCAGAGCCTTCTCCTACTCTATGACCCACAGACACACTTTACACTTCGACTCAATCCCTTAGACTTCTCCTCTTCTTCTATTCCTCTATTGGTTATCTTATACACTTAGAGCCTCACTCTATTTATGCAATCCCATGGTCCGTGAACCATGGGTAGGTCTATCTAGCCGACATTACATTACAAAAACTAGGGTGGAAAACACTGTGACTCTATTATGACTTCGCGCTCCGTGCCTGCAATTCGCGGAGTTTTTACAAAAATATTCGGTCAAAACTTGGGCTTTAAGCCCCAAAACATGCTTTGGGGGGATTCCATGCCCAACATGCCCCCAACACAAACATCGTGACTCGCCCTCGAGTCACTCTGTTTACACAGAGATATTTGCATGGAGTCCCTCCAACTCTGCTCGAATTGCTGCAAGGTCGGCAGCGCACTGAGTTGTTGTCTGTTGGATTTGTTGTACGCGTTGTTCTAAGACCGCAATGCCAGACTGCTTCTCTACATATATGTTTGTATCCCCTGCATTTTTTTATAGTCCCATGCCTTTTTCTGGATCATTGGAGCACGAAGACTATGCTTCTGTCGGCTAGTCAGATAATCGAGCCACTCGTGTAGGGCTTCAAGCGGCTGCCATTCACTTTGCCTAGGAAAGGCTCTCCATTTAGTTTGACTAGTTGTACCGTGCCTCCATCTGTGACCTCCTTAACAACGTATGGTCCCAGCCAATGCATTCTGAACTTTCCCAGGAATTTATCAAACTTATTATCATACAGCAGCACTAAATCATTTACCTTGAAGGTGCGCAACTTAATATGGCGATCGTGCCAGGCCTTCTCATGCTGCTTTTTCACCTGCTGATGAAAGCCAGCTAGGAACCGTTCCTCCTCAAGTTCTTCCAACTGTGAAAGCCTCTCTTCCAGGGCTTCGTAGTCCATCATACCTGTGAGCGCTGCTATGCATAGACTAGGTACAATATACTCCATTGGCATGACAGCTTCCACACCATGAACCAACTGGAAAGGTGTTTGTCTCGTCAGTTTATTTCATGTTTTCCTATAAGCCCATAGTACTATAGGTACGCGGAGGTCCCAATCACTCCACTGCGCATTGCATACTTTGGTTAGCGCAATCTCCAATATTTTGTTGAATGCTTCTACTGCCCCAATGGCTTGTGGGTGATATGGTGTGCTTTTCTGAAGCTACACCTGGAACTCTTATGTTAGCACGCTGATGGTTTTGTTCAAGAAAAGTGTACCGCGATCACTCCTTAAGATTTTCGGACAGCGAAATTGAGTCAACACAAGTTCAAACAAAAACTTCATAGCCGTGGCGGCCGTGCAGTCTTTGACCGGCTGCGCTTCCACCCAACGAGTCAAGTACTTTGTCACGGTGATAATGTATCGCACGCCCATTTTTACCTAAGGTTTAGTAGGTCCGACAAAGATGATTTCCCACTTTTCGAAGGGTTGAAGCGTCATTTGTGGATTCAAAGGCATCTCGTTCCTCCGTGATGGTTTACCTTTCCTTTGACATATATCATAGGCCTTACAATGTGCTTTTGAATCCTGATGAAGGGTTAGCCACCACAACCCTGCACGGAGAATATTTTGCGCGGTCGCTTGTCCTACATAGTGTCCTCCTGCAATGCCCCCATGCACTTCCGCGAGGATCTGACTTCGTTCAAATTCAGGTACGTACCTTCGCAGTATCTCATCATTGCCCATTTTGTATAGGTGCCCCGCGATGACAAAAAAATCAGTCACACGCACCACCAGTTCCTTATTTTGCTGGATGGGGTATTCCTTCAGCGTAGTCCCCATTTTCAAAAATTGGATTATATCTTCAAAGTGCCCGTCCACAACATGCTCAGCCAAGAGCTTTGCATCAGGTAATCCTTCCTCCAAACTAGTAGGTTCCTCTCCCATCTCAATACGCGACAAGTGATCTGGTCCCATGTTCAGGTGTCCAGGCTTCACCACGACCTCAAATTCGTATTCTTGCAACATCAATAGCAACTTGCATATGCGCCCCCCCAACATAGGCTTATTGACCAAGTATTTTAGCACGGAATGGTCTGTATACATTTTGAAATGTCCTCCTAGCAAATAGTGCCGATATTTTTGGAGCACGTACACTATAACCAACCCCTCACATTCGGTTGTGGAATAGTTCTTTTCCGCTTTGGACAACCTACGACTTGCAAACGCGATAAGGTGATCCAAGCCCTCTCCACCCTCCTATGTTAGCACCACTCCCAATGCTATACATGATGTGTCAACATGGACATGAAACTCCACATCCCATTTTGGGAAGACCAGGATTAGGGTAGAGGCCAATTTCTCTTTTAGTACATCCAGGATCCTCATGCAATCATCATTCCAGCAGAATGTGACATCCTTTTTGAACAGTTTCTCCATTGGCGTGGTGATCTGGGCATAGCTTTTGATGAACTTCCTGTAGCACCCCGTATGTCCCAAGGTAGCACACAATTTTTTAACACTTCACAATGCTTCCAAATTCAGAATTACTGCAATCTTCGTGGGGTCTACCATTAGTCCCTGTTTGTAGACCACGTCTCCCAACAGGTTCCCAAAGGGAATAAGGAACATACAGTTTTTGAGGTTCAGCGCGATTTTGTGTCGTCGGAAAGTATCTAGCATCAAGCGTAAGTTCACTACATGATGCTTAACCAATCCAAATATAGTCTAATCATCCAGATAGACCTCCAGGAATTTGTGGATATATTCTTTGAATGTTGCAACAACTATGCGCAAAAAGATGGCCAGCGCATTCTTTAACCCAAACGGCATAGAAGTGTATTGAAAGCAGCCCCACTCAGTCGCGAAGGTGGTGTTTCTCCTGTCTTCCAACGCGATTTTGATCTGGTGGTACCCTGAGAACCCATAAGTAAAAGAATATGCTTCTTGCCCGCTGACATTTTCCAATACTTCATCTGTGAATGGAGTCATTCAATTTCCTAAGGTCCATGCAGATTCTTATCTCACCCTTCTGCTTCTTCTCCTACACTACCATAGGGCTTACCCAGTCAAATTCTTCCACAGGCACAATGATTCCAACTACGAGCATTTTGTCTAGTTCTACACAGACCTTTTCCTTGTACTTCGAATTCAAGCGGTAAGGCCTCTTCTTAACCAGCTTCACATCGGTTTTTAGGGTGATCTTCATCATCCATAAATCGCCAATGATCCCCTTTAAGTATGTGATCTTGGTCGGGAATAAATCTTGGTATTCGCGGAGTAACTTAGTGACCTTATCCACCATGGCATCATCCCAGTAGTCACCAAGCATTGCATACTTCGGTTCGGCCTCCATATAAATGTTTACCTACTTTGTCTTTACCAGCATGGTTATGTCAGGGTCTTCAATCAATGGCCCTTAAACCTTGCGATAGCCTTCAGTTTCTGGAATGTTAACTTTTCGCAGATCTTTGTCCTCTTCTTCAATATTTATGTTGTAACACTCCAGCGCGCAACTCAACTAGGTCACCCATTCAAGCTGAAGCACTTCCATTGGCTCTTGGGGTATTTTAAAGATAGTTGCTTTTACTGCTTGTAGCACATCATCAACAGTATCCCACCAACGATCCTGAAACGTGAAGGTTAATAGGAATCCTTCAAGCAAGATATCCCATTCATTTGTGCCATGGTGGAGCTCTCTCTCTATATACCAATTCATGGGAATAATATCCAGGGTATGAGAGAACAGGTGCACCCACTCGGGTTGTGGCTCTTCCCCATATACCTTTGTCCATTTTGCGAGGTGTACACGTGGATCATCTCATCCATCATACTTGTCTTTTAACCGCATCTGAGGTTTCCCAAACCTCATGTGCACCATCCTTTTGCATTTGCGCCAGTCCTCAAAACTCCGTTGGTGCGTACTCCACCATCTTGCAGGCGTAGCTCACAGTACCCATTTCAGAGCATCGAAACGCTGCTATTCTGGTACTTCTCTTTCAAATTTTTTCAGGAAGTCATCCACCTCACTTAACCCATAATATGTAGGAAGATCTCTTACCTCTATTGCTACGCAAGGCAGCGATCTTGTCATCATGTTACAATTGAGCGTGGTTACCTCATGTAATCAGTTCTGCCATCGTTCTATCTCCTCGCTAGAATCTGATGTGCAGGAGCTTTCACGCTTCCAAGAGATTCATCCATCCGCAGTTGGATTTACCCAATCTTGCTCACGCATGGTTATCTATTAGATGCAGTCCAAATCATCGTCGTTAACGTAGTCGCGCACTAGCTCCGTGTAGCGCGATCCTTTTGCAAGGTCTAAGGGTACCACTACGCGCAATGACTTTTTCTCAAAGATCATCTTGCACTTCTTTAGATTTATCACTCCATTCATGTGAATGGCCCAATCTATTCCCAATAGCGCAGGGTAGGGATTGTTATCATCAACAATCTCTATCACTTCCAAATCTGCTAGCGCGCTTACTCCTTCTATATCTATTGTGATTCCCTATAATCTCCCCATAGGTAGGATCTTTTGCTGGTTTGCCATCCGCAGTTGGATAGGAGACCATTGCAGCGTAGGCCTGCCCATGCACTCCCATGTCTGCTTTGGTAGGACGTTTGTGTCTGATCCTAGATCTAGGATCACTTGGTCCATCTCATATTCCTCAATTTTCACAGTCAATCTCATCTACGTTCCTGTTCGCTTTGTGTGCTTCCCGAGCTTCCAGACTATGCGCATTCTACTGGCGTGTCCCGGCGCATCTAGTTATGAGTTCTTGCAGCCCCTTTACAGCCTTGCTGTCGTGCGACAGCTTCATGCATGTCTCCAAGAACGTAGTGAGCATCGATGGGTCCATTTCTGGCTCCATTCTGTCTTTACTTCCTGGAGTGGAGGCATCAGTGAAGCTCCTTTTAGCTTCCATGAAGGTCTCCTTAGCGCACTCCAAATCAAATTCTGGTTCCTTCATTGGAGCCTTGTGAACCTAGGTACATTCTTTAGGCCACTTGTCTTTGCCATCCCCTGTAGTAAGACCACTCCAAAGCACGATGTTTACATTAGGGTGTTCCTCACATGGTTCAAACCTCATCATTTGCAGGTTCTGAGTCGGGGCAGGTTGGAGAGCTCCTTTATCACGCAACCTCGTTATTAGTGTGGGACAATCCTCCACCTCATGGTCAAACAACATACAATACAAGCATGATGGTCACATTAGATTTGTACAATCGTGAACATAATGCCCTGTCCACACCCCTGAAATCTAGTGCGCACCATTCCTTCGTTTTGATTGAGGGCCCATGTTTCGGCCTGAACTCTGTAGGTAGGAGTTCAATCCATCATCAGTTCATAACTTTGACAGGTGCGCTCATCATGTCCTACTGACCTACAGAAATTACAGAACAATTGTTGTGAATTCTATGTATACTTTTGTAATAGATGGCAGTTATCTGTAGCATGCTTTCCTCCTATCTGACAAATCACGCACCACAATGCAGGCACCGTGCTTGGTCCTGCTTGTGCCTATGGTCTTAGTGGCATTGGCCCTCCTCCCGCAAGGCAATTCGCAAACACCGGGCAGTGGTTCTTATCGTGCCCCTGGCCTTTTCATTTTACGCACCATACCTCATTGCGCATCTCTGGGCGGGTTGTCCTATCTTGTTTCAAACTTTGCATCTCCAGGCACAAGTTTTACAACTGTGCGTGAATCTACTAAACTCCTAGGTTAGGATCTTGTATCAGGGTCTCGTGTAATCTCATCGCGACCTCCAAGGCCTTAGCCTGAGTGGTTAGCCTTTATTGTGACAGTGCGTTCCGTAGATGTGGCGTGGACTGAGGTCTCAACTGAAGTAGTATGGGAGGGTGCTAGAACTAGGTTTCTGCACCCTTGAGATGTTTGAGAGGTTCGACTAGTCCACTGTTGGTTCCTTTGCGCAGGTTGCTTTGCACACTTTCCCGTTCCTCACAGCCTGATACATTACCTTTGCGCAGCCCTAACCAGGGGTTGTGGAGCTCCCACACTACGCTCTGTGCTATTACTCGAGATCTTACTTATCTTCCAGTACTAGTTAATTACCTTTGCCTACTTGAATGTCTTAAGTTATAATTAGTTATACAAAACATTCATACAGGTTTGCACATTGAATAAACAATATACTTGCAAATTGTATCCAATCATGCATTAAACCAAGAAAAGATACACAGAAATATAGTAAAACTTCTCTTTATTGATTCTTCCAATGGTTACAGACTCGACCTACCTTGCACACTCAGCTGCAGAGCCTTCTCCTACTCTATGACCCACAGACACACTTTACACTTTGACTCAATCCCTTAGACTTCTCCTCTTCTTCTATTCCTCTATTGGTTATCTTATACACTTAGAGCCTCGCTCTATTTATACAATCCCATGGTCCGTGGACCATGGGTAGGTCTATCCAGCCGAAATTACATTACAAAAACTAGGGTGGAAAACCCTGTGACTCTATTATGACTTTGCGCTCCACGCCCGTAATTCACGGATTTTTTACAAAAACTTGGTCTTTAAGCCCCAAAACATGCCTTGGGGGGATTCCATGCCCAAAAATCCCCTCGACCTGTGAAAACACATGGGCAACAAATCTTGCCTTATGCTTCTCCACACTACAATAAGCAGCTTTCTTTACCTTGTAAAGCCAACGGGAACTCACAATTGACTTGTTCTCCAGTCTCAGAACCATGTCCCAAACATTGTTACGAACTATGGAGTCATACTCGTCCACCATAGCATCAACCCAAATCAGCTATTGCACTGCTTCCTCAAACGAAGATGGCTTGGTCTCAACACATTCCCCAGCAAGGGCCATCTATCCAGTGTACCTCTCAGGTGACCTCCTCTGTCTGTGTTGAGAAGATGGTGCTCCCACATTCTCTCTCGTTTCCTCCAATAATTTTTCAGCTTCTCTTATGCGCTTCCGTCCATCTCTGTAAGACTCTGCTTGAGTGGATGTATCCACTCTTGGAACCTCTGCATGTGGCTGCTCCGCATTAGTCCGAGACTCCTCCTCCTTAGGAACCAACAGTTCCTCCACAGCCTGTAGTTGGAGCTCCCTCTAAAGGGAAACTTGCATGGCCTTCTGCTCATCAAACTTGAGATCTTTGCAAACCATTGTCCTCTGAATGGTAGGCAAGTACACCCGATAGTTGTGAGATGTATTAGTGTACCCCACAAATATCCCCAACTCTATTGTCGACTCAAGCTTATTCCATGCATCCTTTGTCACATGGAAATATACAAATGAGCTAAAGATCCTGAAGTGACCCACATCTGGTCTCTTATCAGAGAAAGCTTCCTCTAGTGTCTTCATCCCAAGTATGTGATGCGGGCTTCTATTCTGCAAATAGACCACTGTGTGCATGCCTCAGCCCACAAGTGAAGTAGTAGACCTTGGTCATTCAGCATTGCCCATGCTGCCCCCACAATAGTTATGTTCTTCCTCTCAGCCACCCTATTCTACTGTGGGTTATGAGGTGTTGTCAACTCTCATTTAATTCCTTCCGCTACACAGAAGTCCTTAAACTCTTGAGAGAAATATTCTCCACCATTGTTGCTTCTCAAGGCCTTGATCATCTTCCCTGAGTCTTTCTCGACCAAAGCTTTGAACTCACAAAACTTTGTGAAAGTTTGGTCCTTCTTATGCATGAAATAAATCTAGCATTTACAAGAATAGTCATCAAAGAAAATCACATAATACCTTTTCTTCATTGTGGATGTCGTTGAGAATGGTCCACACAAATTAGTATGAACTCACTCTAAGATAGCCTATGCTCGACTGTCTTGATCATGAAAGGAATACTTGGTGTACTTTCCCAAGGTACAACCTTTGCATGTGTCAACTTGCTCAAGTTTACCTTTGGGAAGTCTTGTAGATATCTATTGCATTATCTTCAAAGCCCCATGATGAAAATGGCCCAACCGCCTGCGCCACAACTCGCCAATGTCCCGGCTTTGCACCAATTCTGCTTTCGTACTCAATGTTGCACAATCATCTACCTCTAGTTTATAGAGATTCTTCACCCAAATCCCTATCCTCTTGGTCTGACCCGTGGCTATGTGTCTTAGGAATGCCTTTCCTTTACTAAAGACAACATTGTAGCCTTTGTCCTCCAACATCGCGACCGATACCAAGTTCTTCTTTAGTCCAGGCACATACATCACATCTGTCAAGGTGAGAGGAGCTCCATGCTCCCTCTGAAAAGCAATCGTGCCCACTCCTGAAACACTATACCTTCCGTCGTCACCCATCTCTATGTGCATCTTGAGGTCTTTCTCCTCCAAGGCACTGAATAAATTTTTATCCTCGGTCATGTGGAATGAGGCTCCACTATCAAGATACCAGACACAACCCATCATCGATGACACCATGCATGCAATGAGGGTAAAGTCCATTTCGAACTAAGAGGCTAATGCCTCACCTTCCGATCCTTCTAAGGATCCCTTCTTGGACTTCTTCGATGGGCAATTAGTCACATAATGTCCCATCTTGTGACAATTAAAGCATATTACTTTATACATGTCACCCTTCTTCCCTCCATGAGAAGAATTTGATTTGAAATGGGAAGACTTCCCCTTCCCTTTCCTTGCCTTACTTTCTAAGGACAGATTTTCTTCATCATCATTCTTGGATGAAGAACCATCTCATGTTCTCCCCCTGTTCTCCTCCTGCATAAGATCTAACCACAGTCATTCCCAATCCGATAGTTTCTCCCTTCCATTCACAGAGTCCTGGTAGCTATTCCAACTCTTTGGAAGAACAAGGAGAGCGAGTCTCACCATATCATCTTCGGAAGTAATTATTCCCACACTGCCAAGTTCATCTCTGCAAGTGGTGAGCTTGTTCAAATATGTGGAAATAGTATCACCCTTCTCCATCTTGATTCTTCGAAGCTTATCCTTGAGCACCAATTTCCTCTGGTCGCTATTGTTCTGGTAGAGTTCCTTCAATGTCTTCCACATTGAAAATGGAGTATCCTTCCCATGGAGACTCGAGACAATATGGTATCGAACTCCCTCAAGGATGATCTATCTCACCTTCGCCACACACTTCTTCCACTCAGCCAACTCTTGTGCACTAGTTGAAGTTGGCTTTGGGATTTCTTGATCAATGAATTCCCTCAAGCCATTGTCTTCTAATACAGCCTCCATTCTATCTTTCCATGTTATGTAATTTGAGCTACCTTCCAAGGCATACTCGAGTCTCAAGCCATAGAAGCCATTGGCCAACCTTGAAGTATGATATGAATTCGATTTTCACCTGCAACCCCGAACTTCAAACTTCGAATTCTCTTCACAGTATACTGTTCACAGCTCCGATACCATGTAGAAAATCTGATGGTAGGTTAACCCGATAATGCAATATAAATCAAATCAGAATACTATAACCTACTTCTACTATCAATTTGTGGAAGCTTAAAGATCAAGCTGAACAATATAACTAGAAGAAGAATAATCAATGGCACAATACACATGAAAATACTTTGGGGAAAGCCTCAGCTAAAAACCCCACACTATTGTATTATCATACATGGTGGAAATACATAGGAATTATACAAAGCCTTAGCTCTCACAGCTAGCTAGCTCTTAGTACAATCCTCACAAATGCTCACAGGCAATCTTGGCTTCTCTCCTACCTTCCTTTCTGCCCTCCAAGCTCCTATTTCCTTGCATTGTTCCTTATGGATGATTTGCCTGTTACCAAGTGGAAAACCAATCCTCCAAAACTGCACAATCCTCAAGGATAAATCCTTCACTGCATGCATGAGTTTTCTCCATGAGAAAACACATGCAACTAATAGTACATTGTCCTTGAACATTAATCTCAACTGGGTCTTTCTCAAAATACACATGCATGAGTTTCTGATGAGGGAATCTTCAGTTAACTGGAGTAGCACTAGTTGAGTGCATTAATGCATCAACTGACTGTTAACTCACTATTAGTTCCTCAAATAGTTTGGAACTAATTTAACTGGACTTAACTCAGTAAACTGAGTTAACTAATTACAACCCAAATATAACTCAATCTTATCTCCTTAATTTAATGGATAACTCTTGCATGACTTCAGAAAGACTTCTAACTTGAATTTCTCCAACTAATTAATTTAAAATAAATTAATTAATTATTTCCAAGTAGTTGTTAAGACTAAATTTGATTTTAATTCACAATTTAATTCAAGGACAAATTAAATTGGAATATTCTTGTTGACATATTTCAACAATGAAGGTTGCGCAATTTCCATCCGGAGGTTGGGAGTCTGACTGCCAAAACTACGCAAGGCACAGTCTGAGCTATCAGGAGGCTGACTAATTGTTGGAACTGCACAATGCATAGTCCATCATGGCCTACTGAGGACTGAAACTACGCAATGCGCAATTTCATTCAGCAAGGACATGCAACCAGCAAACTGCATTGTGTAGTTTTTGGGGCCAATAGAACACTGCCTCCAAGAATTGCGCAATGCAAGCCTGGAGGTCAGTGCTTGGCTATAATTGTGCAATTTATAGTGGGAAGGAGAGTCTTTGCTTCCATAAATGTGCAGTGCTAGCCAGGCAAGGCATGGTCTAGGCCAAGGCAGCCCAGTCCGACCGACAGGTGACTAAAAACATGAGGAGTCTGAATGCATGGTGAGATGAGTGAAAACGAGAGTGAATGATCATTCATGAAAATAGCAAGTGCAGGATTCAGAAACGGGAAAGAATGCATGTGTGTGAAGCAAGTCACTGCAATGGTGACCCTCCGTGCAAAACAGTGTCATGCATGTGACAACAGTGAGATGCAAAAGAAAACTGAAATGGTGCTAGTACAAGCTAGTATGCATGCAAACAATAGCAAGTGCTCACTAAAATCAAGCAAACAGCGTTCATGCGAAGCGAAACACAAAAAGAACCAGAAACACAGCGCAAATCATGAGCAGCGGGCTTACCCCAAGACAGCTGAGCTGAAAGTATCGACGACTCCTAGATACAATGTGGGGGATGCCAGAGTTGTAAGGTCGATGTGAGGAATCAGATCTGCAGCATCCGGTTCATGAGTTTTGATAAAATATAAGATGTGACGCGCATGCTACAAATCTAGGAAGAGTGACACTTGGTGGGAGGTTTCTGAGATGATCCTTGCATGCAACCTCCGACTGCTAAAAGTAGATCCCTGAATCATGGGATGTCTTTGCATGCTGCCTTGGGAGAAGCAGCCCATGCATGCAAATCAGTTTAATCGGTCCCAGAGGGAACCAGTCAACTCAACTGCACATGCAATAGTTTGCTCAGCTGGGAGGAAAAAATGCACATTTCTAGGAGGGAGTTGGGCTGGCTAACCAGAGAGATTGCGCAATTTCTGGGCAGAGTAGCTGACTACTGCCTAGAATTGCACAATTTTTGGGCTGAGCAGTCCTATTGGGAGAAATTTCGTAATTTTTCCAGTGAATACTGACAGGCAGATTTGCACAATTCTAGAGCCCCGCTGGCTACCAGACAAAATTGCGTAATTTCTATAGGGAAGGTTGGTTGCCCTCCAGAATTGTGAAATTTCTTGAGGGAGTTGCTCAGCCTACTGCTGGACCAAGTCCAGAGAATCAGCCTATGAGGGGAATGCAACAAGCTCTCATGGACAGACTGTCATTCTGCAAGGAAATCATTGAAGCTTGTGTACTTGACGAAGCAAGACATGCTGTTGTGAAAGGTTGGTAAGAAGGCTCCAAAACGAAGCTAAGACAAAATTTTGGAGGGTGGTTGTAGCCACTACAACACCAACCTAGATCCATCTTAACTTTGGATCTACCAAGTGCTGAGAGCGGTCAAATATCTTGAGATGCAAACCTCTTTTAGAGTGAAAAGAGATTTGATCCCTTTAGGCGCTTGGTAGATCTAGGGTTAAGATGGATCTAGGTTGGTTTAGTTAACTTTATGAATTTTTTAAATCTTGGTAATGTGGATATTACGGGGTAAGTGTTTTTATGAATATCAACATTTATCAATCATTTTTATGGAAGTAAACTTTGTATTGAGTTTGAAATTTATTATTGAAATTCATCATAGTAACATTCTCTCATTTTTAGATGATATCGTCATCTCTTGTCTCACTGTCATTGTTGGGTCCCTATAATACTAGTGATTACCCCATTACTATTGTAGTTATACCCCTTATTTATATTGTTGTGCCCCCATTACCCCCATATTGTTATTAATGTGCCCATAGAATCCCTCTATTGTTATTTTTGTGGCTTTATATTATTATTGTTAGGTCAGCTGGATTATGTTGTGACTCCATAGACTCCTATATATAGAAAGGAGGTTTTGTCATTTGAATCATCCAAGAATTGCTCATTTATGTAATGTAAAGGAGGTTGCCCCCTCAAAGAGGCTGAATTCTAAGGCGTGGATCTCTCTTTTCTATCTTTTTGTGAGCTGGTTTCATAACATTTGGTATCAGAGCTTTGGATTCTAGGGTTTCGCTGCTCCAAACAGGTCATCATGGAATTTTCGCTATAACTTTTTTTATGTGATGTTTCAGAAGTCGCAAAAAAAACCCATTTGAGAAGAAATCGCGCTGAACCTTGGTTCCGAATTTCAGAGATTTTTGCACGATATTTTCGAAGATATGATCTCAGGAAGTTGGTCTTTTTGCAGACTCCTGAATTACACTAAAAACAGGTGACCTGGGGAAAATCGTCATAACTTTCTTTCTGAGCATCGGATTGAAATTTCGTAAGAAGCTACAGAAAGAGGACGGAATTTAGTTTTCTTTTATATATTTTTTAGAGTCAAAGGTTGAAACAATGACACGTGGCACTTCATACAAGTTCGCTCTACTGAACTAGTCTATAATCAGGTCACTGCGGGAGATTGTGCATAATGCTTTCTTGGAGAATAAAATTTGGTTCAGACTAGTGGCATTGGAAAGAGGACATAGAAGGCTACTACAGGTCACAATTTCAGAACTGAATGATTCGAAATTACAGAGATACATCAGATTCAATATCAGGCTTCTACAAAGTAAAAAAAGGTGTGTAGTTTTTATTTTTTATTTTTGCATAAGCTTGGTTTGAAGGAATTCAAAGGGCCTAGTAAAGCATTATTATCGGTAACTGATGCCCCGAGGAAAGAAAATGCAAACACCTAGTAAGGAACCTGAAAGCTCTATCATGACTCATGAAGAAGAGGAAGAAATGCTACATGATATATCAAAATTACAAGAACAAGTGCAACAAATGTCACGCTCACAAAAGCTAACAGATGCTAAAATAAATGGCGTGGAATCTAAGATAAAGGGCATGGAAGCTAAGATGGACGATTTTAAGATAGATTTGAAGACATATTTGAAGAAAGACATGGAAAATTTGAAGACAGATTTGAAGACAGACATGGCAGATTTGAAGACAGATTTGACAAATTTTCTACAAGAGATACTTACTAATGGTGAAAAGGTTGTAAAGGAAACTCATGATGTGAACAAAAGTAATGTTAATCATGATTCCATAGATTCTAATGTTGGATCGAAGACCCACCATATTCCAAAAATCGATATGAGGAAGTTTGATGGCAAGGATCCCGCCACATGGATATTACAGATGGAGCAGTTCTTCGATCTCAATAATGTGCAAAACACACAAAAGGTACGTATGGCAACTTTATATTTGGAACCAAATCAATTTGTATGGTATCAATGGCTTTGCTCTCGTAAACAATTTATCACTTGGGCAATTTTTACGGAAGAATTGATAGCACATTATGAGGATACAAAAAGCAACACTTTTTTTAGCCAATTGATAAGTCTCAAACAAAAGGGTTCAATAATGGAGCACATTGAGGAGTTCCAAAAATTGAACATAAGGGTAAAAGATATTCCAGAGGAGCATAGGATTGATGTGTTCATAGGGTCTTTAAAGGATAATATCCAACATGATGTTCGACTTTGGGAACCTGATTCATTAGAGAAGGCATTCAGGTTAGCAAGAAAAATGGAAAGCAAAATTATGGCAACCAGGAAGCATACCACTCACAACTATAAAGACGGAAGTGTTGTTGCCCCTAGTCTTCCACAACCTATAAGGTTGACACCACAACAATTGGAAGAAAAAAGAGCAAAAGGGCTTTGTTACAGTTGTGATAGCAAATACACTAAAGGTCATAAGTGTGCTGAGAAGAAATTATTCTACATAGATTGTGAAGAGGAAGAAGAAAAGGAGCAAGAAAGGTCAAAAGAAGAAGATATACTCCAGGAACAAAGCCTAGATGAAGAACAAATAAATCCAACCATATCTTGTAATGCATTGGCGGGAATTACCACTCCTCAAACCATCAAGATAGAAGGACAAATCAAGAAGAAAAAGGTAATAGTGTTGATTGATTCAGGAAGCACCCACAATTTTATTCATTGTAGGGTAGCAAAAGAATTGAATTGCTTCCTATATCCAGCACCAGAGTGTCAAGTGATGATTGCAAATGGAGGAACAATAAATTGCTCTGGAAAGTGCCATAATATCAAGCTATCCATGGGAGAATATGTATTGACTAGCCCAATGCTTTCCATTCCAATGGGAGGTGCTGATGTTGTACTAGGAGTCCAATGGCTACAATCCTTGGGTACAATAGCTTTTAATTTTCAAGAACTTTTCATCAAATTTTCTGTGGAAGGAAAGGAAGTTGAATTAAGGGGTATTGCAGGGAAACCAGGAAAGATAATCAGCTCTAATGGTATGACAAAGCTTCTAAAAAAGGAGCAAAGAGGTGTAATTGCACAATTATGTTCGCTAGATGTTTCCACATTAGAATCATCTATTTCTCCAGATCTCCAAAAAGTATTGGACAATCATTCCAAGGTATTTGAGACTCCCAAAGGTCTCCCACCTATGCGTGATCATGATCATGCTATTCATCTGATTCCAGGAAGTGTTCCTCCAAACATCAGGCCGTACAGATATCCCTATGTCCAAAAAAGTGAAATTGAACGTATGGTTGCAGAAATGCTAGAGGCTGGTATAATTCAACCGAGTCAAAGTTCTTTCTCTGCTCCAGTAGTATTGGTGCACAAGAAGGATGGATCATGGCGCATGTGTCTGGATTATAGGGAGCTCAACAAGCTCACTATTAAAGATAAGTTCCCCATTCCTGTCATTGATGAATTACTGGATGAATTGCATGGATCAATTTACTTCACCAAGTTGGATCTTCGTTCAGGATATCATCAAATCAGAATGAAGATTGAAGACATTCCAAAAATGGCATTTAGAACTCATGAGGGTCATTATGAATTTTTGGTCATGCCTTTTGGCCTTACCAATGCACCTTCAACATTTCAAGGTTTGATGAATTCAATTTTCAAACCATTCCTTAGAAAATTTGTGTTAGTATTTTTTGATGATATACTAATCTACAGCAAGTCTTGGAAGGATCATGTTGAACATGTTGACAGGGTGCTACAACTATTGGAGGAGAAACAATTATATGCAAAAAGATCCAAATGTTTCTTTGGAGTCCAGGAGGTGGAATATTTGGGTCATATTGTATCTCATGAAGGAGTTAAGGTAGACCCTAGCAAAATTAAAGCCATTAAGGAATGGAAAATCCCCACATCCATAAAGCATTTGCGAGGATTTCTTGGGTTGACAGGGTATTATCGCAAGTTTGTTAAGAATTATGGGAGAATAGCAGCACCTCTAACAACATTATTGAAGAAAGATGCATTTTCATGGACTCCGGAAGCAACAAAGGCCTTTGAACATCTTAAAGAGGCAATGTGCCAAGCACCGGTCTTAGCTACACCGGACTTCACAAAAACCTTTATTGTGGAATGTGATGCTTCAGGAAATGGAATTGGTGCTGTTCTAATGCAAGATGAAAGACCCATTGCTTTTGAAAGTCGTCCAATCAAGGGAAAGTTTTTAAGCAAAGCTATTTATGAGAAGGAAATGTTGGCAATACTCCATGCACTTAAGAAATGGCGACCCTACCTAATGGGAAGACACTTCAAGGTAAAAACAGATCATGATAGCCTTAAATACTTTTTAGAACAAAGATTATCCTCTGAAGAGCAACAAAAGTGGGTCACAAAGATGTTGGGTTATGACTTTGAAATCATCTACAAAAAAGGGAAGCAAAATGTGGTGGCAGATGCACTCTCAAGGAAGGATGAGGATGTGGAAGCATTGTTGTGCGCTATTTCTATCATCCAACCAGATTGGATAAATGAAGCAAGGGAGGAATGGAAGAATGACGAAGAAGTGTGGGCACTTATTCGAAAGCTACAACAAGATTCCAGTACGTCTGATACATTTAGCTGGAAAAATGATTCGTTATGGTACAAAGATCGCTTATACCTCTGTAAGAATTCCCAGCTAAAACAAAAGATTCTTATGGAATTGCACACTTCTCCCTTAGGAGGGCACTCAGGATTTTTAAAAACTTACCACAGGGTTAAGAAGGAATTTTTTTGGGATGGCCTTAAATCAGATATTCAAAAGTTTGTGGCAAAATGTTTGGTTTGCCAACAAAATAAAGTTGAAACAATTAAGACACCGGGTCTATTACAACCTTTATCCATTCCAAGCCAACGTTGGGAGGAGGTTTCAATGGATTTTATCACAGGTTTACCCAAGTCTAGGGAAAGAGTGTCATCATGGTGGTAGTTGACAGACTTACCAAGTATGCACACTTTTGTGCATTATCACATCCATTTAAAGCCAGTACAGTTTCTACTGCATTTATGGAAACAGTTCAAAAGCTACATGGAAACCCAAAGATTATTGTAAGTGACAGAGATCCCATTTTCACTGGAAATTTTTGGACACAATTATTTTCTTGTCTTGGTACTCAGTTAGCTCATAGCTCATCTTATCATCCTCAATCTGATGGGCAAACTGAGATAGTAAACAAATGTTTGGAAGGATATCTTCGTTGCTTTGTATCTGATAAACAGACACAATGGGTCAAATGGTTGCCTCTGGCTGAATGGTGGTATAACACTTCCTTTCATACAGCAACAAAATGACCCCATTTATGGCACTTTATGGGTATCAACCACCATCCATCACATCATATTTAAGAGAAAATTCTAAGGTTCAGGCAGTGGAACATCACATCGAACATCAACAACAAGTCCTCCAACTCTTAAAGGATAACCTCGTGTTGGCACAGAATAGAATGAAACAACAGGCAGATCAACATCGCAGTGAAAGAAGTTTTGATGTAGGTGATTGGGTATTCCTACGGCTACAACCATATAAGAAAATGTCCCTCAAGCAAGCTAAGAAGGATAATAAATTATCACCAAAGTATTATGGTCCGTACAAGGTGTTGCAAAAGATTGGTACTATGGCATACAAATTGGAGCTTCCTGCAGCTTCTCGATTGCACCCAGTTTTCCATGTTTCATGCTTAAAGAAGGTTATAGGCGACAAGCTCCCAGTTCAAACAATATTGCCAGAACTTGACGAGGAAGGAAAAATTATATTGGAACCGGAAGCACTTATAGAAACAAGAACTCGACAGCTACGAAATCGATCAATTTCAGAGTACCTTATCAAGTGGAAGAACTTATCCGCTGAAGATTCCACATGGGAGGATGAGAATTTTATGCAGAAGTATCCTGAACTACTCAAGCGTTGAGGACAACACTTTTTTGAAGGAGAGGGGCATGTTGGGTCCCTATAATACTAGTGATTACCCCATTACTATTGTAGTTATACCCCTTATTTATATTGTTGTGCCCCCATTACCCCCATATTGTTATTAATGTGCCCATAGAATCCCTCTATTGTTATTTTTGTGGCTTTATATTATTATTGTTAGGTCGGCTGGATTATGTTGTGACTCCATAGACTCCTATATATAGAAAGGAGGTTTTGTCATTTGAATCATCCAAGAATTGTTCATTTATGTAATGTAAAGGAGGTTGCCCCCTCGAAGAGGCTGAATTCTAAGGCGTGGATCTCTCTTTTCTATCTTTTTGTGAGCTGGTTTCATAACAGTCATGTAGTCCAAAAAATTATCATTTTAAAAACTAAATATTCAAATTTAGTCATGATCCAGATTTAACTCTCGGGTTTTTGAAATTTTGGTATATAATTATTCTTTGTTGTCTTAAATTAATCCACTTATTTTCATTTCCTCATCCCTCCCTTGTTTTCATTTTCCAACCATTATCTCGATGGCCTACCTAATGAAGGCCATTTTTTTTAAATATAACCATAGATATAAACACTATTTTTTATCACTGATGAGGGTGGTGAGTAGGCGAATTTGTGTGATGGGACGGTTGCTTGATGGAGGGCCTGATGGTCTTCCAAGTGACATAAGATAGTCGTCCATCTGGGTGGTGCCAAGATAAGAGCTCATTTATGCCAGCTGGATTGCGAGCCTTCTCAAGGGTATTATGGTCTTTGCGAGGCGTGGTTTCCTTGTTGTGAAGTGAGTTATGGGAGTTGGTGTAGCAGAGGGGTCTTTCCTATGCCTATGATGGGTTTATGGTTGTCTTCGACAGATTTGGGACCCAGGTTTGAGCATGGATTCTTTGCGGCTCCAGGGTGGTGAGGAGGTCTCTCTAGGCTTTAGGGCTTGGATTCCCTTTGCATGCATTTGGTCGTCAGAGTGTGGAAAGGTGGTAAGTATGCAAGGCACCGCTCTTGTACTTGCTCTGGTGGCATTAGTCATTTTTTATGTTCATTATCTTAGTAAGGGTGGTAGAGATTTTATTTGGTGTTGGGTCGATGGTGTGTTTGTTGAGGAGTGTTATGATGGCCTGGGAGCCAAGCTTGAGTTTTTTCTTAGGGTTGGTGGTTGCCTGGAGTCTTAGTTTTGCATGGGGTAAGTGGTTATGTTCTCAGGAAGTCCTGTGAGGAGCCTGAGTGGGCTCTCGAGCACCTCCACCTCTATGAGGACCTTTTGATTCAGTGTGGAGATGGGTTGTGGGTGAAGGGAAAGAATTGTGTTTGGGAGGTTGGGAGAAAGTGGTTAGTGTTGGTGGAGTAGACCAACGTCTGGGGTGAGTATAAGGCTTCAGGCTTGGTTTCTATGTACAAGCGAGTGGGGTGGCAAGGAGGAGCAACCTTAGTTGTTTTTTGTTTTCCTTCATAGCTCTGAGCTGGTGTGAACCTTTTTGGTGTCGCACGTGTCTTGGGACTGTAGTCAGGAGAGAATTGCATGTGTTGGGTGGTGGTTGCGTGGTTTGCTTTCTCGGGGTGTCCGCATGTTGCAGCAAAGGGGTCAGGCCCGCAGAGGCAGTATTTCCATGGATGGTGAAGATTTGTTAGGAGGTGGTCAGGCTAGAGGGGAAGTTGAAGCGGGGACGGAGGGAAATTGGACCAGGAGGTATGACCAGGAGGGGGCGGGCTTAGAGGAATCTCGTCGATAGCTTCCATTTTTTGCCAGATTTGGGCTCTCTCAACACAGATTGCGGACCTTGTGAATCATCGCCATGATGATTAGAACGAGGTCATCATTTTTATGAATGACATTCAGTAGAATCAATGAGACTTAACGGATAGTGTAGCCTCAATTAGGCATAGCCAAAGGGGCCTACATGAGAGGTTGGACCGTATCGAGGGAGGCCTTGGATAGCTGGAACATCATGCACATGAGGGTCCTCCTCTTCTGGACCAGTCGGGTAATTGGCATGATCAGCTTCCTCCAAACTAGTTGATGTCTAGTTACATTTGTATTTTTCTATCCTATTGGTGTCATTTTTATGGTTTAATGTTTAACCCTATTAAATTTTGATCTAAAAGACACTATTTTTGTACATCCCCCGTGGCCAATAGATCTGTTAGGAGTGAGGTGGGGAGGAATGTGATGACCAGATATATCATGTACATCATGTTGACGAATTAATAGAAAATGTTGACCGACAAAAAAATATACATTATTTTTTAAATGTATTAAACCTTCAAACATTATTGTGCCATATTTAGCCACCCAATACTTAACCATCTTTAAATTGTCATCACTCCATTGTTTTCATTTCCTCACCCCAAAACTTGCCTATTAAATCAGATTTTTAGAAATTTAATTATGAAGATTAAAAAAAATAAAAGCTACAAAAATTCCAAACATTATTAAAAACTTGCCAAAAACAAACCATATACTCAAACAAAACTTTTACCAAATTCCTTATTATTATAGTAAATGATACATGGAATAGAATAATAAATTTCCCCTTTAAAAATATTTAGTGGATAATTGACATTCATATATTTACTAATTGAAAAGAAATACTAAAATCACCTATCTGTCAGTGTGATTATGACATATTAAATTAATATGGTAAATAAAACTTTGATATAATTAAATTTTAACCAAATTATATATAATAATAATAAAAAAACACATTTATAAATATTGATGCCAGGATAGTTCACCAAAATCCATAATTTATATTTTAAATTAAATTATTCAAAAGAAAAATAAAACCTTCATAAAAAATGATAAGTTATTTCATCAAAATGTAATATTTATTTTTTAAATTCCATTAAATTTAAAATAAATCAAAAGATAAATAATTTATGAAGATTGATATCCATGATATTCCACCAAGATTCATATTTTAAATTTAAAAATCAATTATATATGACGTTAAATTAAACCTATTAAAAATATACAACTTTATAATTAGAAGAAAAAAAACAAAACATCGAACCTTCAACCATATCAAATATAGGGTGATAAATAAAAAATATAATTTTGAAAAGAAAAATAAAACCTTTCATAAAAATTATAAACATTTAGGATATTCAACCAAAATTCAAATTTATACTTTTTCAAAAAAAATCACATTAGGAAATTCCACCAAAATTAGTTATTCAAAATTTAAACTATGCCTCTGAGACACTTGAAGACCCTTATATATGATAGCAATAATATATCCCACATATAACCATTAACACCTTCCAATGTGCCACGCAACTCACTTATACACAAAATCTAGGCAATTCACTTATCTTATACTCAAAATCCATTTTACTTCCTCGATCGTTTACTTAGTAACTTTAATCACAGCCCCTCCCCTTTAATCATGTAATCAAATGTCTTCTTCGTTTACTCTTTCACTTTAATCAGAGTTCCTAGACCCTCTTCTTTAATCACATAATCAAATGCCTTGTTGATATCCACAAAAGAAATGTGATAGGTAATAAATTTGTCACATTCAAGAATCTTCAAAGAAACCAGGATTGATCACATAAGAACTTAATTACTTCCAACCCAATCAAGCTTCTACAAAATCAAGAAAGGATATATTAAAAAACTAAATTACAATTGGGAAGCAGAGATTTGTGTGATCATGTACTTTGACAAACCAAAAAGAAGTTTCTAACAAGGAAAACTAGCAAAAAAAAATGAATGCATCATTGAATAATAGTTAAAGTATTACCTTATTCTAATACAGCTCTACAAGGCCTGAAAAATCTGCATGAGGTTTATAGTTTCAAAATAAGGTTCCTTTCAACATCCTCTTATTCAAAAGATTCACAAGATTTATTGCAAGCATTACCTCTAAAATATACACCCTAATCCTGAAAATACAAAATCATCATATAAAATTCCATTTCACTTATCAACATATTAATTACAAGAAATTTCTTAGAAAGGAAGCAATGACCAAGTATAATTATTTTTTGAATTGCTAATATCTTTAAACGAAAAGGAGCTAAGAGAAATTAAATCATGGAAATCTTCAAGGGCTTGAATCATCCCCTTAATGTTTCCTATGCATTCAAGAGTGTTGTCAACTCCTTCATGAATTCTTTCTGCAGTTACCTATTTTTAAAAAATAATGCAATAAGTTCTCAAAAAAAATCATTGGAATTATATGTCTTTAATAGGCTACATTATAGAAGAATATCATTGGCAAAACCATGGGTTGTCAAAACCTGGAGCCCAAAAACCCTCAACAATTGACTATTTACCATTTTTTTTCAAAATGACTATTTTACCATTTTATTTTAATTTTTTCCTTGGCTTAACCCACATGGATTTGAACCTTGAATCTCACTGTTTACATAATACTTCATATCATGTCTATTGCCAAATTTTACCATATATATATATATATATATATGTATATGTATATGTATATGTATATGTATATGTATATGTATATGTATATGTATATGTACATGTACATGATATACATGTACATGTACATGTACATGTATACATATACATATATATAATGTAATTTGACCACGTCAAAATGTTTGCATAACATGACATAAAAATAGCATGACATTACAACTTGGCCTAAAAACCCAACGGTAAATTGGTTATTTTGCCATTTTATTTTAATTTTAAATTTCTTTTATATAATATAATTTGACTAAGTGAAATTTTTTAGATAATATAACATAACAATAACACAACACAACATCTCTTCCATATTGAGCTAGAGATCGCCTCTCAGTGCAATAATAAATGTATTACTATGTTAACTTTTGATGGTTAAATTTAACTACCCTACATTATTACTAGCATTTGCGGCAAAAGGTGCAAAGACATGCCAATAGAAATGTAGATGAATGTAGAGTGAGGCAAAGGTAGTGCTATAGGAAACAAGGACCATTGCTTTCCAAGGAAATTTGATAATGTATTAAAAGGAGAAGTGGATTTATGCAGGTGGATTGCTCAACAAACAGGTATCTTAGTAGATCTAGTGTACACCCTTGTCAGATGGGAGTATGCAACACGTACATATCAAAATAGCACATACAGTAATGTGAGTGTTATTTTGTCAAGCAATGATTGAGGTCTCTTGAGGATCAATATTCAGGGTTGTTACAGGACAAGATTCATGGTGATCTGCATTGTTTGAGGATTTCTCCTTATATGTTCATCCTATGTTTGCACATAATTAACATTGTTTTGTGAACTCTGCCTTCTTTTTCTTCAGAAAATTAGGTGCAGGGCTATTTTTGTCCATCAGGATTGTTCTTTGTGCTAATTGTAAGAACTTCCCTATCCATACCCATATAACCCATAGTTGATTAAGCACATTAAACATATTATAGATTGGAATCAAGCTCCATGGAGGACAAGCTATTACCAACCAGCGTAATTAAAGGTGAACCGTTGTTGGGCCAATAGGTTTTAACATTTTACATTGTTGCAAGCAAAGGGGGGGGGGGGGGGGGGTGTTGTGGGATGTTATTAAAATATATGCATAAAAATAGTGAATCATTCTATAGGTCAAGCAATCAGGCATATTGGACATTATGTTGCTATATTGCTAATTGATCCTCATTATACATCAATAGTGAAATCTAATTCATTCAAGGGAAGTTTCTCTACACTATATTCTAAGCTTCCCACTTGGATCAAGGAGCGTCTTTTTATTGTTACAAGTAATTTTAGAGAGTTCCAGAGGATGTTTTGCGAGTTCTTCAAGTAACCAACAATAGACAACAAAAATAATATGCTCTAAGTGAGGCCACTTCATAACTCAAAAGGAACATGAAAATTACAATTATTGAAAAATTGTCTGGAAAGATGCTAGCATTGCATCAAAAAGGTTCTAATATGTTTAAAAAATACCCTAATGTTTGTGCATTTGTCACTTTCATCAACGAGTCCATATATAAAAGGATGATTTAGAATAAAAAGAAAACAAAGTGAAGACAAATAAAACAATTATCTAAGTTTACCTTTTGCTACAAAGGTATGGGACTTGCATACGGTAAGCAAACCCAAATTTCTCATACAAGCTTGAGTAAGTCTAAAGGTCATCCTTAGTGAACCAAGGTGGCAATGGCATAGAAGGATCATAAAGATCCATTACCTCCTTACCATATTTTTCCACGGGCATTTCACTACTAGAGAAAAGGGTATATATATTCCTTATCACTATTTTTACATCAAAGTGCCCAAGATCTACTACGCCTCTTCCAAACTCCTACAACAATAAATTTAAAAGGAGGCAATCATAATATTCTATAGAACGAGGGTTGCTCTCACTATTCACAAAATAAACAATATTCTGATAGAATGTCCTTGTTTAATGTATATTTTTTGCACAGATACGAGAGAAAAAAACACCTGCCAATGTCTAACATATAGGCCTTTAGGAGTTGAGTCCATATTACTGGACAATCCACCAGGTTTATTGTAGGGTCTACCCAATGTTACAACTCCTTTCACTCGATCTAGATGGTAGATATCAATATAATATGAAATATTTGCTCCAAATTCCTTCCCCACAGTAAATTCCTTCTCTATGAAACATAGTTTCAAATATGTGAGTTAGAAGATACAAATATGAGTTTCCTAAATTGTGTTCTTTGACTTAGCATAGGGTCGTCTTCCTCTCAAATATATAAGATACAGAAATGTTAATGAGGCACATATTTCATGGTCAAATATGAGTTTCAAATTTTTATTCTTTGCATGACCATAAAATCATCTCAAACATAAACATGTGTAAATAATTGTTTCCAAGAAAGAGATACAATACATGTAATGCTCTAGTGGTTGGATTTGCACTTGGAATCTGTGAAGCAACTAAATGGTCACTTAAGAAAAAATGAAAGGGGTGATGTTTATGATGAGCGATCATGAATTTAACTTTGATAAAACTCTACCAATCTGGTTAAGTGGGTAGACCATTGCTTTCCAAGGAAATTTCATAATGTATTAAAATGAGAAGTGGAGTTATGTAGACAGAGTGCTCAATAGACAAGTATCCTAGTGGATCTAGTTCCACCCTTTCCATTTGGGAGTATGCAACATGTACCTATCAAAATAGCACATACAATAATGTGAGTGTTATTTTGTTAAGCAGTGTTTGAGGTCTCTTGAAGATCAATATTCGGGGTTGTTACAGGACATGATTCACTGGTGATGTGCAATGTTTTAGGATTGATCCTTATAAGTTCATCCTATGTTTTCATAGAATTTAAAATAAAAAAAATATGAACTCTGCCTTATTTTTTCTTTGGAAAATTAGGTGCAGGGTTGTTTTTTTCCATGAGGATAGTTCTTTGTGGTAATGGTAGGACTTTCCTATCCATGCCCATATGACCCATAGTTGATTAAGCACATTAAATATATTGATAGATTGGAATCAAGCTCCATGAAGGACAACCTATTACCAACCAGTCAAATTAAAGGTGAAACAGTTGTTGGGCCATTAGGATTTAACATTTTACATTGTTGCAGGTAAGGGGGGGCGGGGAATATTATTAAAAACTCTACCTAAAAATAGTGAATCAATCTATAGGTCAAGAAATAATGCATATTGTAGATTATGTTGTTATATTACTAATCGGTCCCCATTGTGCATCAATAGTGAAATCTAATTCATTCAAGGGAAGTTTCTTTACACCAATTTCTAAGCTTCCCACTTGGATCAAGGAGCATCTTGTTATTGTTACAGGTAATTTTGGAGAGGTCTAGAGGTTGATTTGTGAGTTCTTCAATATAACCAACAATAGACAACACAAAGAACATGCTCTAAGTGAGGAAATTTCATAACTCAAAAGGAAAATGAAAATTAAAATTATTGAAACACTGCCTAGCAAGATGCTAGCATTGCATCAAAAAGGCTCTAATATGTAAAACAAATACCCTAGTTTTTGTGCGTTTTTCACTTCCATCAACAAGGCCATCTATAAAACAAAATGATGCAACAATGTAGGAATGGATACAAAATGATGCAACAATGCAGGCATGGATGCACGATTGGCATATGTAGATGCTACTTCTAGAGTCAAGTTACAAGATGCATTAAATCCTCATATGAAGAAGCATGAGTATCAAGCAAGGTACTTTTATGCCCTTGCTTGTTCTATACCACAAGATATACCCTTGGATACATCCTGCTAGCTTATTTTCACAATTTAGTCAATTCCATCCTAGGGAATGGAATCAAAGGTTGTCTTGGTGAAAATGCACATATTGTTCTCTCACATTAAATTAAAGATATGAAGTGAAGAAAAGTCAGAATTTTACAGGTGGCAGAGTTGATCGACTTAAAGAGAAATTGAGAGATTTTCAAGATAGATTCAATAGATTCATATCTCCATAATAGGAAAAAATCAGATGGTAGTGCCAACATACCTTTCGCAAAAATATATATATTGTTGTGTATGCACAAGTCTCACCACCTCCATAAGGATTTGGCCATGTAGGACTAAAAAGACACCACAAAATCGAAAGCAAAAGTTTAAAGACCAAACCAACAAAAATAATATTACACTATTGTTGGTTATCCAAAGCAATATTCTTGAGAACATAACCACCTCGCAAAATCTAATTGTAAAGGAGGTTGTTGTCTTGATTTTCTAGGAAATTTTGAAAAGGTTGGCGATCACTCCTTCAGTGGTGAAACAAAGTTATTATGTTCTCTTGTAACTCCAGTTGTCTCATTGGAAACTACAGCAGTAGCAAGCCTCTAAGGAGAAGATGGAGTATCAACATTCAGATTTGCAGTATAACATTTGTCAAGTAACACCTAGTTAGGTGAAAGAATGCATGTGGGTATTAGAAAAAAATATAGTTTGAAATAAAATTGATGTCATCACTTCAAAATTCCTAGGTGGTTGTGCAATAGGGATTGTGAAATAGGTTCCCAATCAACAAATGAAAACAGTAATATCTTAGTCTATGCATATGGGCCCCATCCCAACAACTTCAATCTCCAAGTTGATCTAAGACATTGAAATTGTGAAATAAGTTCCAAATCAGCACATGAAAACAATAAAATATTAGTCTATGTACATGGGGCCCATCCCAACAACTCCAATCCCCAATTTGATCTGAGACATTGAAAAAAACTAGTTTCAATGCATCTACCAAGCATTATGACACATTACATACATGTGCACAACTCTACAGAAAATATGACCCATAAGCAATCAATATCTCCACAATAGTGAATAATGAAAAAGAAATCAAACAATAGTTGTTGAACTGGCCCATCATGCTACCACTTAGTATCACATTGATGAAAAGCGCCAAAAACATTTCAGAAATTTGAATCATATGTTTAATTTTGAATCACTTCTGTTGCTTAGAATGTGTAAAGGACAATCATTCACAACCTAGTAAAGTTAAAGATGATGAAAACTGCAAATATTCATAATGTGAAGAGAGTACATAGGACCTTCTCGCGATAATGGAATATATAAGGAAAACATAATTTAGAATATCCATTAGCAAAATCATGAATGAGTGATGAAGTCAAGTCAATGGAATAACAAACAAATTAGATTCCAGAAAATTATATGAGAAAAGAACAATTGTTGATAAATAAAATCTAAAAATAAAAAATCAACAAATGGCATTATGTCGACTTCTCACCTAGAGCATTTCAGCGATTTGAACCATAATTTTAGTCAAAAGACAGAACTGTGGATTGTTCAAATTTGAAATTCTCGATGTACAATAAATACACAAGGAAGAATATTTTGTTTTTCAAATTAAATAAGATGGTTTTACATAAAGATCAAAGTGCCATAAATATGCTTATGAACTGACCACTTAGAACAAAATATACAAGAGCATTATAGGCATTCAGTATTCAGTTTAGAGTAGTTACGTACAAAAACCACCTAAACCGCTTCAGAATTTCAATTTCCCATAGATTGTGATTCATATTTACTGATTAAATTTGAAACAACATAGAACAACACAGTAAACAGTTACAATTTGATATGCATCTATCATTCTCCCAGCCTATTTCCCCGACAAAATTGACATTCAATTTCTCAAAATCATGTTTTGAGTATTTTTCTAATATGGACAGAGATAAATGTTAATCTTGTGGATGTGGTCCAATGATTAAGAGGGGAAGTTTCGTCCCATAGATATCATAGTCCAATCCTAGAAAAGACTTATGTACACCTGAGAGCTCCTGGAGGTGTGATTTCTTCAAGTGAAAAAAGAAATATAAATGTTCCACTACAAAATTTATCTCGCTTCACTGAATAATCCAATTCTCATGCAGTCAAGAATGGTATAGAAGAATGTATCCATTTATGAATGCTTTTAACGCTTCCGATGTGAAATTCCAAATATCAAGGTTCTCTTCATGATTAAGTGAAAAAATAAAAACCTATAAACTTGTATCCAGTCAGAATTTTTCTGCATGTTTATGTCTTGATTATCATTATATATTTTCTTCTAATATGCCCCACAGTCAGATGGAGTTTATACTCAAAGGAGTATTATCTAGGAAACTATGTTTTTCAATAACATACAAAAAGAACATTGACTATAAACAACATACCCTCAAAGCTTCAGACTGATGTCTACATGAAATTAAAAATACACATAAGAGTAGACCCTGAATGCTTCGACAGCTTGGATGTCTACATCAAATTCGAAATATCAAGGTTCTCTTCATTAATTGAAGTGAGAAAGGAAAAAAACCACAAACAAAGATGCCTTGTATCCAGCAAGAATTAACAAATTATGATATGCCAGTGACTTTAATTAAATATCACATATGATAACTAAATACATGGGTCATTATCTAGGCCACTTGTATGTAATTTGATAAGCAAGTTATGCATGTAATGGAGAATAAATACATGTTTTTTTAAGCTTTGTTTCTCTAAGTAGGGAAATCTTATTAAGCTTTGTTTTTCCATACAGGGGGCTTTGGGACTCAATAAACCGTTTCACGATGGAATTAACAGAGTACGTTGGGTAATATGCTAGGGATTTGGGTCTCATATCTCGGAAATATGCAGAACTGGCATGCCGACAAACACTCCTATGTCACTACATTTCCTTGGATTCCTCTATCTAGGAGAAGGTAGAGCTCACCCAGTTGGTGTTGCTCCTTTTATTTCCATGGTGGACATCTGGTTCTGTACATATCATTTGAGTCACAGATAAAATGTCGGGTAGTTTTGCAGCACTCAAGGAAAGCTTAGTTCCTTATTTTTTTTCTCTCTATGTGGCCTCTTATCCACTTGAGAAAATCTTCTACATTAATTATCATATGCCAAAAGGAAAGAGGCCTTGGCCCAATAAACATTTCAAAATGCATATCAACGTCCAACATAGAGTAGAGGAGAGCATAGCTTGCACATCATAAGGGACCATAGTTTTCATAGTGAAGGACGATGTATTGACTCAAAGCCCTATACATATATAACATTGCAGTATGTTTCTATTGGTAAGAGGCACTTAGGGTTCTTGGTATGGTTTTCTAGATCTCGCCCCCTTTCTATTGTTTTTTGTTGTCAGTAATTCATGCATTTAGAATCCCGGCTATGATATGGTTAACTTGTTGTAGGTCTCTCCATGATATTTGCATCTAGTGAATTTGCTTGAAAGGGGCTAGAATTTGCTGCTAAGGTTGGAGATTGATTGTGTATGTTGTTGTTGTTGTTGTTGAGGCTTTCTTTACATGCCAGAGGATTCAAAAACTAAGTGCGCCAAAGTGATCTGTGTTGCAAGAGCCATGAATCTGCCTTTGTTGGCTTGAGTTCAGTGATGGACAAGAACGAAGTATTTTCTCTGTGGGAATGAAGAGGAGAAAAGGAATGATTTTGCAAGGCTCTGTCCACCATACACAACCCTTGCATTTTTTTTGGTAACCAATGCACTTATGGACCAATATTCCACCTCCAGTCTTGAATTTTTCCTTACAAACAACACGACACCTATTGGTACAAACAACACAACATGATATTGAGGACAACTAGAGAGGACAGGAAAACTGGAGGGAATCTCTATAGTGGAGGATGAAGAATCTCTACAGTGTCACTAACAAGAACCTTATAATATAACGCGTATTGGCATAATTAGTTATTTTAAATTATTAATCTTTTTTCTGCAAGTTTCAATACTTTGTATTAATCATTTAAATAAAAATACATAGATACATTGGGGAAATTCGATGGAATTCCAACTGAGGAAACTCCACCTATACCAAAAATACTCAAGATGTCCCAAAATGTATTCCTCTCACATTGAAACTTCCCATATGGGCTTACAAGATAACCTATGGATTAACATAGGCAAGCCTAACAACGTGATATACCCATCACAACAGCCAAACACCCTAGACTAGAAAACACAATTTTCAAAACAGTGGATGGATATCCTTTTCATATCATTCAAAAGCATATGCTTGCTGATACTGGGACAAAATATCATGCTAAATCTTTGGTTCACGACACCATATGTCGTTGTAATCCCACTGGAGATATGTCAAAGCTAGGCTAGGAAAAAACATAGAATATGTTGCTTGGTAAATCGATCACCATACTTCCACTACAAACTTCTACCCTTAATCCTCATCAAACGAGGAGACTATCGTTGGACCACAGGCACTAGAGCTAGGCAAATCATCTTGGTCGCCACCTTCTAACTCACAAGGTATATGACTCTCAACATGTCTCAGAAAAGTGTTTATACCATCAACCCCGAAGTGCATATTCTGCGACATTCTTTTGACATCCTCTATTGATGCAAACAAATTGCATTTCTCCACTTATTTTTCTCTAAAGTTGGGCCCAAAAGTGTCTTCATTTACCAGTCAAGGGCCACTAAAATTAAGAATTGTTTCTTCCTAACTCTTGTGTGACTTGGGTCTGGAACCCATCCACCCATATCTTCAAGGAGTTATAAGCCATACATTTATTTCCTCTCTTCTCCTGCCTTCATTTCCAAATATCTAATTTCCAAATGCACATACGAAGGGATGGCATTGAAGTTGAAGCCATTTATTCATGCATGAACAATATCATTCCCCTTTTTCTAGATCTAGCTAAACTTCCACCACGCCTTCTACTTCTTTGATGTTGCCTTAGAGGCATGTCGAAGTCAAATATGGGTTGATTAAGATATTTGTAGGGATTTCCCCTTCCTACAAATGGACAAACATAGTAGACTTTATCCTCTTCCAAGTTAGGACACTGACACACAGAAACGTCACAGTATCCCCAAACAAAATGACTATACTTTGAGAGCAGGTCACCTACACAAATCAGAGGCAATGAGAATCCTACGCAGGTCTTACCTTCTTCCGCCATTGGACCCACACTACACACCTTCCAAGTGTCAAAACAACCACAAACCCAAGCCCAAAGGACCATAATACAACCCTGATGTAGCTGCTACAACCACCCTCCAAAATTTTGCCCATGCTTTGACTTTAGAGCCTCCCTTTTATCCACAAGAGTTTATATTTCACTGACATCAAGTATTCATGATATGATAAAGACTTGTATTTTCATGGTGTGCTTGTGATTCTTTGTTTTGATCCTGATTTGAACCTTTACAGTCACAAGCAAGCTTTTGACATAGCCTTGTAGCATTGTTGGGCTTACCTCTAGAAACTGTGTAATCTTGGAAGGAAAGCCAACCTTGACGATTGGAGTTGTGAAATCCAAGACGGGAGGTTTTCCTTGAGCTCAAAAACTACGCATTCTGGGATGACAGACCAGCCTTGAGCCCAAAATTTGTGCAAAGCATCTCTTTAGCTCAAAAACTGAGCAATGCACTAAGTCAAGGAGTTGCCCAGTTGTTGGGATCTGCACAATATTCTTTCGCAGTGTGAATGGCCAACTTTCCTAAAAAAGTAAACAAACGAAAAAGGAAAAAAGAATCCCTAGAAAATAGGGAGTCATTAATTATTTTCCCGAAGGTGGCACACTTATTATTTTTTGAACTTTCTGCCAAGTGTCCTTTTTCCTTGTTTTTAGGCATGCACGTCATAAACCCTAACCAACCTAGATCTATACAATGGATGACCCTATATCTCATTTGTACATTCTATCTTGGAGATCTAACCTTCCCAAGGAGATCAAGGAGCCTTTGGTGGAGTTTGCGGCACTTTTCCTCGTGAGTTTTTATTTTTTCATCTTTTGTTGCTTTTTATTGTTTCGCTTCTGTGAGTGTTGTTTCACTTGCTTCTTTTCATGGTTGCTGGAATTTTAAGTTTTAACTTATTTATCTTTTACAAGTGTTGTTTCAGCCCGTAATTTACTTTTTACAAGTGTCACATCGGTTTCTTGTGTTTTCCGTTAGTGGTTGTCGTTTCGGCGACTCTCCATGCATGTTTATTTTTCCTTTTGCATGATGATATTATAAACTTTATTTGCACTTATCTATATATCCTTAGTCATGTCTGCACTCTAACTTGCATGATCACTCAGATCTTCCAGTTTCCCGCATTTTTTTGGGCAGATTTTTCCTTTCCTTGGCCAATAGTTGCCTTGTCTAGCTGGGCATTGTGCAAGTCCAAGGCTCAAGCTTGATGCTTGGACTCTAGGACTACACAATGTGCAGTACTTGGCTATCCTAACTACGCATTGTGCAGTTCTATGGCTCAGACCTATCTCTTGGCCACTGAGATTGTGCAGTACGCAGTCTCCACCTAAGTCTGCATATGCTGAGAATATGCATTTTGCAGTCTCTAGCCTCAATATGCTCCCCTTGATACTGAGATTATGAAATGCGAATTTCATGCAGCTAGTCTCCTTCCTTCACCTCAAGAGTTGCACAATTTTCCTTATCATTCCAATGGTTGTTGTTGTGATCTTGCTTTGTGATTCAAATTGCTGAAGCTAATTTTTCTTTGTCGTGAGTGTATTTTCCTCCTAAAGGTGCTATAATTGTTGAGAAATTATCTTCATCAGTCACTGACATCATGGCACCAAATAGATCTGCTTCAAAGGACACCACAGAAATCAATATCAGGGAGGTATTTGAGATTACGCTAATGAAATTTCCAGTTTACTCATATACTCAATTGTTCATAGAGAAAGAATCAGATATCACATGGCATAAATTGAATGAAGCATTCTCAACAAGAAGCTTCAAAGTAAAACTTGAGGACCAGCAAGTGTATATTAATGTCCAAAGGTCAGAATTACATAAGGTTTCATTCAGGTATCCAACTTTCCCATGTGCAGACATTGTTAGTTGGATAGTTTCTCATCCAGATCGAAAAATTATGACTCTGAACAATGATAGCAGACAAAGGCTTGCTTTTTTTCTAGCATTGGATTATCATCTCATGAAACATTTGCTAGAGCCGGAATATCTCATGGACTCTTACATTTATCTTGCCACTGGCTACATAAGAAAAAAGAACATTGTCACAAGTTGGTTGAAAGAGCCAGCAAAGTTCCGCTAGACACCCACCAATACCTACAAGAAAAAATCTCTCAGGAGGGCCTATCAGCTCTTGATAGTTCTATGTTGTAGAATCTATGGTCAACAGAGCATTGAGATCTTCCCTAAAGGGTGGAAATTCTTACTGAACCAGGTTGTGAATGAAGGAAGACCATTCAACTAGTCAAACTTGTTTGCTCAACAACTAAAGATCCATGTAGCTAATGCCCTCAATCCTCCCAATGGAAATCTAGCTAGATTTTACATGTCTTCCTATCTACTGGATGAAATAGTTGCCCACAATGCATTCCCTAGCATGAATTAGACTTGTACACCAACAGATGTTGTCGTGCATATTTATTGCAAATTTCTTTCAGAGTGTAGCAATAGAGGAGTAACAAAAAAATCTGATTGATCACTTCCGCATCCCATTGTACAAGTTGATCTTTGAGGAAGAGCCACCTTACATGTCATGTGGGGAAATGGAAGTTGTTATAGGCCATTTTTTCACATCCGATTAATAGGCCTCCTAATGGGATCAATCAACATCCCATTCCCCCTTGTCATCATCTTGCGCAAATACTTAAGCATGCATCTTTCATTCCCCATATTTTTTGCCTGAAACTGCATCATCTAAGCTAGTTTTAGGAACAACACTCCTTGGCCTCTTATTGGATAGCGTTCACCTACAAGTTTCTCTATTGTGGCTTACGTTGATCACCTACAGGTTTCTCCCCTTTGCACCTGCATTGGTTCTAGAAATTCAAGAAAAAGAGAGAAATTATGGAAGCCTCCTCTTCCAGAAGCTTCCAGAATTTGTTACAACCATTTACCTCAGATAAAACATTTGGATCCTATCCTACCCTACTTTGGAGTTTCCATCCCTTATCCTTTGATCCCATCCTCCCATCAAAGGTGGATCTAAAACCTTAGATTGGTAATTGGATAAGAACTCTCAACTTACCCCACTCCTCTATATATTTACAGCATTCCATATGTAAGAGGTTGGCTTTTGGAGAGTGATTCTACCCTTATGTTATTGTGGTGAGAGGTTTTGTTTCAAGCATTTAGGGTGATTGGAGGTGCACATTTTGACATGGAAAGGACAAGTCATCCTTGGAGGATCTCTTCTACAAGATCACCACCTAGTTATGGTTGTAAACTCCTTCCATTTATATTAATGCAAAGAATTCTTTTTTCCTATATGTGATGTTGTTATTTCATATATTTCAATACAATGTTGATCTATTGATTAAATTAATTAGATGATATTGCATAGATCTTGTAGTTTCTTCGCTTGTGTCATAAGACTGTGCATGTTATAATTTTGGAAATCAGAGTTGGAATTGGAGCATTCAATCTAAAGAAGGAGCAAAGACCATGATGGATTCTAGGTAGGCTTCATTCTGTCATCTATTTACTTTAAGGAAAGAATTGGATTCATTGTCTCTCTATTGTTCTAGGTTATCCACCATATCTAGGGGAGATACTTTTGTCCGCAGTCGTAAATCTTGTATAACAGAAGCAGTGTCAGAGATAGAAGATTGGTTTTCCTCACCGGATGGCACTTTCCTCAGAGTGTTCAGTGGGCAGAAGTCTTTGCATATTTTACCGAGTTATGCCACTGATAAACTAGTCATGCAAGAAGTTTTGTATCATCTCTCCACAGGGTTGTCATCATCTCTGCACAGGAAGAAGAAAACACCTTAGCGTGCTCTTCCTATGCAGATTGGATTGTACAAAATCAAGAATATCAAAGTTGCATAAACATAAGGCAATGCAATAGAGAAATTTGCATGTAGTTTTTTGGAATTCAATCCATACGATCCAAGGAATGTTTGCAAAGACCATTGTGCGAGGATTCATTATCAGTGCTAACTGGGTCCTTTCATGTGACCTAAGGAGGAAGCATGGAAGAATTGTTATAATTCCTCCAAATCCTAAAAACCAGTCAGCTTCCCTAGAACATTGCAAGTTACTCCACAGAAAGAAATCACTCTATAGGCAGCATCAAAAGAGAGGCACAACCCAATGCGTGAAAATGGTAAGAGGAAGGTTGCACATAGCCCAAGAGGAGAGAGAAGCCACAAGATGAAAGCAGATCCAGTCATATTTAACGCGGCCATAGCAACAGAGAAAAAGAGGAAACAAAGGATGCAAGAAGCAGAGGGAAGAACAAGAGCAGAGGAGATTGGAGGAAGAAAGGAAGAAGCGGGAAGAATAAGAAAGGTCAAGAGTAAAATAAGAAGAATCCACACGAAGAAAAGTCGAAGAAGAAGAACACAATTGGTTGGAGGAGAGAAAACAAATGCAGGGCAATGAGCTCACTCAAGAGATTGAGTTTTTGATCAATATATAAGACATGGAGGTGGAAATAGAGCCGCAAAACCAAGATGTTTATATGATGTTAAGTGCAAAACGGGGCACCATTTATTCTCCCCATCCTCGAGTAGTGCAAGCTCCAAGAGAGGACGAGGAAATTGTTCCTCTTGATGATGGTCCATTCATGGACACATACAATTTGACTTACGACAAGCTTTAG
The DNA here is from genome assembly GCA_031772625.1 of Pinus tabuliformis. Lineage (NCBI taxonomy): Eukaryota > Viridiplantae > Streptophyta > Pinopsida > Pinales > Pinaceae > Pinus > Pinus tabuliformis. The sequence goes on along the minus strand of CM062817.1, from coordinate 260,691,555 downwards.
AAAAATATTATACAATCTAGGAAGAAACATTTTTCAGACAACCTCACATCTCTTGCATTCATCAGAGAAAGGGTGATTGTGATAGACACCAGAAGAAATCCAAGTTCCATTTCCACTGCAAACTTGGCCTTTGCAAGTGCTACGAAGTCAAACATGGACTATTTGATGGCCAAGAACAAACAGTTGTAAAAGAACTTGTAGGCTACAACGCAAGAAGTTGAACAGCTTCGAGAAGAGGTTCAAAATGAATCTCTCATGCAAATTTGTCTGGAAGAACTTAAGGAATCCATAATTTGTGAAGTATTAGCATTGGGAGAAACTATGCGGAGCTTGTATGAAGAACTTATCACCATGCATAAGGCAGTTGTCCACTTTCTAAGCATGCAACAGAGGTGTAAGGATAATGCCAAAGCTCTTAAGGCTTTCCATACATCCATAGTTGTCGTGCATGAATGGTCAATGCAATACAAAGGTGCACCACCCGAATTGGCAAAGAAAACAAGGAAATAGGCAGAGTTGGAAAAAGAACAAGTGCAGATAATCATTCAGAGCAACAAACAACTCGCCTCATTCATCGCCAATGTCTAGGCCTCATATGCATGATTGTACAAAAATGTTAGATCACACAAGTTCCCACCAGTTGGCTCACTCACTAAAGCTAAACGTAGGAATAAGGTTAGGCAGGAGGTGGAAGAATAGTTGGACCAATTTAGATAGATCGCTACCAAGGAATATCTTGAAGTAAATAGGTAGAACATGAAAAAGTACATTGGTGGCCCTATCCAAATCAATACTATGATGCTCCTACTAAAGAAAGAAATCCATATTGGTTCCAAATCAGTGTACCCAGATGCCATGGAGGCTAGAGTCTGTTATCAACCTAATCCCATCGCACAAGGGGAAGTCATCATGCAGTACAAAGATTGGCACCGGCATGTGACCAAGAATCTACAAGTCGAAGTTGTTGAGTTGGAGTTTCCCCAAACTCAAGCTTGACTTTTGTCTTATTAGGCTGTCTAGTTGGTTCTACCCAATTTTTTCTCATATGGGTACGAGTATATTGTAATATTAATTTGTAATTAATTTGTAAGTGAAATTCCAAGTGTAAATTGTGGAATGTGAAGAGTCATGATGTAATGAAGTTGAAGAGTCATTTTGTAATGAAGTTGAAGAGTCATGATGGAAGTCTAAGAGTCACACATGGGAATTGAATAGTCACCCCTTTCGTTATAAATATGTCCTCATAACTCATGTAAAGCACTTTTAGGATCCAATCTTTTGGCTAGGCTTTTAGCTTAGAATCAAGAGCTTGGGAGTTTGTTGAGAACCTTGGCTTCTTTGTAGCATAGAGGGAGTACCTTTCTTTAGAGGAACAGGTGTGGAATTCATGTTCCACTATTGGGGCTAGTGGTTCATCAATGGTATATTTATGCTTGGAACTTTCACTTTAATAAAAGTTCAGAGTCGGCACATTTTTATTCATATGTTGTGAATATAGTAGGACTATTATTGTTATGTTTGCAGTGTATGTTATTTCACTTATGCTAACTCTTATGAACTATTTTTTTTGCATTAGTGTGAATCTTGTTGAATGTGTGTTGTTGTTTATTTCCTCCATGGATGACTTGTGAACTATTTTGTAGGCTAACTCATGATGTATTTATGCTCGTGTGTTCCTTTCAAGTTGCGTACTATTATAGGCTTCTAAGGGGCTCACTCATTTTCCCTTCGTGTGTTAGAATCTTTCATACATCGCACTTGACCTTCCGCAGAGTCATGCACTTGTTTACTAAAGTCATGAATACACCACTTTATGTGTTATTGTAGTGAAGGCACATCATTAAAACCCACGGCTTCGGCAGCCATCCATATTCTGTATGGGGCTTCTACACCAAATGGTGTGAGGTCTAATTGGGACTTCATATTGGGGAGACCCCCTGAATGTTGGTGGGTCCAACACCACCAACATCTATGGCACTAGAAGGAGGGCCAAATGACAAGCTGAGCCCGTGAAGTTCATTAGAACTTTTCGTATCTTCAATGGCTTCTTCCCATATTTTAACCCCTGCATGTTTTTCTAGAACTACAAATCTGAAAGTGCCCGTCATAATAATTGATGACTTGTCAAATTTAAAATTTGATGGCTAGGGCGAAATAACCATTCTCAAGCACACCGCTCGCTTGCTTGAATTTTTCACTAAACACAATATTCACGACAAGGATGCTACTTGCAGGTTGTTCATTCTCACATTCGAAGCGCGCGTCAAGGAATGGTGTTACACATTTCCAGCCGCAGCCACTTCCATACACTTTTTTTAACATCTTGTCAAAGTGATCTACCGCACCTTTGATAGGTATGATTACAAATATGTTTTCAAGAAGATCATGCATTTGCAAAAAGCACCTGATGAATCTCTTAACAATTTTCACGGTCGTTTTATTCATTTTTTTTGAATTTTCTGAAGATGATATTAATTGGAATTTAATGAAAGAGAAGTTTGAATTTCTTGTTCATATTTTGATGAATCCAAAATAATATGAATATTTCGAAAGTCTCCAAACATACACTAGTTATGGAGCTCCCAAATATGTGACAAAGGAAGTTGTTGTTCTAAGTGGCTCTTTATCTTCCTCTCATCAAACAGCTCCATTTCTGTAGGTTTAGGTTGGAGAACTTGAGAGCCCAACCATTGATCTTCCTCCATATTCTATGACCCTACATATTCAAAATTCAATCTCAAGTTTGGACTATGAATCTGATTTTTCTATTGATGCTCTCTCTCTTCACCCTCCATCCATTGGTTCCTTTGGTCCTCTCAATTATGAGTTGTTGTGTTCACCGATTTCAACTGTTTTTTATCTCATTAGGATCAAACTGAGGATGGTGTTAGTGTTGAAAAACCAAATTTTGAAATCATTTATGATGAGTATGTGTGGGATTCTATTTTTGAACAAGAATCTGTGATACAAGATGATGTTTCTCCTTGTTCTCCTCTCCCTCATTATCCTGACATCTTCCGTGATTCTGTCACACCTGTTAAATCTTTCGAAGAATTAGTTTCTAACGATGTTAATTCTAATCTACTTAGAACTCATGGAATTTTAGTTTTACATTTGAACATGGATAGGAAGAATCTTCTCTTCTTGATATTTCAAATTCATTTTCTAATCATTCCGAAGCAACAGAGGGTCAAATGTCTTGTTTTCAATCTTCCCTATCTACGATTCATTAGATCAAGAGGATGCCTTTGTTTTCGATGTTAAACTTTCTGATCATGGTTGTCGTGATCTGTTCATTGATTCCTTTGGTCATGACTTTGATTTTGTTGTTGCCAACCTTTATAAGCCACCGGTTTTCGATGATATACCTTCTGATTCCATGGAACTTCTACAAGTTGTTGAGGCACTTCAGCCTGAGTTGATGGTTATGTCAGGTTCTCACAGTCTTGAGGCCAATTCTATTTTTGATCAATATATTCCTATATCTCTCAAGGATCCTCATCATTCGATCATGCAAATTGAAAATCCATTTGTATCTTATTTTTGCATCCTCCATTTGTTTTTCACGATGCCATGACCATATCTCAATCAATGGAGGATGTTGAAGAACCTAAGAGCATGCATAATTAAGTTGATTCTTCGTTACATGATAAAAATTTGTGAATTATTTTAAAAAATTATCTTAGTTTGATGTTCCATTCATTATTAGTGTATATGATTACTTCATCAAACTAATACCAAAAACAAGAGAGACAAGAACACAAATGTTTGGCTTTCTTCTAGGGCCAAAACCTCCCCCCCTTTGAGAGGAAAACCCATTCATAAATTCTTCTTATAGAGATCCCATTGACAAATACCAAGACCATGATCCTTGACACAATCTGCCTCTCCAAGACCAAGACATCAATCCTCTTTCTTGCCATTGTCGAGATCATCATCATCGTTGCTGCTTACATTGATGTCATCATAGTTTCACTACTACTACACTTTTAACTGAGATCATCCTTGTTGCTTTCTTCACCAAGACCATAGTTCTTGTGTTTTCATTGAAGTCACCATTACTGCAACATGGAGGCCTTCACAACAGTATTACTAAGATTAGTTGCTAATGCATCTCTTGCTACACTGAGGTCATTGAGACAATGAGAACACTGATATACAAAATCAAGATCTATAGTTACTATGATTATGGTTATGTCAGGATCAAGACTGTGATCCTAGACTGCACCTTGTAGCACATCAAGTTTGCATCATAATAAATCTGAGAGTTGTAGTAACTAATGATATTGTATGCCAAGGATATCTGTCATCATGGAAACTCCTTCCATGGTTCTGCCCAGATAATATAGATCTTATTCATATAACCCTAACCATTGTAATACATCATGTTGAGGCTGCTACAGGTATATCATAGTGAAGACAGTAGTATGTGTGAAGGCCCATATCAAAAAATGTCTTATCTTCTCTATCCATATGAGCGCATCATCTTCAGATCACAGCTATGCCGAGAGGAGGCTGATCTAGGTGATGTTGCTCGTTATACCCATCTGAGTAGGCAGTTGAACCGTAGATTTATCCCACATAAAAATGTGGATCCTCTGCTCCTTAGTCACCCAAAAATTCAGAGACAAAATGCGAGTTGTGTTCCTCCTTGTCTACAGCTTCTTTACCCAACCATCTGTTCCTTGATTGTGGCTCCTACTACAGCTACCTCACTTGACTATGGCTCCTCTTCCTCTTGACTGTGGCTGCTCCTTCATTGTGGCTCAATGTGGCTTACTATGGCTCCCTTACTCCATACGAAATCTCAGAACCATTTGAATTTTTCTTCATGTTATTTTCGTTGACCCTTCATGGGTATATATAGTGGTCACGTCCATATATTTTACCCGACGTTTACTTATGAACCAACGTGTCCTTTTTCAAGCCGACGTGACATCCATTTATATTTAAATCATTTATTTTAGCCGAAACGATCATCCTTTGATGTTTTCGCTTGCATACTTCTTGTGATTATTCTTGAGGCATTGATCTTGGTCTTGGAGGGTTGATACACTTGTTGAAGACTTGTATACATTTACATGGACACATGACATGACATATATAAATCCTAAAGACATCAAGAAGATGTCTTTTACCTAGAGACAGTTCTTACTCACGAAAACCATGTAGCAAGATTGCAAAAATAATTTATTTCCTTTTATTACATCAAATACAAAGATCATGTCATTATGAATACCGAACCTAGTTACACTTTCTTCAATAGAGGAATCATACCTAGCAAGCTCTATTATGAAACATAAGTTTTTCACTTTCTTTATGTTTGTCAAAATCAGAAGTTCGAAAGGATTCTCTTGCATGTTACCTTGTTGCAATGTGTATAAACGCCATAATGCATCCGTAGGACGTCTTTCTTGTGCTTTTCGGTTGTAACTTTTTGCATGCACTTTCACTCTTCGAATGTTGTGGCATGTATCATTTTATCTTTATTGTATGTTGTTGTGCTTGAATATATTTCTTTATTTTCTTTCCCTCACCCATATAGTTCGACCTATGTGCCAATGGTTACACTCGAGGATTCATTTTACGTAAGCCTAACCTATTCTCGGTTAGTTTAGGAGTAGGAGTAGGAGTAATTTGTTTTTCTTGTTCTTGTTTTGATTTACTTTCCACCCTGCTCTTTTCTTTCCTTTTGTCATAGGATATTAACTACATGAGACCGTGTTTGGTTTCTGAAGCAAGCATGGTGAAATTTGAGAGGAAATTGTGCTACTCTCAATTCTTGGTTATATGTTTATTCCCTCTCCTAGCATGGATCTTATGCCTTTTAGTTAATGATACCCTGATGGAAAAAATGTTCTTTTACAGAGAAAACCATATTGGAATCATGATGCTTAAATCTATAACTAGTACCACCTACTCTAATTGTTTTTTACAATTGTTTGGTTTTGTATTGTCAACTAAGTCAAGTAGAGTAAGGAGGGGAGGAAACTTTAACAATTGAATTGTATTTCAAATATGTATAAATATCCTTCTTTGAAGGGACAACCTCTTCTTCTCTCAATAAATCGAGATCCCTCTTCTACCAATTAAAATTAATAAGTACATATACATAGTTCTTTTAACAAGAATATAAAAAATAATAGAGGGCGAAAGAAGATAAAGGCTTCCTGCATAGAGAGGTGAAGCAATCGAATCCACTGGGGTACTATCCAGACTCGCTAGCAGCGAGGAAATTTTTGTCCCTGAAGTGACTCCATCGGGGTATTGTCCAGGCCTACTGGCAGCGGAGCAACACCAAAGATGAAAATCAATACCCTGACAATCTTGCTTCACTTGTGTATCTATACACTCCCCATCCCCAATCGAAACAACTGAGTTTGAATTGCCTTTTGAAGAGTGTCATCGATGAGGAGAATGGTAGGGACTATATCTCTAATGTAAGTTAAGTAAAGAAGTTATGGTGAGCAATGGACTAAACAATACTTCCTGAATATTTAAACTTGTTTTACATTAGCTAAGATCCATACGGAGAGTTGGATTTCTACCCATGTTTTGCCAAGTGTTGTAGTTTCTACAACCACACTCCATAAATTTTCCCATGCTTTAATTTTGGAGCCTCCCTTCTATCCACAAGAGCTTATCTTTCACTGTCATCAAGTATTCATGCTATGATAAAGACTTATCTTTTCATGTTGTGCTTGTGATTCTTTGTTTTGATCCTGATATGAACCTTTGCAGTCACAAGCAAGCTTATGACTTGACCTTGTCGCATTTTTGGGCTTACCTCCGGAAACTACGCAATCTTGGAAGGAAGACTAGCCTTGATTATTGGAATTACACAATTCACGATGGTCGGTATGCCTTGAGATTAGAAACTGCGCAGTTCTAGATGGCAGCCCAACCTTGAGCCCATAAACTACACAAAGCATCTCTTCAGCTCAAAAACTACACAATGCACTCAGTCAAGGAGTTTCCCAGTGGTTGGGAACTATGCAATCTTCCTTGGTAGTGTGAATGGCCAATTTTCCAAAAAAAGAAAAAAAAGAATCGCTATAAAATAGGGAGTCATTAATTAGCTTCCTGAAGGTGTCACACTTGTTATTTTTGGAACTTTCTGTCACGTTCCTCTTTTTCCTTTATTTTATGCATGCACCTCATAAACGCTAAGCAACCTAGATCTATATAATGGACACCTCTAAAGCTCATTTGTAAATTCGATCTTGGATCTATAGCCTTCCCTAGGAGATCAACGAGCCTTTAGTGGAGTTTGTGGTGCTTTTCCGGGTGAGTTTTGCATTTTTCATCTTTTGTCACTTTTTTTCATTTCACTTCTGTGAGTGTTGTTTCACTTGTTTATTTTCATGGTTTCTAGTGTTTTAGATTATATTCACTTGTACAAGTGTTGGTTCAGTCTGTCATTCACATTTTACAAGTGTCACATCAGTTTTCTTGTTTTTTCGCATTAGTGGTTGCATGTTGATATTCTACACTTGATTTGCAGTTATCAATCTATCCTTAGTCAAATCTACACTCCACCATGCACCATTACTCAGATCTGTTATTTCCCCCACTCTTTTCGATCATATTTTCCCTTCCCTTGGCCAGCAGTTGCCTTTTCTAGATGGGAATTACACAAGTCCAAGGCTCAAGCTTGATGCTTAGCCTCTAGGATTATGTAATGTGAAGTACCTGGCTAGCCAAACTATGAATTATGCAGTTCCAAGACTCAAGCATGTCCCTTGGCCATTGAGACTAAACACTGCGTAGTCTGCACCTCAGTCTGCCCAGGCTGAGACTGCACATTACACAATCTCTAGCCTCAAGTTTCTCCCCTGGCTATTGAGAGTTTGCAATGCATAGTTCATGCAGTTAGTCTCCCTCCTTCACCTCAAGAATTGCACAATTTTCCTTGTCAATCCAATGGTTGTTGTTGTGATCTTTCTTTGTGAGTGAAATTGTTGAAGCTCATTTGTCTTTTCCATGGGTGTATTTTCTTCCTACGGGTATTACAATCGTTGAGAACTTCTATTTATCATTCAATGACATCATGGCACCAAATATATCTTCTTCAAAGGAAACCACATAAAGCAACAACGGGGAGGCAGTTGAGAGTACGCCAATGAAATTGCTAGTTTACTCAGATACTCAATTATTCATAGAGAAAGAATTAGATATCTAATGGTAGAAAGTGAATGAATCATTCTCAACAAGAAGCTTCAAAGAATACCTTCAAAACTGACAGGTGTATATTAATTTCCAAAGGTCAGGGTTTCATAAGGTTGCATGCAGGTATCCAACTTTCCCATGTGCAAACGTTGTCAGCTGGATATTTTATTGTACAGATCCAAAGACTATGACTCTTAACAATGCCATCAGACAAAGGGTTCCTTCTTTTTTGGCACCGGATTATCATCTCATTTACCATTTTCTGGAGTCAAAATCGCTCATTGATTCTTACTTTTATGTTGCCACCAGCTACTTGAATACAAATGACATTGTCAAAAGTTGGGTGAAAGAGCCAGCAAAGTTTTGTCAAACATCCACCAATACCTACAAGAAAAAATGTCTCAGAGGGCCTCTCATCTTTCAATAGTTAACTACACTGCAAAATATTTGGTCAGCAACGCACTGAGACCTTCCCTAAAGGGTGGGCATTCTTACTAAACCAGGTTGTGAATGAAGGAAGGCCATTCAATTGGTCAGGCTTATTGGCTCAATAGCTTAGGATCCATATAGCTAATGCCCTCGGTCCTCCCAAGGGAAAGAAAGTTAGATTTTACATTTATTCCTATCTACTGGATGAAATTTGCGCCCGCAATGCACTCTCTGGCATGAATTGGACTTGAGCACCAAGAGAGCCTATCATGCATATTTATTAAAAATTGCTTTTGGAGTGTAGAGATAAAGGAGTAATGGAAACGTTGATTGATCACTTCCTCATCATGTTGTACAATTTGTTCTTTGAGGAAGAGCCACCTTCCATTTCATGTGGGGAAATGGAAGCAGTGTCAAAGATAGCATATTGGTTTGCCTCACTGGATGAAACTTTCCTCAGAGTGTTCAGAAAATAGAAGTCTCCACATATTTTACCAAGGTATGACACCAATAAATTAGTCATAAAATAAGTTTCTTAACATATTTCCCTGAGGTTTTCATCAACTCTGCACAGGAAGAAGGAAGCACCTTGGCCTGATCTTCCTATGTAGATTGGATTGTACAAAATCAAGAATCTCAAATTTGCAGACACCGAAGGAAAGGCAGTAGAGAAATTTGCATGTAGTTGTTTTCACTTCAATCTGTATGATCCAAGGAATGTTTGCAAATACCATTATGTGAGGATTCATTATCAATGGCTAAGAGGGACCTTTCATAGACCTGAGGAGGAAGCATGGAAGAATTGTTATAATGCCTCTAAGTCCCATGAACCAGTCAACTTCCCTAGAAAATCGCAAGTTACTCCATAGAAATAAGTCACTCCAGAGGCAGCATCAGCAGAGAGGAAAAACCCAGTGCGTAAAAATGGTAAGAGGAAGGTTGCACATAGCCCAGGAGGAGAGCGAAGCCACAAGATGAAATCAGATCCAGTCATATTTAAAGCAGCCATAGTAGAAGAGAAGAAGAGGAAATAGAGGATGCAGGAAGATAAACAGAAGCAGAGAGAAGAACAAGAGTAGAAGAAAATAGAGTAAGAAATGAAAAAGCAAGAAGAAGAAGAAAGGCGAAGAGTCAAAGAAGAAGAAGTTGCAGAAATACAAACCTATGAACAAGAACATAACCAATAGCTAGAGGAGGAGAGAAAATATATGTAGGACAAGGAGCTCACTTAAGAGATTTAGGAGTTTATAGAGATCCAAGACATGGAGGTGTAACCAGAGCTGCAGAACCAAGATGTTGATTTGATTCCAAGCACACAATAGGTCACCATTCGGTCTCTCCATCCTCTAGCAGAGCAAGCTTCTCCTCTTGATGATGGTCCAATGATGGACATGTATAATATGACTTACGATGAGCTTAAGAAAAAAATTATTCAAGCAAGGAAGAAACATTTTCCGGATGACCTTGCATCTCCTACATTCATCAGAAAAAGGGTGATTGTGAGAGACACCGGAAGAAATCCAGGTGCCAATTCCACAGGTAACTTGGCCTTCACAGGTGCTAAGAAGTCAAACACTGACTATCTGATGGTTGAGAACAAACAGTTGGAAAATAACTTGTAGGTTGTAAGGAAATAAGTTGAACAACTCCAAGCATAGGTTCAGAACGTATCTCTTGTGCAAGTTTATCTAGAAGAACTTAAGGCAGCCATACTTGGTGAAGTATCGAAATTGGGAGAAACTATGCGAATCTTGTATGAATAACTTGTCACCATGCATAAGGTATTTTTCCACTTGTATGGCATGCAACTGAAGTGTAAGGTTAATGTCAAAGCTCTTAAGGATGTCCATATAGCCATCATTGTTGTGCATGAATGGTAAATGCAATACAAATGGGCATCGCTTGAATTGGCGAAGCAAATAAGGCAACAGGTGGAGTTGGAGAAAGAGCAAGTCTCAGAGCAACAAACAACTTGCATCATTCATTGCCAATATCTAGTCCTCATATGCACAATTGTATAATAGCATATATTTCATGGTGAGATCACACAATATCCCATAAGTTGGCTCACTCACTGAAGCCAAATGTAGGAATCAAGTCAGGCAGGAGGTGGAAAAATACTTCGATCGGTTTAGACAAATCACTACCAAGGAAGATCTTGAAGTAAATAGGCAAAACATGCAGAAGTACATTCGTGGCCCTATCTAAATCAATATTATGATGCTCCTAATAAAGAAGGAAATCTAGATTGGTTCCAAATCAGTGTACCCGGATGCCCTGGAGGCTGAAGTCTGCTATCATCCTGATCCCATAGCATAGTTCGGGGAAGTCATCGCAAAGTACAAAGCTTAGCACCAACATGTGATCGAGAATATACAAGTTGAAGTTGTTGAGCTGGAGTTTCCCCAAACTCAAGCTTGATTCTTGTCTTATTAGTTTGTCTAGTTGGATCTACCTAATTTTGTCTCATGTGGGTTATATTGTAATATTTTTTTGTAACTAATTTGTAAGTGAAATTCCAAGTGTAAACTATGGAATGTGAAGAGTCGTGATGTAATGAAGTTGAAGAGTCATTTTGTAAATAAGTTGAAGATTCATGAGGGAATTCCAAGAGTCACAAAGGAGAAGTGAATAGTCACCCCTTTCATTATAAATATATCCTCATAACTCATGTAAAGCGCTTTTGGGAGACAATATTTTGGTTAGGATTTTAGCTTAGAATCAAGTGCTTGGGATTTTGTTGAGAGTCTTGGCATCTTCGTAGCATAAATGGAGTGCCTTTATTTGGAGGAGAAGGTGTTGAATTCATGTTCCATTATGGGGGTTAGTGGTTCGTCAATCGTATATGTATGCTTGGAACTTTCACTTTAATAAAGGCTCAGATCCAGCACATTTTCATGCATATGTTGTGAATATAGTAGGACTATTTTTGTTATGTTTGTAATTTATGTTATTTCACTTACACTAACTCTTATGAACTATTTCGTTTGCATTAGTATGAATCTTACTGAATGCGTGTTGTTTTTTATTCCCGTTACGGTTGACTTGTGAACTATTTTGCAGGCTAATTCGTGATGTATTTATGCTCGTGTGTTCCTTTCAAGATGTGTTCTAGTACAGGTTTCTAAGGTGCTCACTCAATTTCCCTTTATGTGTTAGAAACTTTCATACATCGCACTTGACCTTCCGCAGTGTCACTTGTTTGCCAAAGTCACATATACACCACTCTATGTGTTATTGTAGCGAAGGCACATCATTAAAATCCACGACTTCGGAACCAAGTCGTATTTCGTATGGGGCTCCTACACCAAACGGTGTGAGGTCTAATTGGGACTTCATATCGGCGAGACCCCCTAAATGTTTTCGGGTCTATCATCGTCAACATTTATGGTGCTAGAAGGAGGGCCAGATGACAAGTTGAGCCCGTGAAGTCTGCTTGAACTTTCCATATTTTTAATGGCTTATTCCCATATCTTAACCCCGACATGTTTTTCTAGAACCGCAAATATGAAAGTGCCCACGAGAATAATTAATGACTTGTTGAATTTAAAATTTGATGGCGAGGGTGAAAAAACCATTCTCGAGCACACTTCTCACTTTCTTGAATTTTGTACTAAACACAATATTCACTCTGAGGATGCTGCTTGTAGTTTGTTCATTCTCACATTTGACGCACATGTCAAGGATTGGTGTTACACATTTCCATTCGCTTGCATACACTCTTTCAAACATCTTGTCAAATATATCTACCACGTCTTTGACAGGTATGATTACGTATCTATTTTCAACAAGATCATGTGTTTGCAAAAAGCACCTGATGAATCTCTTAACGATTTTCACAATCGTTTTATTCATTTTTATTTTGAATTTTCTGAAGATGATATTGATTGGAATTTAATAAAAGAGAAGTTTGAATTTCTTATTCAAATTTCGATGAATCCAAAAGAATATGAATCTTTTGAAAGTCTCCCAACGTACACTAGTTATGGAGACCCCAAATATGCGACAAATGAAGTTTTTGTTCCGAGTGACTCTTCATATTCCCCTCATCAAACAGCTCCATTTACACAGGTTGAGGTTGGAGAACTTGAGAGCCCATTTGTTTATCTTCCTCCATCTTCTCTAACCCCACATATTCAGAATTCAAACGCAAGTTTGTATTGTGAATGTAATTTTTCTAGTGATGTTCTCTCTCCTCGCCCTCCATTCGTTGGTTCCTTTGGTCCTCCCGATTGTAAGTTGTTGTGTTCACTGGTTTAATTTCTAATGTTCATGATAATCAAACTTAGGACGAAGTTAGTGTTAACAAACCAACTTGCGATATATTTTACAATGAGTATGTTTGGGATTCTATTTCTAAACAAGAATTTGTGATACAATTTGATGTTTCTCCTTGTTCGCCTCTCCCTCATTATCCCGACATCTTTCGCGATTCTTTCATACCTGTTGAATATTTCAAAGAACCAGTTTCTAATGATGTTAATTCTGGTCATACTCAGAACTCATGGAAATTTAGTTTTATATATGAACATGGAGAGGAATAATATTCTCTTTGTGATCTTTCAAATTCGTCATCTGATCATTCTGAAGCAACAAAGGGTGATATGTCTTGTTTTCAATCTTCCCCTCTCTATGATTCATCATATCAAGAGGATTCATGTTGTATCTTTGTATAGTTCTAGGCTCGGGAACTATGCCAAAGCATCTAAGTAAGGGTTTTAATTGAATTGGATGACCAATGCATTAAACCATTAACAATTGTATAATCCAAAAACTCCTGAGAATTTCAATGGGCTAAGTTTCCTTCATAACAGCATAAAATATTTGAATTGATTTTGAAAGTGGAAAAGGGATAAGATATATGACAATTAAACATTCATACTTAATACTTAATTCACCAGATATAGTAGCTACATGCAGAAGAATTCTATTGCCAAACAAATATATATTCAAGAGATGATAGAAGGAAACAATTAAATGATGCATAGGAACTAATTCAAGCAGAATGTTCAATAACCTAATCTCCATAATGATGATAACTTTGCAGTGGGATGTCAGAGAAGTTAATACTTAAATTAGACTTACCCTAACTCTTATGTTACCTTGAACATATGATGAAAAACAGAGATGAATATACCAGAAAAACTCACATGAACACAAATTTTGTTAAGACTGAAGTCATAATCCTTTGATTATCTTCAAAAAAATTCATAAGAGTACAATAATGTATCTAGATTATCACAAGGGTTCAACCCTTATTGCTTCAAATTACAAAACATTTATAGAGTGTAATTCAAAAATATCTAATCTAATACAATCTTTTACAAAATAAAATCTTATCCAAAATGATTTGGATATATCAAACTAATACAATATAAAAATAGACTTTCTAAAACTGATTTGCATATTCAAGACTCTATTTGAGTGTGTTGTTTGTAATTGTTGTCTAAAAACCTATTTCTTCTCTTTTTCCTCCTTCTTTCGCTATACTTACACCTGAAAATGTGTATTCAGCTCATGTTTTCCTATGCTTTTGCCCTAAAATGTTGCATTTAGTTTACTCTGTAAACTCGAGTAACTTGTCCCATCTTTCATCATCTGGAATTGAGAGTTTAAACACTTTCTTGTATACTTCATCCTCCTCTGCCCACTTTTTAAAAGTTGGCCTAATAATAAATAAATGATAAATTTCATGTTGGATAAATAAGTCATACTCTAGACCTTCTAGAAAATCCTTACCACTTATGACTCCCTTTACTTTAGAAAATTTTGACATGTTCACTATTATGTCATGTAATCTATGCTGGTAATTTTCTAGTGGAGTCAATTGGCCACTAGAATCTTTCAGAGATGGAAGTCATTTTCGTTGTATGATGGCAAGTTTTCTATGAAATTTCTTCATCTACATTTCTAAGTTTTGACATATATTTTCTAATTGTAACATTATATTTCTTTTAGTCAAAACTTTTCTAACTTCTAGGACTGTGTTAGTCCTATATTAAATTCCTAAGTCTTCCAATTCATCCTTGGTGTTTGAATTTAGCACTTTGATAATCTTTGTTGCCTCCCCTGGCTTATGATCCAAGCCTTCTTTAATTTATGGTATGGTTGCCTTTGCTCTTCTTACCAATTGTTCTTGTTCAAAGATAATCTCAATAGATGTCCAGAGCTCTACAATGATTGAATTGATATCAACCCATATCTTTTCCTTTGCTTCAGATAATGTTTGTGATGTAAGTGATTCATCTGCATATTTTTCAAGTTGCTTGGTTAGGTTGAAATTTTTCTGTATTTCAAATATGTATGCATTATATGATTTTATTTTATTCTCTTCCATCCTCTGCAGTGTTGCTTTTAAATTTTCTATTTCTACATTTATGAGGGATAAATCTCCTATGACCTTTGATAATATTTGTGTGGCTTCTTCACTGGCTATCTCTGTCTGTATTGTAGAAGTCCCTACACTTGTATTTTGATCTTTTTCCATTACTAGGCTTTGTGTATCAGCCTCCATTTTCTGTATTTGGATGTTTTTGTCCACAATTATCTTCAGCATGTTTTCATTTTCTTTCTCTAGTTTCCCTACTTCTTTAGTTAATGGATGCTCTATTGTAGGTAATTTCAACTGCTTTCTAAGTTCTTGTATATCTAAACTTCTTCTCTTGATTATTCCTTCAACATTGTTGACATCATTAGGATCCAATCCTAGCTTTATTACCGGATATTTCATCCCTTTTATTCTAGTACCCTTGGCTAAGGAAGACATTCTTTCTAACTTGAGTTGTGAATGAATATTATTTAAATATGCTTGCAATTTAGATGTTGCCATAGTTGAACTTGTTAGTGAGGAATAAATCATCTCAACTGCCTATTTGTGGAGACCAATCTGATCTATTAGATGTATATGCTTGATATCAAAAGAAAACACATAATTCTTATAGTCATCTGCACTTTTAGGAACTATTACTTTTGGCTCAAGGAATGACAACTAAAATTTCCCTCTATCAGGGTCTAGTGCAGATAAGATTTTTTGTTGAGTGGTGGATGATTGTTTCCAAAACTCAGTATAGGTGGAATTTTTCAATGCCTCATTATTTTTATTCATCTCTCTAAATCTGGAAAATATACTTTGTTGTCCTGCAGATGGAGAAATAGGAGAAGTAGGAGAATCAATGGTTGTTTCTTCAGTTTGTTGAAAAGAGAATACAGGCTCACCTGATAATACTATTGTAGTGTGTTCTTTTGAATTTCTGGCTTCTAGTGACTCCTCTTATGTATTCATTGAATTCCTCCTTTTGAAAACTTTGAAACCAACTAATTTAAATCTTGAACTTGTAGGTGGCATGCTTTCTCTTGGTCTTTTCAATCCCTTTTACTTTAATCTTGGAGTTTCTAGTGTTGTTTGAGTGGAAGTCTATTCTTCAGTTTCTTGCAGTGTGCTCTCTTCCCATTCTTCTCGATTTGCAAACTGCTCAATCTCTAGTTTTGTTATATGAACATTAGGTGTTTAATTTTGCTCAGATCTTATCTATGAAAATATTCCCAATGGATCATAAGGCCAACTAAAGCTTAATTTGAATTTCACTTGTTTGAGTAGATTATCCACTTCCTTCTCTACTTCTCTGGTGTTAACAATAAATGGACCAATTTGTGCTTTTAACTTGAACTAATATTTCTATTTCCTTGACACAAAATGGATTTCATCCATATTCATCCTCTGCCTAATGAATTCTAAAGCAAAAATCCTCATAGGCAGAAAAATTTGCAGTTTATAAGGAGGAAGTTCACAGCCATAGACTTTGATTTCTATAAAATTTTGATAGAGATACCAATCTCCAACCTTAGATTGTTCACTGAGATGTAAAAGTATTTTTATTTCTATGGAGACCCTAAGAACTGCATCACTACTCAAAATACATAATGACATATGCGAAAATTGATTAACAAAAACATTGAAAGAGTATTCCTTTGTGTTTTTCCTAACCAAAGAGGTCCAGTGGATGACTGATTGCAGTCTTCCCTATGAATCCAACTTTTGTAATAGAAATTTAAACCTCTCTGACTGATGATACAAAAACAGATAGACTAGAAAATAATGATGTTTGAAATATCCTTCAGCATTGAATTTTAGGAATTGGTCATGGATAACATCTGATAAAAACTGGCTAAAATAAAAAAGAATGGAAGATTTCTTTCCAGATAAAATTACAGACATAAATCCAAGGATGACTTCATCTACCCACTAATCGGCTTGATATCGTAAAATACAATAAACCATATAAATAACTTACCTAGACATCTCTGGAAAAATTTCAGAAGAATATGGTGGATTGGTTCTGGGAAATTCTAAATTTTCAGGGAGAAAAGAATCAAAAATGTGGGCTCGCTAATGAAAGGTAAGCTTCTGGTAAATTTCCATGAGGGAATCAATTGGAAAAGGATGAAGGGGGCCTTGGATATTGATCTGCAATGCTTGACAAATGGACACAGAGGTTATTGAGAACAAAATTTCATTGTTTCTAGCCATTATGCTCTTTGGTTGGGTAAGTAATGACTCTCGCACTAGGTGATGAATTCTGGAAAATGATGGGTTTGGGAAAACAAAATTGAGGCAACATTGACTCCCAGAAGCAAAATTCATCACTAGCATCCTCAAATTTTTTATATGCCCAATTATGGAGTTCATAGAGATTGAATTCACATCAGGTTTCAATAATTTTGAATGATGTATCGATCAAAGGGACTTCATCTAAGTTAGTCACAGGGGGTAGGGTCAGACTCTCTACAACTATTTTCGACTTTCGCTTTTGACTAGAAATTTCAAAAAAATAACAAAACAGAGGATAACTTAAGAAACTACCAAATCAAAATGATGGTTGATAATGTAGAAGATTGTTGTAACTGGTCATTGTTTGGTATATCAGAGTGCTTTAGGTAAGAATAGCAAA
Source organism: Pinus tabuliformis (assembly GCA_031772625.1). Classification (NCBI taxonomy): domain Eukaryota; kingdom Viridiplantae; phylum Streptophyta; class Pinopsida; order Pinales; family Pinaceae; genus Pinus; species Pinus tabuliformis. The sequence goes on along the minus strand of CM062817.1, from coordinate 260,674,009 downwards.
AGGATGAGTAATGGAGTAATAGAAAAGATTTAAATTTGGAATGGGTTTTCAACGATTTGGTTCAAATTGCGGTTATTGGCGCATCAAAATTTATTAATTGGAACATTGGCGGGAGCATTAAATAACTTAACGGATAACTCTGCTAAGTTTCTGGAAGGTTTAGCAATGGTTATTTTAACAGGGCGTTAGAAACGTGTTAGATTAGCAGGAGTGTTGGCGGAGGTGTTGGTAGTGGGCAAAAGCGGTTTGCAAGGGATAGGTGGTAAATGGTTTAGGATAGAGGGGTCCCGCAATCAATGGGGGTGTACCGCATAAAAGCAAGCAGTAAAGCATTAACAACTTTGCGGACCCCCCCCCTTCATTATCCATCGGAAGTGTAGGGGATCCTGCAATCGCATGATTTTCGTTGATCCGGGTGTGAAAAATCTTAGACGTTCAAAGTGCTCGTCATTTAGCTTCTTCAGCAATAGTGATTTATTTATATAAAATAATAATTTAAATCATTTTTTGCGTCGATCAAATTTTAAAAGCAACATTTGGACTTGCTTTCTTATTACAAAGTTCATAAAATAAATTTTAACTTTATTTTTTAAAGAAACTATGCATTTAAAAAAAATCAAATGCACGGGTCAAATTAAGTTACAACATCGACTCCATCTGGGGATTTCTTCCCCCTGCAGGATACAGAGAACATCTAGATCCATGTGCCTTGTCCTCAGGCTATGGAGTCTTTGCTATGAAAAAATCACACTTACTTTGGAAATGTAAACAAAACTGGATATTAACAATGTTGAAAATGAAAAACTTACTCATTATTCGATGTAATGTTTTAAATATTGCCCATTGACTGGAAATGAGAAATGTTCTCCTTCCAAATTATGAAGAACGAAGGTGTTATTGCCTTTGACTTCTGCAATTCTAAAAGGTCACAACCAAAGGTTGTCAAAATTTTTGTGCTTTCCAATTTATTCTCTCCTTGTATCCCATCTTAGAACTAAGTCACCTTGTCTGAAATCCCTCTATGTAGCTTTTCTGTCAAACAAACTTTTCATCTTGTCCTAGTAGTGTAGAAATTTGTGTTGAACTTCTTCTCTATCCTGATTTAGCTCAATAATTTTATTTATCCTTCTTGAAAAATAATCAATCTCTTCATATGAATCCTACAAAAATTTCATGACTAGAAATGCTAACTGAGTAGGGAAAATAGATTATATTCTATAAACAAGTCAAAAAGGATATTTACCAGTAGACATTTTGGCTGAGACCCTGTTTTCCCATACTGCATATTTCAAATGATTGTCCCAATTTCTTTTATGATTTTCTAACATCTTGATGACATTTTTAAACTTTTGTTTGATGATTCTGCCAGCCCATTCCCTTGTGGATAATAAGGTACAAAGTGATGTAAATCAATCTGATATTTTTTATAAAATTCAATCGTCTTAATGCTACTAAAAGCTTGAGAATTATTTGTAACTATTTGTCTCGAATAACCAAATCTAGGCAAAATGTTTTCTTCAATAAATTTCATAACTAATGCATTTGTTGCATTCCTTACATGAATAAATTCTACCCACTTTCTAAAGTAATTAGTTTTTGTAAGTATCCATTTGTATTGATTACTTGAAGAAGGCACTATTTCATCAATGAAATCTAATCCCCACTGCAAGAAAGGAGCTTCCACTAAAACTGGAATAAGAGGGAGTGTTGTTAACCTTTGTTTTCCTACAAAAATCTAACAAGGAATACAACTTATCACCTTTGATCCAACCTATGCAAACAGCTTTGGCCAGTAGAATCTTGCTCTAAGTATTTTATGTGTTGTTTCTTTCCAAGCATAATGACCTCCACATACTCCTTCATGAAATTATTCAATCACCCCTTCTGTTTCACTTTTAGTTAAACACAATAAGAGAATATTTAATGGATATTTCCAATGTAGGTTTACATTGACTATATAGTATTTCATGGCTCTAATCTTGAGAGGTCTACATTGGTTCCTCGTGAATTGAAGAGAGTATTCAAAATCACATAGAAAATGTACAATATCTTTATACCAATCTGATAATAAAAAATTTTCATCAATATGAAAAGGAAGTGGCATTGAACTGGGAGAAGGTTCTTGTGGATTCTTCTCCTCTGAAACGTGCATTATTGAATTGATGCCCAAAATTTTGCAGTTTGATTTTGCCATCAACTTAGCTAGACCATCTCCTTTCACTAGCTTTGTAGGTTTGATATCTAAATCAAACTCTAGGATCTTAGCAATCCATATCCCTCTCTTTACATCTATGTCAGGCTGACTCAACACAGTTTTTACTACATTATTAGGCACATAATCAATTATGGGAGAATGTAGGACATAAATTATAAAAGCTTTCAGAGCTTGTACTAAAGCATAAGCCGGTTTTTCTATTATGTCATATTTTAGTTCTGCTTCCCTCGTGACTTTTCTAAAGAAAGAAATTGGTTGCTCATGTTGATCATCATTTCTTTGCAATAAAACTATTGTTAAATTATAGTATCTGAAGAAAAGGAAAAAATGCTAAAGAGTTTTGAATAATCAGGACTGGAAAGTATTGGTGCCTCATAAATTGCCTTTTTTTATGTAGGAAAAAGAGAATTTAGCTTGTGTGGTCCATTTGAATTCATTATCTTTCTTGAGCATATCAGTAATATCTTTAACAATTTCATCATAATTTGGTATGAACCTTCTTAAGAAAATTATCTTCCCTAGGAATGATTTAATGTCTTTCTTATTTATGAAAAGACCGGTTACATGAATTGTTGAAATTATTTTAGGGTCAATAGTAACTCCTTTTGAAATAATATGTCCTAGCAAATTCCCTCCCTCATGGAAAATAGTGATTTTTTTGAATTAAGAAAAATCCCAAATTTTCTACATCTCTGAAAGACTTTCCTTAAAAAATTTATATGTTTTTCATTTGACTCTGAAAATATTGTCAAACCATCAAGGTAAATAACTATGAATTTATTTACCTAACCAACAAATTCCAGATCCATGGCTCTCTGAAATGTTGCACTACCATTAATCAAACCAAAAGGCATTTTGGCATACCTGAAAATCCCCCACGGGGTTGTGAAAGTTGTATTTTATTTGTCTTCTTAGCTGACCAAAATATGATTGTATCCCGAAAAAACATCCAACATTGAAATCATGTCAGAACCTGTTACTCTTTGAAGCAATTGATCCATCTTTGATAGTGGATAATTATCTTTCAATGATAATTTATTTAGGTTTCTAAAATCAACACACAATCTTATTTCTCCATTCTTCTTCCTAACAGGCACCAGATTAGCTATCCATTCAGAATATCTTAGAGGAACAATAATTTTTTCATCTAACAACTTCCTTACCTCTTTCTCAATAATGGGCAACAAAATTGGATTAATCCTTCTCAATTTTTGTTGAAATGGCTTAGCTCCTGGTTTCAAAGGAATTTTATGTTCAATGATGGTTGTATCATAAGTTTTCAGATCTTCATAAGACCATGAAAATACATCTTTGTATTATTTGAACAAGTTGACATTATTTTCTTTAATATAAGGAGGAAAAAATACTAAGATTTTGGCATTCTTTATTTCTTCTGCGTTGTCAATATTGCAATTGTGTATATCCTCTTGTTGTGAATTTAACAATGTAGATTTTGGTACTTCATTTTGATCAAACAGTTTTTCAAGAGGGACTAATCCCTTTGGAATATGATTATTAGGTAACTGGATGATATCATGATCATCTATTTTCTGTTTAAAATTCATATCTGGCTCATCAACATTTTATTTTACTTCATCATTGTTTTCTTCTTCAACATGTAAGCCATAAAACTCATCAATGGTTTGCATACAAAAATTGAATTGTTCATCATCTTCAAAGACTTTCCAGTGTCCTAAATTAACCAGAATAGAAGGCCTATACTTCACTTCAATCTGATATTGTAACTGTAAAAAAATATGGATTTTTTAAAGTGCTTACAGAAACTGCCAAGGAATCTGCATGAATATTATGTTCTCTTGGAATAATTGAAATATTAAAAGCCTAAAAATAATTTTCCATACAATCTGGTACTTCATTTTTGTAAGCTCTCAGTCTAGGATGTTTTGTTTGACAGATATTTCTGACATGTTTCACTATCAATTCTGAATCACCAAATACTGCTAGATTTGCACTTTCAAATTTTTAGCCAACTCTAATCCCAAAATTAAAGCCTCATATTCTGCCACATTATTAGTGACTTCAAAATCTAACTTAAAGGATTGAGTAATGTTTTTCTTTTATGGTGAAATCAAAACAATTCCTGCCCCAACTCCATCTTTAGAAAAAGCTCCATCAAAATACATTTTCCAAACATCACTTTCTGAGGCTTGAGGAACATTTATGGTGTCTTCAATTCTATTTTGTGGATTACATTGATCATTTGTAGCCAAAATAAAACACCCTAGATCTTGATCAATAGCATATATAGGATGATTTACTGCTTGATTAGCTTTGCAAATAGTGTTTATAAATATGACTTCCCTATATAGCCTTAAATGTTCACCTCCATAAACAAGAATGGTAGCATAGGACATATCCATTTGTAAGCTTCCTCCAAGCTTAGCACAACAGGATCTTGATAATAACATACCAAACTTAGGAGGGATGTATGTGACTACTATATCCATTACTATGCTTTTGACAAGAATTTGAGCAAGGGTAACAACTAGATCTTTGATTAACCCCAAGCATGGTACTTTCTTTGAATCAAATGTATATAAATCATGATATGGCATAGTAATTTGCAATTGAAGTTGATCCATGATAACTTTAGGCATCAAATTATGAGAAGCACTAGAATCTAACATACAATTGTACAATATAAAATCATGAACTTTTAATGTGACATAGAAAGGTGGCACACTTTCATCTATCATGTCTAAACTAGGCCCAAAAACTACTGAAGGCTTCTCATCTTGTAAGCTAATCACATCTCCTTCAGCATATACACTTGAAGATTGTATCCATTTAGAAACATGTTGTTTATAGCCTAGATTCTTTGAAAGTTCAGATAAGGGAATTATAATTTTTACCCTTTCTAATTCTCTTTCTACATTGAAAACAGTAGGGACAACCTTTTCTGTAGTAGACTGATCTTGTGGCTGACTTTGGGGTGGAACGGATGAAGTTTCTGTAGTTTTCTCTAGTGGGGTATCAAAAGTAACCTTTTTTGCAGGTCTACCAGGGCCTTGTCTAGGTCTCAAATCATATCTTTTATTTAACTCAACAATCAGAAATTCAGCAAAAAATATATATATATATATATATATATATATTGGTATTTGGACATTTCAGCAGATGGTTTATTTTGAGGATGAGGAATTTGATTGAGAGGAACAATAACATTTTCATAAGGCTGGTCATCAAAATAATTGATATCATTGGTTACAATTGGTATAATTTCTTCAGGGTCTTGATCATCAATCATTAATGGAGGTTGAATTTGTTGGTCATTATTTGGTCTTTCTCTTTGCAAAATATGTGGTTGAAAAGGTCTCTTGTATTGTGTTTGAGGTCTATTTACATTATATTGAGCCATTCTCGATTGAGTTTCCATTCTTGAAATTTGATTAGACAAATTTCTTAGTAATGAAGTTATCTCATCAATTTTGTGTTCACCTTCTTTATTCTTTGATGATGAAATACTTTCTTCTTTAGCTTTAATTTCCATTTTAGCTTTTTTTTGCCTTGGCTTTTGATTTACGAGATTTTTCCCTATTAGCTTATACCTCAATTACATTGGTCTTCATATCTACTAAGGTTTTAGATTTTCTTCTCTGAGCATTAAAGCAAAGTCATCATCAAAACCTTTAGAAAAGCTAACTTTAGCTGCAATGGTTGGGGGTTTACAATCTAGTGGCTTCTTATTGTAAATATTATTAAACCTTTTGATAAATTCAGCAACAAGTTCACCAGGATTCCTCTTCAAATCTTCAAATTATGTTAAGTAATATACAAGATCTTTTTTAATTCCCCATTGATTTTTGAATATATTTGTTAATTTAGTCCATGTATTTATAGAATTTGCTTGTAACTTCTTGAACCATACTCTGACGTTTCCCTTTGATGATTGGACAAATAGTCTTGTATAGACATCTTCATGTTCAATGTTCATATTGTCTGCAAAATCCATAAATGCAGCCAAATGATCTTCTGCAAATGGCCCTGTTTCTCCATTAAATATGGGAAAATGTTTCAAATATCCTTCAGGAAAATCATGAAGTTGATTTGTTGGTGGAAGTACTAGTGCTGCATATTGAGCTGTCACAATTGGCCTAAATCCAGCCATCTGTTGTTGTGGTAAAACCGTTTTTTAGGAGATACAACTTTGCTAGAAGATGATTGATCTAAAATTATAGGATTTTTTAGAAACTGAGGATGAAAAATGGGTTTAGACTTTAGGGATGATTTTTTCTTAATGTTCAAAGGCTAAAGGTTTAGTATAGATTTTAAGTTCCTCTTCAATCTTGGCAGAAGTAGAAGGATAAGTATGTATAACAGAGGAAATAAAATCAACAGGTTTAAATTTAGGCAATTCAAGTTCAAGCTTTGCTTCTGTATTAGATGCTTCTGAAAGGGAGATAGGAAGCTCAAAGGATTCAAGTTGATGAACTAATAAATCATATTGAAGATATTCCAAGAATTTATGTGGTAAATCTGATAATCATGCAGGAATAGGTATTGGTTGAAACGACTCAGGTTGTGATACTGCTTCATGTGGAAGAGAGGCAAAAGTAGAAGTAGAAGTTTCTAGTCTACGTCTAAGAGATGCAATTATCACAAGTCTCTCTAGATCTAATAATGGAGAGAAGAGTTGAGGATCTGAATGAGATCAAGTATGCCTGTGTGAAGCCATATTTAACCAGTGGAGTCGCCAGGTGAAAGATTTTAGCCTGCTAACCTCTTATTCACCATTAAGAGAGAAGTCTTATCATTGTCCCAGGGAAATGAACTTCAAACTTTGTTCCCCAGCAACAACGTCAATCTGATGTTGTATCTTTGTAGACAGTTCTAGGCTCGAGAATTGTGCCAAAGCATCTAAGTAAGGGTTTTAATTGAATTGGATGACCAATGCATTAAACCATTAACACTTGTATAATCCAAAAACTCCTGAGAATTTCAAATGGTTGATTTTCAAAGTTGAGAAAGGAGAAGATATGTGGAAATTAAACATACATATTGAATACTTAATTCACTAAATATATGTAGATGTGTGCAGAAGAATTCTACATCCAAACAAATATATATTCAAGAGATGACAAAAGGCAACAATTAAATGATGCAAAGGAACTAATTTAAATAGATTGTTCAATTAGCTAATCTCCATAATGATGATAACTTTGCAGTGGGCTGTCAGGGAAGTTAATACTTAACTTAGCCTTACCCTAACTCCTATGTTACCTTGAATATATGATGAAAAACATATATGAATATACCATAAAAACTCACATGAACACAAATGTTGTTAAGACTGAAGTCATAATCCTTTGACTATCTTCAAAAACTTTTGAAAGAGGGAAATAATGTATCTGGATTATCACAAGGGTTCAACCCTTTTTACTTTGAATTACAAAATATTTATAGAGTGTAATTCAAAAAAATCTAATCTAATACAATATTTTACAAAATAAATTCTTATCCAAAATGATTTGGATATATCAAACTAATACAATTAAAAATAGACTTTCTCGAACTCATTAGCATATTCAGCACTTTATTCGAGGGTGTTGTTTGTAACTGTTGCATGAAAACATGTTTCTGCTCTTTGTGGTCCTTCTTTCATTGCACTAGCACCTAAAAATATGTATTCAACTCTTGTTTTCCTGTGCTTCTACCCTAAAATGTTGCATCTAGTTTACTCAATAAGCTCGAATAACTTGTCCCATCCTTCATCATATGGAATTGAGAATTTAACCACTCTTATGTATACTTCATATGCCTCTACATACTTTTCAAAAGTTGGTCTAGTAATAAATAAATGTTGAATTTCATGTTCGATAAATAAATCATATTCTAGACCTTCTAGAAAATACTTACCATTTATGACTCCCTTTACTTCAGCGAATTTTGACCTGTTTGCTACTATGTCATGTAATTTTTGGCGACTCTCCATGCATGTTTGCTTTTCCTATTGCATGTTGATATTTTGACTTGATTTTGACTGATCTATCTATCCTTAGTCAGATTTGCACTCTAACTTGCACCATCACTCACATTTGTTAGTTTCCCACACTCTTTCTGGGCAGATTTTCCCTTCCCTTAGCTAGTAGTTTCCTTGTCTAGCTAGGCATTGTGAAATTACAAGGCTCAAGCTCTATGCTTGGCCTCTCAGACTGTGCAATGTACATTACCTGGTTAGCCCAACTGTGCATTATGCATTTCGAGGGCTCAAGCATGTCCCTTGGCCACTAAGACTATGCAATGTACAATCTCCACCTCGGCCTACCCAGGTTGAGACTGCGCATTGCGCAGTCTCTAGACACAATATGCTCGCTTGGCTATTGAGACTGTGAAATGTTCAGTTCATGCAGCCCGTCTTCCTCCTTCACCTCAAGATTGCATAATTTTCCTTGTCATTTCAATGGTTGTTGTTGTGATCTTACTTTGTGAGTCAAATTGTTGAAGCTAATTTGTCTTTTTCATGAGTGTATTGTTCTCCTATAGGCATTAAAATTGTTGAGCACTTCTCTTCATCAATCATTGATATCATGGCATCAAAGAGATTTTCTTCAAAGGACACCACAGAAAGCAACATCAGGGAGGCAGTTGAGAGTACGCCAATGAACTTGTCAGTTTACTCATATACTCAATTGTTCAAAGAGAAAGAATCAGATATCAAATGGAAGAAAGTGAATGAAGCATTCTCAGCAAGAAGCTTCAAATCCGACCTTGAGGATTGACATTTGTATATTAATGTCCAAAGGTCAAGGCTACATAAGGTTACATGCAGGTATCTGTCTTTCCCATGTGCATATGTTTCAGTTGGATAGTTTCTCATACATATCCAAAGACTATGACTCTGAACAATGCCAGTGGACAAAGGTTTGCTTCTTTTCTGGAACCAAATTATCATCTCATATACCATTTGTCTGAGCCGGAACCGCTCATGGATTCTTACTTTTATGTTGCCACTAGCTAATTGAGCACAAAGGACATTGTCAAAAGCTTGGTCAAAGAGCCAGCAAATTTCTGTTAGACACCCACCAATACCTACAATACAAAATATCTCAGGAGGGCCTATCAACTCTTGATAGTTCTATGTTGCAGAACCTATGGTCAATAGAGCACTGAGACATTCCCTGAAGGGTGGGAATAATTATTAAACCAGGTTGTGAATGAAGGAAGACCATTCAACTCCTCAGACTTGTTGGCTCAATAGCTAAGGATCCATGTAGTTAATGCCCTCAATTATCCCAAGGGTAAGAAAGCTATATTTTACATGTTTTCCTATCTAATGGATGCAATATGCACCCACAATGCATTCCCTAGCATGAATTGGACTTGGACACCAAGAGATTTTGTCGTGCATATTTATTGCAAACTGCTTTTAGAGTGTAGCCATATAGGAGTAATGGAAAAGTTGATTGATCACTTCCTCATCCCATTGTACAAGTTGATCTTTGAGGAAGAGGCACCTTACATGTCACGTGGGAGAATCGAAGCATTATCAGAGATAGAATATTTTTTGCCTCACCAGATGGCACTTTTGTCAAAGTTTTCAGCAGACAAAAGTCTTTGCATCTTTTAACAAGGTATGCCACTAATAAATTAGTCATGCAAGAAGTTGTGTACCATCCCTCCATATGGTTGTCAAAAACTCTACACAATAATAATAAAACACCTTTGGTCGCTCTTCCTACGCAGATCATATTATATGAAATCAAGAATCTCAAAGTTGCAGACACAGAAGGAAAGGCAATAGAGAAACCCACATGCGGTTGTTTGGACTTCAATCTATACGATCCAAGGAATGTTTGCAAATACCAATGTGTTAGGATTCATTATCAGTGGCTAAGTGGTACCTTTCACATACCTCAAGAGGAAGCATGGAAGAATTTTTATAATGACTCCAAGTTCCTCGAACCAGTCAGCTTCCCTGAAATGTAGCAAGTTACTACGCTGAAACAAGTCACTCAAGAGGCAGCATCAACAAAGAGACACAACCCAATGTGCAAAAAGGGTAAGAGGAAGGTTGCACACAACCTACGAGGAGAACAAAGTCATAAGATGAAAGCAAATCCAGACATACTTGCTACACAAAAATATCGTCACCATGACTATTTGTAGTCAGTATGGGTCTATCATCACTTGTACTGTCCTCCTAAGCAAGTCTCAGACCTCAGCTCTTCAAGTCAAGCTTTGAAAATGAGAGAAAGACATTGAAAATCAACAAAGCTCTGGTTCCACACTTTCTCTCACTGTTTCCTGCGGTCCCACAACCAATGTTCACATTACCTGCGGACCTGCCCGCTCTGTCCCTAAAGGAGTGGGTGCGGACCCCTGTGAAATTCAAAAAGGCGCAAGTTTATTCTAAAAAACTCACTTTGGGTTAATTCTAGATGATTCTAGAAGGAATTTTGATGTGGATTGTTCGCTCATAGGTGGTTCATGCATCCCAAAAGAGAAGGAGCTAATCCCTTGATGAGAGGAGCTATCCCTTTGAAGTAGGACTTTATCCCTTTGAAGGAGGACCTAGTAACTTCTCTCTATTGCACTATAAATTAAGGCATTGGGCTAGTTGCTAGGGAGGTTAGAAGCTGAACATTTTTTAGGGTAAATGCTGGTGGAATTGAGACTTCCTAGTTAAGCTTGAGAGGAGAGATCACATACCTTTTTGGCTTCATTGGGAAGAGAGTGAAACTTGTCAAAGTAGAGGAGACTTCTTGTTGGACCCTGGGAGGAGCTTGTACAACATCAAGGCACGGGTTGTAAATTTCTTCTTTGATTTGAATTAATACAATTAGATTCATTTTTCTCAACAAATTGTCTTATGTCATTTGTTTCATGAATTCCTTGATCATCATGATAAGTATGCTTTATGATATTGGCTTTTCAGGTGCTATTTAATTTCTTTGCTTGTTTGTGTTTGCAGATTCACTACAAGGGAGCTCATTTGGATCAAAGGAGCGAGGCTTCCACAAACTTGCATTGGACCCAAGGTAGGCCTAAAACACTTGTTTGTCGTTGTTTATAAATTGCATATTTAGAGAAAGATAGTTTTTTATTGGCTTGCTTGTCACTAGATATCGTTAGATACTAGGGAGGTCTATCTTGTCCGCAAGATCGACTCATTCCGTGTGAAAAAATGGCGACTCCACTCGGGACTTGATTTCTTTATTTTCTTTACTTTGACCTGAGAAACTGTGTTTTTGTTTCTGTTTTTGGCTTGTTGTGTGTGGAAGTGGGTAGATTTAGTAGATCTAGGATTATTTTTTGTTTTTCATAACTTTGGGAGAGGACCGCACCTTCGTCTTGCAACACAGTGCGGACCTATCCGCACTTTTGCTTTTAGCACAGAGCGGTACCGCACCTGTGTGAACTATGGGCCTGCGGACCCTGCTAAAATTTTGAAAAACTTAAGATTTTCTCTTTCAGTCAGTTCAGTTTTTGTTTAGATGTTGTTATCCCCTGCCCAGACTTGCATGTAACTTTTCAGAAGCTTTTCTTAGGTTAATTCCATTGGTGTTAGGGTTTTAGGTGAAATTCCTAGAAGTTTTGGTTGCCGGGCTTGATTTTCATTTTGGTCTTGTAGTAGCTCAGAGCTTAGAAGCTGTAGAAGCCTCAGATCACCTTGGTTTTTACTGGCCTTCTTATGAGTCTGACCATTTGCAAAATCTACCTTTGTTGAGGAATCCACCTTGTGTTTTCTCTTAGCAAAACTTCGAAAAGGCTTGTGTTTAAAGTTTGCATTTCATTTTTTGAAAAGAAAACAAAAATTGGTTGTTTTTTGACTGATTTGTGATTCTGGACAAATTGGTCCTTAGTTTTCTTATAGCTAAGTAAAACATCCTTGAAAAAGACATCTTGTAAGCTTTGACTTCAAATAGTTTTTTATAGTTTATAGATCTCAAGATTAGTTATTTCCATAGTTTTGAGTGTTTTATAAAAAATAAAAAAAATCTCTTTTGGAAAAAGTTTGTTTTTGTAGTATTTGAGTGTTTGAAAGAAAAGGGAATTTTTTGTGAAAATAACTAGTTGTCTCATTTTGAGTGCATTGGAAAAGACAAAAAGCTCTTCTTTTAATTTGTTGGTTAAAAAATATTTGTGTTTACAAGCATTTGCATTCTCAAACTCTTTCCTAGATAGAAGTTCATTGAAGGGAAAAGATTGCTTAATCATCTTAAGTGCATTTTTTAGTGATTTCGTGTCGAGTCTTCACACCACAAGCTTCATCTCCGCACCTCTTGACTTAAACGAAAACCAATAAAAATAACGCTTAAAGTAAAATCTATCTAGTAACCTTTTTGTTTCTAGGGCTCTAATACACCAACATAGCTTAGGCTAGTGTCTTGGAGTAGGGAGTAATTAACTCTCAAAGACAGTAAAACAAACAAGTAGCTATATCTTGCGGTAGGAGAAAAATCCAATTGTTGCATCTATGCTCTGGGAAAGCTCCTCTTAAAGGATAAGCACGAGATCGTGTCTGAACCAGTGTGGGAATTAATCCTTCCTCATTGAGAACGACGCCAGATATTCACGTATTAAAAACGGTAAACCTCGGATTAACCATTGTCGAGGAGCCTGGGGTCACTTGTTGGTAAACCTTGGATTATGTCAAGGAGCCTTCAAGGGGATTGAGCTTTTTACTCTGCCCTTGCGTGTGTATCGGATCGTAGACTGTTCCCCCAGGTATATTTGTTTCTGTTGGTAACCATAGTGACCATATTCTATAGGATTATTCCTAAGGTGACAGTGGTGGGAAGATCCCACTGTACCTGGAGCAGACGTCGGCTAGACTCACTTCGATTTTCTGGGGGGTTCTCTTCACTCGAGACGGTTTAGTGGAGGAACTTGTGCCAGTCTATCCATTAAGCAGGTTGCCGGGGTAACTGTTCCAACCGCCATTTTTGTATTGAATTCTGTGACGTTGGATTTCATCACCAACTATTGTTTTCAGTACGGAAAGTTACTGTTTGTGTCTGGTTTGATCTCCTAGATTCTTTAGGCATGTGATTCAAATTTTTTTGGTTCTTTAGAGGCTTTAGGTGGTTTTCATTGAGATTTTATTTTGTTTGTGTGTGAGGTAGTTAAAATATTTAATCGTGGCTGAATTACAGAGGACGTCCTGTAGACTTCGGGGCCAACCTCCTGAGTTTTCACTGAGCCAGCCTGAAGAGTTAAGAGCCCTCGTAACTCCTAGAGATAGTAGAGTTGGGTCACCTGAAGAAGGAGAGTCTTCTTTGGTGGTACATCCTAATTTTCAAGCTTTAGTAGCATATTATAATCCACAATCTGTGTCTGTTTCCGAAATTACTGGTAGCTTTTCATCTACTAGTGATATAGGTGAGGAACCTGAAATATCCGAACCTGAAAGTGAATTTGCTACTACTCCAACATCGGGGTTTACCTCTCCAACTTCTAGTGGTCCTGGTTCACCCAGGGTAGAAAGAATTATTACCCAAAATCTTCCTTCTGGACTTATAGCTATTGAAGAACTTGCTACTTCGGAAGAAGAAGTAGGCATCCCTATCCCTGAAAATCAACCTGTTATCGAACTTAGGGAGCGTGAATCAATCTTTTACAGTCCACCTAGGAGCAGTGCTTGGTATCTTTCATTGACCAATTTTTTGGAAAACCCGGGACTAAGTTTTTCACCACCTCGTATTCCTTATCACCCAACACCTAGGGGTTACTATCCTCCGTTAAATATGTCAAGACAGTCGTCCATGTTTCCTCAATATCCAGAATCCTTTTTGTAGAGCGGTCCTTCTGTTCCCTCTAGGTATCAGTCACTTACTAGTACTTTTTCGGGAGCATCTCCTCAACCCATTGAACAAGGGTTATTAACTGGAACAATGGTACTAAGTCGTTGAGTGTAGAAGTATTCTCATTATGTCAGGTACTATTCCTAATCCTCAACCTCAAGGTGGCCAGTTATCGCCTGGGGGGCAGCCTCAAAATCCTCAATTATTGCCTGGGGGGCAACCTCAAGGTACCCAATTTGCGCCTGGGGGCAACCTCAAGGACAGTACATACCTACGGGACAGTACGTTCCTCAAGGTCAACCCCAGACTCAATATGTACCTCAAGGTCAACCCCAGTATCAATATGTACCTCAAGGTCAACCCTAGTATCAGTACGTGCCTCAGGGTTATCAACCCCAAGGTAAGTACTCGAACCAAGGTTTCCAACCACCTTCCGGTTAATCATATGTTCAAGGAACTAGAAATGTACCTCTGAATTATCAACCCTACCCTCAACCTGGTTATGGTCCTCAATATTCTCAAACTATTATGGGTCTGTACCCCGGAATGAACTTAGTGTGGGATCCATCGCAAACTCAACAGGTCTTGCAACCAAATGTATAGTTGTCATCTCAAACTGGACAACCCTTAGTTTCTGGTTCACCCCAGCAACCTGTCCAGTCTACTATTCAAACTTTTGTACCTTCGATAGTTTCTCAGCCTGGGCCTAGTACGCCTCGTACTCCGCCTCAAACGTCTGTTGCAACTGCTGCAACATCTGTTCAATCTATCCCACCTACTTCTGGAGTATCGACAGCTCCGGTTTCTGCTATTCCTGTATCTACTCCTCAGACATCTTTACCTCAGTCTGGATCCACAATTTAAACTTCGATTCAGATACCTGTAGGACAACCTGGTTCAAGTACGGTTGTCACAAGTCAACCTCAATTTACTTATCAATCGTACCAGGGACAGTACCAATTCGGTCCAGCTGTGCAGCAGCCAGTCTATCAATATCAACCGTACCCTGGGTATACATATCAACAACCTCAACAACCCCAGTACGGTCCGGTTAATCCCAGTTTTCCGCGAGGATACAATATCCCAAATGCAATCCCAATTCCTAGTTATCCTGGATATCCTCCTCCTGGGGCTGGTCTCATGACCTATAGTTTTAGGGACCCTAATCGTCAGTTACCATTTATCGCAACTTTGGAATTGCCTGACTTGTCGCGCCTAATGAACGATCCCAATAACTATCTTCCATTTTGGCCACCAATGCCGAATAAGTTGCCTAGTGATATTCCTAAGTTTGAAGGCAAATTAAGAGAGGACCCGTTGAACCATGTGATGACTTATCACCTCTGGTGTGCGTCTAATTCCATTTCAGATGATTCAATCCGTTTAAGGCTTTTCCAATGCACTCTAATTGGTCTTGCGGCCAAGTGGTACATTGAGTTACCACGAGCCACTTTTTATAATTTTAGTCAGTTAGCTACTTCATTTTTAACTCATTTTCAGTTTCCTGTCAAATATGAAAATGACACGGAATTATTAACGTCATTAAAGCAGTCAACGTCCACTTATATTTCAGATCATATTCATGAATGGAGACGTCGACGGCATTTAGTGAAGGTTTTTATTCCGGATCAGATCTTAGCTGAATGGTTTGTAAAATCTTTATTGCCAAAGATCACTTAGGATGTAGCTAAGGCCAGAGTCATTACTGAGGAGCAAGTAATTGCTCAAGCACAGTACCTTGACTTAGTTTATACCCAGTCAGGTACATTACACGAGAAAATCCCCGATCTTCCTAAGCAAAATCAAATCGTTGCAGCTCCTTCAGGGTCTCATGCCGCTGATGGTATGATTGGTACGATTAATACCAAAAGTAAGAAGAAGTATTCCAAGAATTCTTCTCCTATCATAACCTTGCCAAATTCCCCGACAGGAGATTCTTCCGCGGAAATTTCCACCGATATTCATGTTGTAGAGTCATCTATAGCCAAATCAAAATCCGGTGGTAAGAAGAAAGGGAAGAAGAAAAATAAAACAGATAAAAATTCGAAAGAGAAACCAGAAAAAGCGGAATCAAATGATGAGAAACGCAAACCTCGTTATCCTTGTCTCATTTGTGACGAAGAGCATTTTACAAGAGACTGCCCTCATTGTGCAGAGGTTGTGAAAATTGTCAAAGGTTCCCAAACGCCTGCTATTTTGAAGGATCCTTTTCCAAGTCAAGACAGTAAGATGATAGGTTCTTCCTCAAATGCCAATTAAGAACCCATACTAATGATGTCCCATGTTAGGATTGCGACTTGATCGCATGATTATGGTAGTAAAAGTCCTATTGATGGTAAAGAAGCGGAATCTTCTCATTCTAACCCATCAACCTCAGCTCTCGGTTCTGATCCGCTACAGATCGAGAAACCTAATCCAGACTTAGTAATCAAACCTCCCGCCAAGGGTATACTTCGAAAGTCAACTTTCAATCCACATGCGAGAGCGCTCAGAACTATAACATTGTTGAAGATTTAGTTGTTTCACCTTCAGCAATGTTGGCTTTGGAAGTGCTGCAATCATGTCCAGCACAACGTAAATTACTATTGTTGGTTATAGGAGCTGTTGACGTTCAGGACTCGAACCTTATAATTTTCGATCTAGAAAATAGTACACCGTGCTTACCTCATCAAATGGCTTTCCAGATTCCAGTGTTAGTCAAAAACATACCTATTTACAGGATTGTGATTGATGAGGGAGCCTCAACGTGTATTATGTCAATACAGTGTTGGAGATCACTTGGTTCTCCTTCGCTAAATCAATCTCTGACGATTCTAAAGGCCTTTGATGGCCATGGGTTTCATCCTTTTGGCATTCTATAGGATTTACCTATAGGGGTAGAAGGCAAAATGGTTAATCTAGATGTGGAGGTGGTTGATGCCCCTCTAGATTACAACCTTCTCTTGGGTCGTAGTTGGTCTTACGCTATGACAACTGTCGTTTCATCGGTCTTTCAGCTTATAAAGTTCCCTCATAATGGAAAGATCGTAACTATAGACCAGCTGACTTACTTTTCATCCGACCCAGCCTCTTCTGAAGTATTCAGCATGTCGGTAAAACGACTATCCCATATAAGGATGTTGGAGAAGGACTAGTTAAAGATGTGGGGTTACTGGGAACTTTTCCTTTCCCTCCTATCAACGCATCGTCTTCTACTACAGCCATTCATATGATTTCGTCAGACACCATTGTTTATGATGATCCTTGGATCGTACCTTCTGAATCTGAGATAGACTCATTTGGTGATGTTATGCCTTTGAGTCCATATGAAATTGCGTATCAGGTTGTGCAGTCATTTTCCGACCCATGTTCAACCAAAATTGACTTAATGAATGTGGTCCATGAGGAATCACTTTTCACATCAAACTCGGATTCAACAACGTTTTCCGAACTTGTTCACACTGATGAGCAAATTCGTGAAATCCTATGTGTTGATGATTTACCATGGGAAGATCTCCATCATATATCTTCATTTTTACCCGAGAGTGGTCGTTTTGAAAATGATTTTTCATCAATTTTTACGACTGAATATGTCAAGGAACCTCAGAAACCAATGACAAATCCTGATTCAGATTTAAATTTGGTAAATATTTCTCGAACTATTCTTATTGATATTTCCGTTAAGCCTGGAATTGTTGAAAACATTCATATAGGTGCCTCGTGTACGGAAGATGAAATTCAAATATATAAGGCCCTATTTCAAGAATTATGTGACGTGTTTGCCTGGTCATATGAGGAAATGCCAGGAATTGACCCCGCAATTGTTGTTCATGAAATCAAAACTTACCCGGACGCTAAACCCGTCCGGCAACGTTTACGTTAGATTCACCCGAGAAAAGTTGTTGCTATAAAAGCAGAAGTTGAAAAATTACTCAAAGCAGGTTTCATTTATCCGATCCCGTTAACGGATTGGGTATCAAATATTGTTCCGGTTAACAAAAAGCAAGGGACAATAAGAATATGTATCGATTATAGGGACATTAATCAAGCCTGTCCAAAGGACAATTACCCAACTCCTTATATCGATCAAATCATTGATGATTGTGCTGGTAGTGAAATATTCTCCTTCATGGATGGTTTTTTCGGATATAATCAAATCAATATTCTACCTGCCGATCAACCAAAAACGGCTTTCATTTTTCCATGGGGGACATTTGCTTATTGCAAATTACCTTTTGGGCTCAAGAATGCCGGGGCAACTTTTCAAAGGGCCATGTCTTATGCGTTTCATGACATCAAGCACATTGTGCAACCCTATCTCGATGATTGGCCTGCTCATTCATTACATCGAGCTGATCATCTCATCCATTTACGAGCAATCTTTATGAGGTGTAGGCATTATCGGATTAGGTTGAATCCACACAAGTGTGTTTTCTGTATAGAAACGGGTCGGTTACTGGGGTTTGTTGTTTCAAAAGCCGGCATTCGCGTCGATCCCTCGAAGGTTGAAGCTATTGTCAAATTGCCTCCTCCTTCGAGTCTTCGCCAACTCCAAAGTTTGCAAGGGAAAGCAAACTTTTTACGTCGATTCATTCCTAACTACGCCGAGATTGCAAAGGGTTTTACCTGGTTGTTGAAACAGAGTACTCCATTCTTTTGGGATGAGATAGCTGAGAAATCTTTTGATGCCCTAAAACATGCGTTGACCCATGCACCGTTATTGCATCCTCCCAACTACAACCAGGACTACTTCTTGTATCTCGCTGCCTCCCATTCCACCATTGGAATGGTGTTATTTCAGGAAGATGAAATCGGTACTAAACATGTGATATATTACCTTAGTCGAACTTTAAATCCAACTAAGCTAAAATACTCACATGTGGAGAAATTGGCATTGGTAGTTGTTCATGTTGTCCAACGTTTTCGTCATAACATTTTACTACGTAAAACTACAGTAATTTCAGATTGCAACCCTATGATCTATATTTTGACCAAGAAATTGCTAGGGGGAAAGTACTCCAAATAGATTGTCATCCTACAGGCGTTCGACTTGGAATTTGAAAATTCTAAGTCGAAGAAATCTTTAGTTTTTGTGGAGTTAATGTGTGACTTCCCGCGTGCTGACACGAAAACTGTGGCGGAGGAGCCCATTGCGGATGAATCCTTGTTTCTAATCAGCACTTTAGATCCATGGTATGGGGATATCATCGTTTATCTCTAGACCCAATCCTTTCAGCCAGAAATTTCAAGGTCAGAACATCGCAAAATACGATTCCAGTCCCAACAATTCAGAATTATTGGAGATACTCTTTATCGCAGTGGGGCGGACTCTGTTTTTCAACGTTGTTTAACTCACGAGGAAGCTGAAAGGGTTCTAAATGACTATCACTCTGGAGCGTGTGGCGGTCATATGTCTGGGTACTCCACAGCCCAAAAGATATTGCGCTGGCTACTTCTGGCCATCCTTGTTTAAAGATTGTATTAACACGGTCCGAAAATGCCACAACTACCAAATTTTTTATCAAAAGGTGCACGCTCCACCTGCTCCTCTCCACCCTATAATTGTCATCGACCCGTTTGCAAAATGGGGTATCGATTTTATTACATGTAACCCTCACTCGGCCGGGGGGCATGCGTATATCATCCTTGTGGTAGATTATTTTACCAAGTGGACCGAGGTGATGCCTACATTTGAGGCAGATGGAAAAACAGCTGCGATTTTCTTGTTCAATCATATAATTGCTAGGTTTGGTGTTCCACAAGCGATTATCACTGATCATGGGCGTCATTTTCGAAACGTTACGATGAATGAACTTACAGGCCAGCTTGGCTTGCGTCACGATAGTTCAACTCCTTATTATCCACAAGCTAATGGTCTGGATGAATCCATCAACAAAGTTTTAGTCATCATGATCTGACGAATCATTGGGATTCATCGGTCGAATTGGCATAACATGCTATTTTTAGCGCTTTGGGCATATCGAACCTCAATAAAAACGTCAACAGGGTTCACTCCTTTCCAACTAGTTTATGGTCTGGAAGCTGTGTTACCCATTGAATGCGAAATCTCGTCATTGCAAATGGCCATCGAGTTACTTCCAGCCACTTCCAAAGAGGAAAAACGTTTGTTATACTTAGCTCAACTAGATGAGAATCAACGTGATGTTGCATTGGCGATCGAAACTCATGCAAAACGTATTAAAGCTCAATATGATCGAAATGTGACCCCTCGAAATTTTTCGGAAGGAGACCTAGTCTTATTGTACGATCAAGCTAATGATAAATTAGGCGCTGGAAAATTCGTTCCTATGTGGCATGGTCCCTATGTTGTCAAGCGAAAGCTAGCAAAAGGGGCCTATGAATTGGTAGACTTTGACGGGGACTCTTTAGGTAAACCCAGAAATGGTCTTTACCTGAAGAGGTATTATGCTTAAAAAATGGGTGTGGAGATTTTTTAGTTAGGTTAGTTTTCTTTCTAGCTGGTGTGTTTTAGTTTAAAAAGTGTGCTTAGCTTAGAGAGTGTTTTTCGTCATTATTCCTGCTTATCTTGGTTTTACTCTTGATATTGCAGATGTCGATGCCTCTCCAAACATACATTGGTTTTGCTGATGGTGCTTGTCGTAATACACGGAACATTTCTTCCGCAGCTTGGGTTATCTATTCACCCTCTGACGAGTTGGTATCTATGCATGGGGTAAGCCTCGGTCAAACAAAGAACAACATTGCAAAGTATAGTGCAGTGGTTGAGTTATTATCTGAATCTATTTCATTTGGGATTCGGAGTTTGATAGTGAGGTTAGATTCTGAACTCGTTGTATTACAGCTTAATAGAGTATATGCCATTAGAAATCCAGTGTTATTGAGATTATTTTTTAGAGTGCATCTCTTGGAACTTGAATTTGATTATATTGAATATCAGCATATTCCAAGATCTTTAAATACATTAGCAGATGCAATTGCTTCTCGAATGTTAAGTAGACATTTGCAATAATTATACAAATAAATTTAAAAAAATTCCATAACATGTTTTACAAGATAAGCCGATAATAGTGATATAGTATAATATAGGAGTGTGTAAAAATATACATCGTCCTCGATCATAGGTTGAAAAACACCTTATGATTGGCAAAAATGATATACAAAAAGCAAAAATGTCATATGTGTCTACAATAGGCGATCATCCTATCACTGGTGATGATCTCGATAAGAAACCACTGTACGGGCCACCTTACAAAGGAACCTCCTAAAAGGTCCTGGGACCCCAATCACATAGCACTGTAGTCGATGAGGAATGCCATCTATGCTGGTCTCTGGAATGTCTCCTATCAAACGCTCTAGATGGCTCTCCAATTCGACCAAGGTCTCTGTTGATTCGTCCTATGGGGCTGGTGCCGCTGCAGCTGGTTCTTTCCTCTCGTAAGGTGGGAGAGCGGCTGGTCGCTGTGGACCCACATCTGCATTTGAAACTTTTGCTATCAGTTTTGGGACGAGATTAAAAAAAAAAATTAGGAAAATGTTGAAAATGATTTTACCTGAGTCATCCCATTGCTCTCCTGGTGGAAGAGCAATGTCTGGGTCACCGCGAAAATATACCCCAGCGTAAGGAAAGTCCTGAATAGCAAAAACCTAGTTTTCCAACCAATGGAAATACTCAGGTTTGAATCGAACGACCTCTGTCCCCTCATCAGGATGACGGGCCATAACTGCAACCCATCGCATCAGTTTGGGCTCTCGAGGAAGTCCAGCTCCAACAGTAAGGTGTTGTGGGACCAACATTGGGACCCTCTCTAGACCAAAGCTCACAACTAAAGCACCATATCCAAAGGTCTTTAGTTGTCCATTCTTGGCTCTGGTCAGTTGGCCTTTTACATTAGCCAACACAGCATCGCACCAGTTGAAGATGGTGCCTTGAAAGCAGTCAACTGCCATCCGCATTTGGGATCCAGTGGCTATATGTAGTGCGACACTCTCACAGAGCCTGGTAACAGTAAACGCGATCACCATGAGTTCAGGACAGGATATGGTTTTAATGTCTATCCCTTTGTCTCTAGTCTGGTTGTTACAGAACTCTAGCCGGAGGCTATCGACAGACTGGCCACCTGGCCTAGTCCCGAATAGAGTCAAGTCTTCACCTCTCTTAGGAAAACCAGTCAAAAAGTATATGTCTGCCAGCTCCATTTCGAGCTAGTGACCACCAATGAAGAAGCACTGGTCCTGTATGCTCCACCTGTCTACCAACCACTACAAGAAGTCCACCTGGGCCCTCATGCCAGGTATGGCCCAGAATTTGTACAAGCTGCATGCCTTCAATGCATCGATCGAAGGTTGGTGAATTAACATGGCAAGATCTACGTCCTCATGCTCCCGTTCTCACCAATAAAGCATGATGTATACTCTACATCCAACAAAAAGGCGAATTAGAATGCAAAAAATTGAATTATTTGAGTGAATTTTGAGAAATTTAGGGTTAAAAACCCTTACTGCGGGGACCACACGCTCTCTGTTAGAGAGAGTGCATGGGTCTGCACCTTGCCTTCATGGTAGGTGCGGACCCCTGACTTTTTCCCCATTGAGAAAAAGTTGGGGTCCGCAGGTTACCTATGTTGTGCCAGCGAGCCCCCGCGCGCGGGTTTTTAGCCTAAATATCCTCTAAAAAATGAAATGAAACCCTAAAAAACAAATTGATACGGATGAAATTGAAGAGTAGGATGATGTGGATTACCTGGAGGAGACGGCGCTCGTTTCTGACGGACAGATTTTCCGCAATCTTCACGGGAAGTTTCTAACCAAAAGCTCTATTTTCTCACCCAAATCTCAAACGGTAAAAATCAATTGACGAAAGCCCTTTTTATAAATTTTTTGAATAAATGAATTGTAAATTTGTTTATGTTTCACTTTATAAAGGTAACTTTTGCAGCATTTTTATCCATTTTAAACAGGTAAGTAATGTTTGAGTTTTTGTTCAGGATAACGGATTTTTCATGCGAAATCGGTCATTTTCGACGAAAAAACATTAAAGTCACCTTTAAGCTCTTTTTTGACTCCTAAAACATGAAAAGATCGTCGAGTTTTTCTTTTTAAACTCGTTAAAACGGAACTAAAAAGACGGTCCACTTACATCTCTTTTCCTGACCGTAAAAACATGAAAAGATTGCTGGATTTTTGTCGTTTCAAATTCGATATTGGTTATAAAATGACGTGTCATTGATCGCTTTTTTACTTTTTCGGATTAGAGGCACTAATTACGAAAAGTACTCCTTGGTCGTAATGATCAAGCGGTTCTCTCAAGTATTATTTTATACTTTTTCGGGCTTGGGAGACACAAATTTACGAAAAAGGTCAACCCTGGAGTCTTCTTAAGTTTTTCAAACTCTCTAAAATTGAAAAACGCTGAGTTTCTCCTATACTGGACTCGTTAAAATTTAACAGTAAAGGACCTGTTCAATTACAAACAGGAACGGACCACTCCTTAGGGTTCGAATTTAAACTAAGTCGGACTCATCCGAAGGATGAGCTTATAATCAAGCAAATGTTATCCTCCTCAAGCTTGTCAAAAATAAAGAGGTACTTGCCAGAAATGGTGGGGGAAAAGAGAGAAAAATGAGCCTGTTTGTCATACTTTGTAACCACTCTTGAACACGACACTTTTATTCACCTGGGTTGGGAAATCCTTTGCCTAACAGTTGATCAAACCACATTGAAGGTCTTCATCCGGTTTCTGGGTATTAACTTTGGGTCAATTGTCACCAAACCATCTGCTGTGTCATTATTTGTTCAAGAGGTCATTGCAAATAAGCCATTCATCTGCAAAATATCTATCATCCATCTTGACCATCCCTGAGTCAGTCCTTGCAACTAAATTTCTTCAAACTTGATCTATGATTTCGTGTTGTGGGTTTGCATACGAAGGATCGCTTTCTATCGACTTCAGCTCATTATCTAAAAAGATGATCTAGAAATCGTCAGTACCTTGGGATCTACATGCCTCAATGGCAAGTTTCTCGCCTTCGACGATAGGTTGCATCATTGACCTTCGATCAAAGGATTCCGTGACATGTTCGACATCAACACATCTATTCACATCTCATGGATTGTACTGAGTACTTTGAGAGCCATTGACATTACTGGTGGTTTCTCTCACACTTGTTAACTGTTTACATCATTGACTGGTAATCAAGTGGCTTCTACCATGTTCGACTTCAACACATTCATTCGCATGCTTAGAATCGTACTATTTCAGGAAGTAGAAATTAAGACCCTGGATCTAGTTTTTACCATCCAGGCTGTGAGGAATTTTGTATTCATTATATTGTGGATGATTCATAAACAGATGGCTGCATCCATACTGTGTCTACACGTGTCTATACTTGTGATGTATTACAAGATCATTCCTATATCAGAGCAGTAGTTAGTTTTCTAGTCAGTTTTGATCTGAGTATGGGAATGCCTACCTCAGTGATGATATGATCTCATATATATATTTTGCATTGAATTTTTTTACAGGTTCCAACTGGGCTCTCCACAAGATGATCCTCGAAATGATAAAGTACTTCACTCTTCCTAAATGATAAATGAAATCCTCATCTACTACAGACTTCGCACTTTACGGGGCAATCTGTTACACAAAAATATCGTCACCGTGACTATTTGCAGTCAGTATGGGTCTATCATCACTTGTAATGTCCTCCTAAGCAAGTCTCAGACCTCAGCTCTTCAAGTCAAGCTTTGAAAATGAGAGAAAGACATTGAAAATCAACAAAGCTCTGGTTCCACACTTTCTCTCACTGTTTCCTGCGGTCCCACAACCAATGTTCACATTACCTGCGGACCTGCCCGCTCTGTCCCTAAAGGAGTGGGTGCGGACCCCTGTGAAATTCAAAAAGGCGCAAGTTTATTCTAAAAAACTCACTTTGGGTTAATTCTAGATGATTCTAGAAGGAATTTTGATGTGGATTGTTCGCTCATAGGTGGTTCATGCATCCCAAAAGAGAAGGAGCTAATCCCTTGATGAGAGGAGCTATCCCTTTGAAGTAGGACTTTATCCCTTTGAAGGAGGACCTAGTAACTTCTCTCTATTGCACTATAAATTAAGGCATTGGGCTAGTTGCTAGGGAGGTTAGAAGCTGAACATTTTTAGGGTAAATGCTGGTGGAATTGAGACTTCCTAGTTAAGCTTGAGAGGAGAGATCACATACCTTTTTGGCTTCATTGGGAAGAGAGTGAAACTTGTCAAAGTAGAGGAGACTTCTTGTTGGACCCTGGGAGGAGCTTGTACAACATCAAGGCACGGGTTGTAAATTTCTTCTTTGATTTGAATTAATACAATTAGATTCATTTTTCTCAACAAATTGTCTTATGTCATTTGTTTCATGAATTCCTTGATCATCATGATAAGTATGCTTTATGATATTGGCTTTTCAGGTGCTATTTAATTTCTTTGCTTGTTTGTGTTTGCAGATTCACTACAAGGGAGCTCATTTGGATCAAAGGAGCGAGGCTTCCACAAACTTGCATTGGACCCAAGGTAGGCCTAAAACACTTGTTTGTCGTTGTTTATAAATTGCATATTTAGAGAAAGATA
The DNA here is from genome assembly GCA_031772625.1 of Pinus tabuliformis. Taxonomy (NCBI): domain Eukaryota; kingdom Viridiplantae; phylum Streptophyta; class Pinopsida; order Pinales; family Pinaceae; genus Pinus; species Pinus tabuliformis. The sequence goes on along the minus strand of CM062817.1, from coordinate 260,648,469 downwards.
GTTTTTGATTGGCTTGCTTGTCACTAGATATCGTTAGATACTAGGGAGGTCTATCTTGTCCGCAAGATCGACTCATTCCGTGTGACAAAATGGCGACTCCACTCGGGACTTGATTTCTTTATTTTCTTTACTTTGACCTGAGAAACTGTGTTTTTGTTTCTGTTTTTGGCTTGTTGTGTGTGGAAGTGGGTAGATTTAGTAGATCTAGGATTATTTTTTGTTTTTCATAACTTTGGGAGAGGATCGCACCTTCGTCTTGCAACACAGTGCGGACCTATCCGCACTTTTGCTTTTAGCACAGAGCGGTACCGCACCTGTGTGAACTATGGGCCTGCGGACCCTGCTAAAATTTTGAAAAACTTAAGATTTTCTCTTTCAGTCAGTTCAGTTTTTGTTTAGATGTTGTTATCCCCTGCCCAGACTTGCATGTAACTTTTCAGAAGCTTTTCTTAGGTTAATTCCATTGGTGTTAGGGTTTTAGGTGAAATTCCTAGAAGTTTTGGTTGCCGGGCTTGATTTTCATTTTGGTCTTGTAGTAGCTCAGAGCTTAGAAGCTGTAGAAGCCTCAGATCACCTTGGTTTTTACTGGCCTTCTTATGAGTCTGACCATTTGCAAAATCTACCTCTGTTGAGGAATCCACCTTGTGTTTTCTCTTAGCAAAACTTCGAAAAGGCTTGTGTTTAAAGTTTGCATTTCATTTTTTGAAAAGAAAACAAAAATTGGTTGTTTTTTGACTGATTTGTGATTCTGGACAAATTAGTCCTTAGTTTTCTTATAGCTAAGTAAAACATCCTTGAAAAAGACATCTTGTAAGCTTTGACTTCAAATAGTTTTTTATAGTTTATAGATCTCAAGATTAGTTATTTCCATAGTTTTGAGTGTTTTATAAAAAATAAAAAAAATCTCTTTTGGAAAAAGTTTGTTTTTGTAGTATTTGAGTGTTTGAAAGAAAAGGGAATTTTTTGTGAAAATAACTAGTTGTCTCATTTTGAGTGCATTGGAAAAGACAAAAAGCTCTTCTTTTAATTTGTTGGTTAAGAAATATTTGTGTTTACAAGCATTTGCATTCTCAAACTCTTTCCTAGCTAGAAGTTCATTGAAGGGAAAAGATTGCTTAATCATCTTAAGTGCATTTTTTAGTGATTTCGTGTCGAGTCTTCACACCACAAGCTTCATCTCCACACCTCTTGACTTAAACGAAAACCAATAAAAATAACGCTTAAAGTAAAATCTATCTAGTAACCTTTTTGTTTCTAGGGCTCTAATACACCAACATAGCTTAGGCTAGTGTCTTGGAGTAGGGAGTAATTAACTCTCAAAGACAGTAAAACAAACAAGTAGCTATATCTTGCGGTAGGAGAAAAATCCAATTGTTGCATCTATGCTCTGGGAAAGCTCCTCTTAAAGGATAAGCACGAGATCGTGTCCGAACCAGTGTGGGAATTAATCCTTCCTCATTGAGAACGACGCCAGATATTCACGTATTAAAAACGGTAAACCTCGGATTAACCATTGTCGAGGAGCCTGGGGTCACTTGTTGGTAAACCTTGGATTATGTCAAGGAGCCTTCAAGGGGATTGAGCTTTTTACTCTGCCCTTGCGTGTGTATCGGATCGTAGACTGTTCCCCCAGGTATATTTGTTTCTGTTGGTAACCATAGTGACCATATTCTATAGGATTATTCCTAAGGTGACAGTGGTGGGAAGATCCCACTGTACCTGGAGCAGACGTCGGCTAGACTCACTTCGATTTTCTGGGGGGTTCTCTTCACTCGAGACGGTTTAGTGGAGGAACTTGTGCCAGTCTATCCATTAAGCAGGTTGCCGGGGTAACTGTTCCAACCGCCATTTTTGTATTGAATTCTGTGACGTTGGATTTCATCACCAACTATTGTTTTCAGTACGGAAAGTTACTGTTTGTGTCTGGTTTGATCTCCTAGATTCTTTAGGCATGTGATTCAAATTTTTTTGGTTCTTTAGAGGCTTTAGGTGGTTTTCATTGAGATTTTATTTTGTTTGTGTGTGAGGTAGTTAAAATATTTAATCGTGGCTGAATTACAGAGGACGTCCTGTAGACTTCGGGGCCAACCTCCTGAGTTTTCACTGAGCCAGCCTGAAGAGTTAAGAGCCCTCGTAACTCCTAGAGATAGTAGAGTTGGGTCACCTGAAGAAGGAGAGTCTTCTTTGGTGGTACATCCTAATTTTCAAGCTTTAGTAGCATATTATAATCCACAATCTGTGTCTGTTTCCGAAATTACTGGTAGCTTTTCATCTACTAGTGATATAGGTGAGGAACCTGAAATATCCGAACCTGAAAGTGAATTTGCTACTACTCCAACATCGGGGTTTACCTCTCCAACTTCTAGTGGTCCTGGTTCACCCAGGGTAGAAAGAATTATTACCCAAAATCTTCCTTCTGGACTTATAGCTATTGAAGAACTTGCTACTTCGGAAGAAGAAGTAGGCATCCCTATCCCTGAAAATCAACCTGTTATCGAACTTAGGGAGCGTGAATCAATCTTTTACAGTCCACCTAGGAGCAGTGCTTGGTATCTTTCATTGACCAATTTTTTGGAAAACCCGGGACTAAGTTTTTCACCACCTCGTATTCCTTATCACCCAACACCTAGGGGTTACTATCCTCCGTTAAATATGTCAAGACAGTCGTCCATGTTTCCTCAATATCCAGAATCCTTTTTGTAGAGCGGTCCTTCTGTTCCCTCTAGGTATCAGTCACTTACTGGTACTTTTTCGGGAGCATCTCCTCAACCCATTGAACAAGGGTTATTAACTGGAACAATGGTACTAAGTCGTTGAGTGTAGAAGTATTCTCATGATGTCAGGTACTATTCCTAATCCTCAACCTCAAGGTGGCCAGTTATCGCCTGGGGGGCAGCCTCAAAATCCTCAATTATTGCCTGGGGGGCAACCTCAAGGTACCCAATTTGCGCCTGGGGGCAACCTCAAGGACAGTACATACCTACGGGACAGTACGTTCCTCAAGGTCAACCCCAGACTCAATATGTACCTCAAGGTCAACCCCAGTATCAATATGTACCTCAAGGTCAACCCTAGTATCAGTACGTGCCTCAGGGTTATCAACCCCAAGGTCAGTACTCGAACCAAGGTTTCCAACCACCTTCCGGTCAATCATATGTTCAAGGAACTAGAAATGTACCTCTGAATTATCAACCCTACCCTCAACCTGGTTATGGTCCTCAATATTCTCAACCTATTATGGGTCTGTACCCCGGAATGAACTTAGTGTGGGATCCATCGCAAACTCAACAGGTCTTGCAACCAAATGTATAGTTGTCATCTCAAACTGGACAACCCTTAGTTTCTGGTTCACCCCAGCAACCTGTCCAGTCTACTATTCAAACTTTTGTACCTTCGGTAGTTTCTCAGCCTGGGCCTAGTACGCCTCGTACTCCGCCTCAAACGTCTGTTGCAACTGCTGCAACATCTGTTCAATCTATCCCACCTACTTCTGGAGTATCGACAGCTCCGGTTTCTGCTATTCCTGTATCTACTCCTCAGACATCTTTACCTCAGTCTGGATCCACAATTTAAACTTCGATTCAGATACCTGTAGGACAACCTGGTTCAAGTACGGTTGTCACAAGTCAACCTCAATTTACTTATCAATCGTACCAGGGACAGTACCAATTCGGTCCAGCTGTGCAGCAGCCAGTCTATCAATATCAACCGTACCCTGGGTATACATATCAACAACCTCAACAACCCCAGTACGGTCCGGTTAATCCTAGTTTTCCGCGAGGATACAATATCCCAAATGCAATCCCAATTCCTAGTTATCCTGGATATCCTCCTCCTGGGGCTGGTCTCATGACCTATAGTTTTAGGGACCCTAATCGTCAGTTACCATTTATCGCAACTTTGGAATTGCCTGACTTGTCGCGCCTAATGAACGATCCCAATAACTATCTTCCATTTTGGCCACCAATGCCGAATAAGTTGCCTAGTGATATTCCTAAGTTTGAAGGCAAATTAAGAGAGGACCCGTCGAACCATGTGATGACTTATCACCTCTGGTGTGCGTCTAATTCCATTTCAGATGATTCAATCCGTTTAAGGCTTTTCCAACGCACTCTAATTGTTCTTGCGGCCAAGTGGTACATTGAGTTACCACGAGCCACTTTTTATAATTTTAGTCAGTTAGCTACTTCATTTTTAACTCATTTTCAGTTTCTTGTCAAATATGAAAATGACACGGAATTATTAACGTCATTAAAGCAGTCAACGTCCACTTATATTTCAGATCATATTCATGAATGGAGACGTCGACGGCATTTAGTGAAGGTTTTTATTCCGGATTAGATCTTAGCTGAATGGTTTGTAAAATCTTTATTGCCAAACATCACTTAGGATGTAGCTAAGGCAGGAGTCATTACTGAGGAGCAAGTAATTGCTCAAGCACAGTACCTTGACTTAGTTTATACCCAGTCAGGTACATTACACGAGAAAATCCCCGATCTTCCTAAGCAAAATCAAATCGTTGCAGCTCCTTCAGGGTCTCATGCCGCTGATGGTATGATTGGTACGATTAATACCAAAAGTAAGAAGAAGTATTCCAAGAATTCTTCTCCTATCATAACCTTGCCAAATTCCCTGACAGGAGATTCTTCTGCGGAAATTTCCACCGATATTCATGTTGTAGAGTCATCTATAGCCAAATCAAAATCCGGTGGTAAGAAGAAAGGGAAGAAGAAAAATAAAACAGATAAAAATTCGAAAGAGAAACCAGAAAAAGCGGAATCAAATGATGAGAAACGCAAACCTCGTTATCCTTGTCTCATTTGTGACGAAGAGCATTTTACAAGAGACTGCCCTCATTGTGCAGAGGTTGTGAAAATTGTCAAAGGTTCCCAAACGCCTGCTGTTTTGAAGGATCCTTTTCCAAGTCAAGACAGTAAGATGATAGGTTCTTCCTCAAATGCCAATTAAGAACCCATACTAATGATGTCCCATGTTAGGATTGCGACTTGATCGCATGATTATGGTAGTAAAAGTCCTGTTGATGGTAAAGAAGCGGAATCTTCTCATTCTAACCCATCAACCTCAGCTCTCGGTTCTGATCCGCTACAGATCGAGAAACCTAATCCAGACTTAGTAATCAAACCTCCCGCCAAGGGTATACTTCGAAAGTCAACTTTCAATCCACATGCGAGAGCGGCTCAGAACTATAACATTGTTGAAGATTTAGTTGTTTCACCTTCAGCAATGTTGGCTTTGGAAGTGCTGCAATCATGTCCAGCACAACGTAAATTACTATTGTTGGTTATAGGAGCTGTTGACGTTCAGGACTCGAACCTTATAATTTTCGATCTAGAAAATAGTACACCACGCTTACCTCATCAAATGGCTTTCCAGATTCCAGTGTTAGTAAAAAACATACCTATTTACAGGATTGTGATTGATGAGGGAGCCTCAACGTGTATTATGTCAATACAGTGTTGGAGATCACTTGGTTCTCCTTCGCTAAATCAATCTCTGACGATTCTAAAGGCCTTTGATGGCCATGGGTTTCATCCTTTTGGCATTCTATAGGATTTACCTATAGGGGTAGAAGGCAAAATGGTTAATCTAGATGTGGAGGTGGTTGATGCCCCTCTAGATTACAACCTTCTCTTGGGTCGTAGTTGGTCTTACGCTATGACAACTGTCGTTTCATCGGTCTTTCGGCTTATAAAGTTCCCTCATAATGGAAAGATCGTAACTATAGACCAGCTGACTTACTTTTCATCCGACCCAGCCTCTTCTGAAAGTATTCAGCATGTCGGTAAAACGACTATCCCGTATAAGGATGTTGGAGTAGGACTAGTTAAAGATGTCGGTTTACTGGGAACTTTTCCTTTTCCTCCTATCAACGCATCGTCTTCTACTACAGCCATTCATATGATTTCATCAGACACCATTGTTTATGATGATCCTTGGATCGTACCTTCTGAATCTGAGATAGACTCATTTGGTGATGTTATGCCTTTGAGTCCATATGAAATTGCGTATCAGGTTGTGCAGTCATTTTCCGACCCATGTTCAACCAAAATTGACTTAATGAATGTGGTCCATGAGGAATCACTTTTCACATCAAACTCGGATTCAACAACATTTTCCGAACTTGTTCACACTGATGAGCAAATTCGTGAAATCCTATGTGTTGATGATTTACCAAGGGAAGATCTCCATCATATATCTTCATTTTTACCCGAGAGTGGTCGTTTTGAAAATGATTTTTCATCAATTTTTACGACTAAATATGTCAAGGAACCTCAGAAACCAATGACAAATCCTGATTCAGATTTAAATTTGGTAAATATTTCTCGAACTATTCTTATTGATATTTCCGTTAAGCCTGGAATTGTTGAAAACATTCATATAGGTGCCTCGTGTACGGAAGATGAAATTCAAATATATAAGGCCCTATTTCAAGAATTATGTGACGTGTTTGCCTAGTCATATGAGGAAATGCCAGGAATTGACCCCGCAATTGTTGTTCATGAAATCAAAACTTACCCGGACGCTAAACCCGTCCGACAACGTTTACGTTAGATTCACCCGAGAAAAGCTGTTGCTATAAAAGCAGAAGTTGAAAAATTACTCAAAGCAGGTTTCATTTATCCGATCCCGTTAACGGATTGGGTATCAAATATTGTTCCGGTTAACAAAAAGCAAGGGACAATAAGAATATGTATCGATTATAGGGACATTAATCGAGCCTGTCCAAAGGACAATTACCCAACTCCTTATATCGATCAAATCATTGATGATTGTGCCGGTAGTGAAATATTCTCCTTCATGGATGGTTTTTTCGGATATAATCAAATCAATATTCTACCTGCCGATCAACCAAAAACGGCTTTCATTTTTCCATGGGGGACATTTGCTTATTGCAAATTACCTTTTGGGCTCAAGAATGCCGGGGCAACTTTTCAAAGGGCCATGTCTTATGCGTTTCATGACATCAAGCACATTGTGCAACCCTATCTCGATGATTTGCCTGCTCATTCATTACATCGAGCTGATCATCTCATCCATTTACGAGCAATCTTTATGAGGTGTAGGCATTATCGGATTAGGTTGAATCCACACAAGTGTGTTTTCTGTATAGAAACGGGTCGGTTACTGGGGTTTGTTGTTTCAAAAGCCGGCATTCGCGTCGATCCCTCGAAGGTTGAAGCTATTGTCAAATTGCCTCCTCCTTCGAGTCTTCGCCAACTCCAAAGTTTGCAAGGGAAAGCAAACTTTTTACATCGATTCATTCCTAACTACGCCGAGATTGCAAAGGGTTTTACCTGGTTGTTGAAACAGAGTACTCCATTCTTTAGGGATGAGATAGCTAAGAAATCTTTTGATGCCCTAAAACATGCGTTGACCCATGCACCGTTATTGCATCCTCCCAACTACAACCAGGACTACTTCTTGTATCTCGCTGCCTCCCATTCCACCATTGGAATGGTGTTATTTCAGGAAGATGAAATCGGTACTAAACATGTGATATATTACCTTAGTCAAACTTTAAATCCAACAAAGCTAAAATACTCACATGTGGAGAAATTGGCATTGGTAGTTGTTCATGTTGTCCAACGTTTTCGTCATAACATTTTACTACGTAAAACTACAGTAATTTCAGATTGCAACCCTATGATCTATATTTTGACCAAGAAATTGCTAGGGGGAAAGTACTCCAAATAGATTGTCATCCTACAGGCGTTCGACTTGGAATTTGAAAATTCTAAGTCGAAGAAATCTTTAGTTTTTGTGGAGTTAATGTGTGACTTCCCGCGTGCTGACACGAAAACTGTGGCGGAGGAGCCCATTGCGGATGAATCCTTGTTTCTAATCAGCACTTTAGATCCATGGTATGGGGATATCATCGTTTATCTCTAGACCCAATCCTTTCAGCCAGAAATTTCAAGGTCAGAACATCGCAAAATACGATTCCAGTCCCAACAATTCAGAATTATTGGAGATACTCTTTATCGCAGTGGGGCGGACTCTGTTTTTCAACGTTGTTTAACTCACGAGGAAGCTGAAAGGGTTCTAAATGACTATCACTCTGGAGCGTGTGGCGGTCATATGTCTGGGTACTCCACAGCCCAAAAGATATTGCGCTGGCTACTTCTGGCCATCCTTGTTTAAAGATTGTATTAACGCGGTCCGAAAATGCCACAACTACCAAATTTTTTATCAAAAGCTGCACGCTCCACCTGCTCCTCTCCACCCTATAATTGTCGTCGACCCGTTTGCAAAATGGGGTATCGATTTTATTACATGTAACCCTCACTCGGCCGGGGGGCATGCGTATATCATCCTTGTGGTAGATTATTTTACCAAGTGGACCGAGGTGATGCCTACATTTGAGGCAGATGGCAAAACAGCTGCGATTTTCTTGTTCAATCATATAATTGCTAGGTTTGGTGTTCCACAAGCGATTATCACTGATCATGGGCGTCATTTTCGAAACGTTACGATGAATGAACTTACAGGCCAGCTTGGCTTGCGTCACGATAGTTCAACTCCTTATTATCCACAAGCTAATGGTCTGGATGAATCCATCAACAAAGTTTTAGTCATCATGATCTGACGAATCATTGGGATTCATCGGTCGAATTGGCATAACATGCTATTTTTAGCGCTTTGGGCATATCGAACCTCAATAAAAACGTCAACAGGGTTCACTCCTTTCCAACTAGTTTATGGTCTGGAAGCTGTGTTACCCATTGAATGCGAAATCTCGTCATTGCAAATGGCCATCGAGTTACTTCCAGCCACTTCCAAAGAGGAAAAATGTTTGTTATACTTAGCTCAACTAGATGAGAATCAAAGTGATGTTGCATTGGCGATCGAAACTCATGCAAAACGTATTAAAGCTCAATATGATCGAAATGTGACCCTTCGAAATTTTTCGGAAGGAGACCTAGTCTTATTGTACGATCAAGCTAATGAAAAATTAGGCGCTGGAAAATTCGTTCCTATGTGGCATGGTCCCTATGTTGTCAAGCGAAAGCTAGCAAAAGTGGCCTATGAATTGGTAGACTTTGACGGGGACTCTTTAGGTAAACCCAGAAATGGTCTTTACCTGAAGAGGTATTATGCTTAAAAAATGGGTGTGGAGATTTTTTAGTTAGGTTAGTTTTCTTTCTAGCTGGTGTGTTTTAGTTTAAAAAGTGTGCTTAGCTTAGAGAGTGTTTTTCGTCATTATTCCTGCTTATCTTGGTTTTACTCTTGATATTGCAGATGTCGATGCCTCTCCAAACATACATTGGTTTTGCTGATGGTTCTTGTCGTAATACACGGAACATTTCTTCCGCAGCTTGGGTTATCTATTCACCCTCTGACGAGTTGGTATCTATGCATGGGGTAAGCCTCGGTCAAACAAAGAACAACATTGCAAAGTATAGTGCAGTGGTTGAGTTATTATCTGAATCTATTTCATTTGGGATTCGGAGTTTGATAGTGAGGTTAGATTCTGAACTCGTTGTATTACAGCTTAATAGAGTATATGCCATTAGAAATCCAGTGTTATTGAGATTATTTTTGAGAGTGCATCTCTTGGAACTTGAATTTGATTATATTGAATATCAGCATATTCCAAGATCTTTAAATACATTAGCAGATGCAATTGCTTCTCGAATGTTAAGTAGACATTTGCAATAATTATACAAATAAATTTAAAAAAATTCCATAACATGTTTTACAAGATAAGCCGATAATAGTGATATAGTATAATATAGGAGTGTGTAAAAATATACATCGTCCTCGATCATAGGTTGAAAAACACCTTATGATTGGCAAAAATGATATACAAAAAGCAAAAATGTCATATGTGTCTACAATAGGCGATCATCCTATCACTGGTGATGATCTCGATAAGAAACCACTGTACGGGCCACCTTACAAAGGAACCTCCTAAAAGGTCCTGGGACCCCAATCACATAGCACTGTAGTCGATGAGGAATGCCATCTATGCTGGTCTCTGGAATGTCTCCTATCAAACGCTCTAGATGGCTCTCCAATTCGACCAAGGTCTCTGTTGATTCGTCCTATGGGGCTGGTGCCGCTGCAGCTGGTTCTTTCCTCTCGTAAGGTGGGAGAGCGGCTGGTCGCTGTGGACCCACATCTGCATTTGAAACTTTTGCTATCAGTTTTGGGACGAGATTAAAAAAAAAATTAGGAAAATGTTGAAAATGATTTTACCTGAGTCATCCCATTGCTCTCCTGGTGGAAGAGCAATGTCTGGGTCACCGCGAAAATATACCCCAGCGTAAGGAAAGTCCTGAATAGCAAAAACCTAGTTTTCCAACCAATGGAAATACTCAGGTTTGAATCGAACGACCTCTGTCCCCTCATCAGGATGACGGGCCATAACTGCAACCCATCGCATCAGTTTGGGCTCTCGAGGAAGTCCAGCTCCAACAGTAAGGTGTTGTGGGACCAACATTGGGACCCTCTCTAGACCAAAGCTCACAACTAAAGCACCATATCCAAAGGTCTTTAGTTGTCCATTCTTGGCTCTGGTCAGTTGGCCTTTTACATTAGCCAACACAGCATCGCACCAGTTGAAGATGGTGCCTTGAAAGCAGTCAACTGCCATCCGCATTTGGGATCCAGTGGCTATATGTAGTGCGACACTCTCACAGAGCCTGGTAACAGTAAACGCGATCACCATGAGTTCAGGACAGGATATGGTTTTAATGTCTATCCCTTTGTCTCTAGTCTGGTTGTTACAGAACTCTAGCCAGAGGCTATCGACAGACTGGCCACCTGGCCTAGTCCCGAATAGAGTCAAGTCTTCACCTCTCTTAGGAAAACCAGTCAAAAAGTATATGTCTGCCAGCTCCATTTCGAGCTAGTGACCACCAATGAAGAAGCACTGGTCCTGTATGCTCCACCTGTCTACCAACCACTACAAGAAGTCCACCTGGGCCCTCATGCCAGGTATGGCCCAGAATTTGTACAAGCTGCATGCCTTCAATGCATCGATCGAAGGTTGGTGAATTAACATGGCAAGATCTACGTCCTCATGCTCCCGTTCTCACCAATAAAGCATGATGTATACTCTACATCCAACAAAAAGGCGAATTAGAATGCAAAAAATTGAATTATTTGAGTGAATTTTGAGAAATTTAGGGTTAAAAACCCTTACTGCGGGGACCACACGCTCTCTGTTAGAGAGAGTGCATGGGTCTGCACCTTGCCTTCATGGTAGGTGCGGACCCCTGACATTTTCCCCATTGAGAAAAAGTTGGGGTCCGCAGGTTACCTATGTTGTGCCAGCGAGCCCCCGCGCGCGGGTTTTTAGCCTAAATATCCTCTAAAAAATGAAATGAAACCCTAAAAAACAAATTGATACGGATGAAATTGAAGAGTAGGATGATGTGGATTACCTGGAGGAGACGGCGCTCGTTTCTGACGGACAGATTTTCCACAATCTTCACGGGAAGTTTCTAACCAAAAGCTCTATTTTCTCACCCAAATCTCAAACGGTAAAAATCAATTGACGAAAGCCCTTTTTATAAATTTTTTGAATAAATGAATTGTAAATTTGTTTATGTTTCACTTTATAAAGGTAACTTTTGCAGCATTTTTATCCATTTTAAACAGGTAAGTAATGTTTGAGTTTTTGTTCAGGATAACGGATTTTTCATGCGAAATCGGTCATTTTCAACGAAAAAACATTAAAGTCACCTTTAAGCTCTTTTCTGACTCCTAAAACATGAAAAGATCGTCGAGTTTTTCTTTTTAAACTCGTTAAAACGGAACTAAAAAGACGGTCCACTTACATCTCTTTTCCTGACCGTAAAAACATGAAAAGATTGCTGGATTTTTGTCGTTTCAAATTCGATATTGGTTATAAAATGACGTGTCATTGATCGCTTTTTTACTTTTTCGGATTAGAGGCACTAATTACGAAAAGTACTCCTTGGTCGTAATGATCAAGCGGTTCTCTCAAGTATTATTTTATACTTTTTCGGGCTTGGGAGACACAAATTTACGAAAAAGGTCAACCCTGGAGTCTTCTTAAGTTTTTCAAACTCTCTAAAATTGAAAAACGCTGAGTTTCTCCTATACTGGACTCGTTAAAATTTAACAGTAAAGGACCTGTTCAATTACAAACAGGAACGGACCACTCCTTAGGGTTCGAATTTAAACTAAGTCGGACTCATCCGAAGGATGAGCTTATAATCAAGTAAATGTTATCCTCCTCAAGCTTGTCAAAAATAAAGAGGTACTTGCCAGAAATGGTGGGGGAAAAGAGAGAAAAATGAGCCTGTTTGTCATACTTTGTAACCACTCTTGAACACGACACTTTTATTCACCTGGGTTGGGAAATCCTTTGCCTAACAGTTGATCAAACCACATTGAAGGTCTTCATCCGGTTTCTGGGTATTAACTTTGGGTCAATTGTCACCAAACCATCTGCTGTGTCATTATTTGTTCAAGAGGTCATTGCAAATAAGCCATTCATCTGCAAAATATCTATCATCCATCTTGACCATCCCTGAGTCAGTCCTTGCAACTAAATTTCTTCAAACTTGATCTATGATTTCGTGTTGTGGGTTTGCATACGAAGGATCGCTTTCTATCGACTTCAGCTCATTATCTAAAAAGATGATCTAGAAATCGTCAGTACCTTGGGATCTACATGCCTCAATGGCAAGTTTCTCGCCTTCGACAATAGGTTGCATCATTGACCTTCGATCAAAGGATTCCGTGACATGTTCGACATCAACACATCTATTCACATCTCATGGATTGTACTGAGTACTTTGAGAGCCATTGACATTATTGGTGGTTTCTCTCACACTTGTTAACTGTTTACATCATTGACTGGTAATCAAGTGGCTTCTACCATGTTCGACTTCAACACATTCATTCGCATGGTTAGAATCGTACTATTTCAGGAAGTAGAAATTAAGACCCTGGATCTAGTTTTTACCATCCAGGCTGTGAGGAATTTTGTATTCATTATATTGTGGATGATTCATAAACAGATGGCTGCATCCATACTGTGTCTACACGTGTCTATACTTGTGATGTATTACAAGATCATTCCTATATCAGAGCAGTAGTTAGTTTTCTAGTCAGTTTTGATCTGAGTATGGGAATGCCTACCTCAGTGATGATATGATCTCATATATATATTTGCATTGAATTTTTTTACAGGTTCCAACTGGGCTCTCCACAAGATGATCCTCGAAATGATAAAGTACTTCACTCTTCCTAAATGATAAATGAAATCCTCATCTACTACAGACTTCGCACTTTAGGGGGCAATCTGTTACACAAAAATATCGTCACCGTGACTATTTGCAGTCAGTATGGGTCTATCATCACTTGTAATGTCCTCCTAAGCAAGTCTCAGACCTCAGCTCTTCAAGTCAAGCTTTGAAAATGAGAGAAAGACATTGAAAATCAAAAAAGCTCTGGTTCCGCACTTTCTCTCACTGTTTCCTGCGGTCCCGCACCCCCTGTTCACATTACCTGCGGACCTGCCCGCTCTGTCCCTAAAGGAGTGGGTGCGGACCCCTGTGAAAGTCAAAAAGGCGCAAGTTTATTCTAAAAAACTCAGTTTGGGTTAATTATAGATGATTCTAGAAGGAATTTTGACGTGGATTGTTCGCTCTTAGGTGGTTCATGCATCCCAAAAGAGAAGGAGCTAATCCCTTGATGAGAGGATCTATCCCTTTGAAGGAGGACTTTATCCCTTTGAAGGAGGACCTAGTAACTTCCCTCCATTGCACTATAAATTAAGGCATTGGGCTAGTTGCTAGGGAGGTTAGAAGCTTAACATTTTTTAGGGTAAATGTTGGTGGAATTGAGACTTCCTAGTTAAGCTTGAGAGGAGAGATCACATACCTTTTTGGCTTCAGTAAGAAGAGAGTGAAACTTGTCAAAGTAGACGAGACTTCTTGTTGGACCCTGGGAGGAGCTTGTACAGCATCAAGGCACAGGTTGTAAAGTTATTCTTTGATTTGAATTAATACAATCAGATTCATTTTTCTCAACAAATTGTCTTATGTCATTTGTTTCATGAATTCCTTGATCATCATGATAAGTATGCTTTATGATATTGGCTTTTCAGGTGATATTTAATTTGTTTGCTTGTTTTTGTTTGTAGATTCACTACAAGGGAGCTCATTTGGATCAAAGGAGCGAGGCTTCCACAAACTTGCATTGGACCCAAGGTAGGCCTAAAACACTTGTTTGCCTTTGTTTATAAATTGCATATTTAGAGAAAGATAGTTTTTGATTGGCTTGCTTGTCACTAGATATCGTTAGATACTAGGGAGGTCTATCTTGTCCGCAAGATCGACTCATTCCGTGTGACAATACTTAAAGAGGCCATAACAGTAGAGAAGAAGAGGAAACAGAGGATGCAGGAAGTAGAATAGAAGTAGAGGGAAGAACAAGAATAGAATAGATTAGAGGAAGAAAGGCATACGCAGGAAGAAGAAGAAAGGCAAAGAGTAGAAGAAGAATAAGTAGCATGAAGACAAGCCAAAGAACAAGAATAGAACTGATAGCTAGAGGAGAAGATAAAATATATGACAGAAAAGGAGCTCACTCAAGAGATTGAGGAGTTGATTGAGACCCAAGACATGGAGGTAGAATCGAAGCCACATAACCAATATGTTGATCTGATGCCAAGTACACAAAAGGTCACTATTCAGCCTCCCCATCCTCTAGTAGAGTAAGCTCCAAGAGAGGAAGAGGAAATTGTTCCTCTTGATGATGGTCTGGCCATGGACACGTATAATCTGAATTACGACGAGCTTCAGAAAAATATTGTACAAGCCAGGAAGAAACATTTTTCAGATGACCTCGCATCTCCTATATTCATCAGAGAAAGGGTGATTATGACAGACACCATAAAAAATCCAAGTGCCATTGTCACAGCTAACTTGTCCTTCATAGGTGCTACAAAGTCAAACATGGATTATCTGATGGCCAAGAAAAAATAGTTGGAAAAGAACTTGCAGGATGAAAGGCAAGAAATTGAACAATTCTGAATAGAGGTTTAGAACGCAGTTCCCATGCAAGTTTATCAAGAAGAACTTAAGGCAGCCATATTTGGTGAAGTATCGACATTGGGAGAAACTATGAGGAGCTTGTATGAAGAACGTGTCACCGTGCATAAGGCAATTTCCCACTTGAACGACATGCAGTAGAAGTGTAAGGATAATTCCAAAGCTCTCAACGTTGTAAATAATCCATCAATGTCATGCATGAATGGTCAATGGAATACAAAGTGGAACTACTCGAATTGGTGAAGAAAACAAGGTAACAGGAAGAGTTGGAGAAAGCACAAGCATGGATGATCATTCAAGGAAACAAAAAACTTGCCTCGTTCATCACCAATATCCAAGCCTCATATGCACGATTGTATATAGCATAGATTTCTTAGTGGGATCACATAAGATCCCAGGAGTTGGCTCACTCACTAAATCCAAATGCAGGAATCAAGTCAGGTAGGAGGTGGAAGAATACTTGGACCGGTTTAGATAGATTACTACCAAGGAAGATCTTGAAGTAAATAGGTAGAACATGCAGAATTACATTGATGGCCCTATCCAAAGCAATACTATGGTGCCCCCGATAAAGAAGGAAATATATATTGGTTCCAAATCAATGTACCAGTATGCCATGGAGGCTAGAGTCTGCTATCATCATGATCCCTTCACAAAGTTTGGGGAAGTCATCACGCAGTACAAAGCCTGGAACCAACATGTGCTAGAGAATCTACAAGTCGAAGTTGGTTAGTTGGAGTTTCCCCTAACTCAAGCTTGACTTTTATCTTATTAGGCTATGTCACTGGCTCTACCCAATTTTGTCTCATATGTGTACGAGTATATTGTAATATTATTTTGTAATTAATTTGTAAGTGAAATTCCAAGTGTAAATTGTGGAATGTGAATAGTCATGATGTAATCAATTTGAAGAGTCATTTTGTAAAGAAGTTGAAGAGTCATGAGGGAAGTCCAAGAGTCACAAAGGGGAAGTGAATAGTCACCCCTTTTTTTATAAATATGTGCTCATAACTCATGTAAAGTGCTTTTGGGATCCAAGCTTTTGGCTAGGCTTTTAGCTTAGAATTAGGAGCTTGGGAGTTTGTTGAGATCCTTGGCTTCTTCGTAGGATAGGGGCAATATCTTTCTTTAGAGGAGTAGGTGTTGACTTCATGTTCCACTATTGGGGCTAGTGGTTCGTCAATGGTATATATATGCTTGGAAATTTCACTTTAATAAAAGCTCAGATTCGACACATTTTCATGCATATGTTGTAAATATAGTAGGATTATTCTTGTTATGTTCGTAGTATATGTTATTTCACTTATGATAACGCTTATGAGCTATTTCGTTCACATTAGTATGAATCTTGTTGAATGTGTGTTGTTGTTTATCTCTGTCACGATTGACTTGTGAACTATTTTCCAGGCTAACGCGTGATGTCTTTATGCTCGTGTTCTCCTTTCAAGTTGCATACTATTACATGCTTCTAAAGGGATCACTCAATTTCCCTTCATGTGTTAGAACCTTTCATACATTGCACTTAACCTTTCACAAAGTCATACATTTGTTCACCAAAGTCACGAATACACCACTCTATGTGTTATTGTGGCCAAGGCACATCATTAAATCCCACTACTTCGATAACCGGGTTGTATTCTGGATGGGGCTCCTACACCAAATGGTGTGAGGTCTAATTGTGACTTCATACCGAGGAGACCCCTTGAATGTTAGCAGGTCCAGCACCGTCAACAAACCCCTAACCTAGCATTCAAAACCAAAGGAAACTAGATATATACACACAAAATTACCCACCCCAATTACCCTTAATAGGATACTAAGGGAGCCATATGAAAGAATACCCACATCAAAACAATTGAGGAGCCGATAAACAAAAACTTTGACACCAAACCAATAGGACAGAAGACCGAAAACACAAGGGCTTAGGACACATTAATGTTTAGAGAAACACATCGAACAAAGCCTAAGCAGAAGAGAACAACAATCTACAAAAAAATAAAGAGAAAGAGCCGAATCAAGAAAATTAAACTTCTAGACCCTGTTCGCTAGGCCAACAAGAGGAAGTTTCCACACTGTTAACGATCGAACAGCCCATGACCAAGTCTCCTTTCTACCAAAGCATGCACAAGAAGGACTAAATAATTCCTTTCCTATAGAATTTTCGCATGAAAAACTAGCCAGGAGGGCCTCCCCTAACCAGGGGATCAATAGAATGCAAGATGAGGTTGAGGGAAGAACCTTGGCACTCACACCTTTCTTCTCACTCGACACCATCAAAACTATCCACCACCACCATAAAAATAACATGTCTTTGCATGCAAGGAGGACACCATGTACTCTAAGAGTAAATGAGTGTGTGATTGCCTTAGGGTGGTGGGCACATAAACCCATGCCTTGTCCAATCCACATTAACACCCCCATTGGGGATATTTTTATTAATCTTAATTGATTTTAAAAATATTATTAAATTATGGATTTTTAAATTTCTATTAAATTATATATAAATATCACATGAGTCTATAACTTACTAAACCATTCGTTTTTAATCGTTGGATTTTATCATGTTAAAGTAGCTTTTGAGAAAAGTGTTATCGCTCATGGTTTTGTTATAGCCAGTGGATTTTTACTTTATATTTATTTAATCTATTAGCTTTTGCCCATGGTTTTATTATAGTCAATGCTTTTGTACTTTATATTTATCCAATTTATTATTTTTTTTTGTTAAGTTTTCTTTTATAAATTAAGATGACCAAGATAAAGCATTGTCAATGGAATTATTTGACGTTCGTTTACATTTTACGTTTTATATTTATATGTGTTTTAAACATTTTATATTTAGAAAATTTTCTTCATGATCCATCACATGAATGAATTAGTTGTCGACATGTTTCGAACCAGCTAATGTGGTTCATCATCAGGACGAAAATATATAAATATAAATGTAAAATGTAATATATATCATCTTTTTGTCCTGATGATGAACCACATTCGTTGGCTTGAAATGTGTCGGCAACTAATTTATTCATGTGATGGATCTTGAAGACAATTTTCTAAATATTTCTACTCATATAATCCTACATTCAGACATTTTATATTTATATGTGTTTTAATTTGAAAATATCAAGCCGACATTTAATTTATTTTTTCTATATATATTTTTCCCCACATTTAAAAAATGTTGGCTAACATTCTTACATTACACCTACACATCTCCATGAAAAAAAATTACTCCCCTATCAAAATGGTTTGAATATTATACACAACATTAGGGGATTCATAGATATTTTTAAAGTAGGAATTCTAGTCCCTCAAGAGAATTGTATTGTTTTCTTTAGTTTTACAAATCATAATTTGTCTCTAAAATTTCCTAGGATCTAACTTAGATAGGTCCAAAATATTCTCCTTCATTCTATTTATATGATAACTTTTTTTCATTTTAGAGCTTTGAATATACTGACCTTGTCAAATCTAAGGACTCCTTAGAAGCATCCATAATGGATTTTATAGCAATATCACATTCTTTATCATATCAAAGGTTGGTTTTTCTATTTTACTTTTAAAGCGATGGAAGTTAGAGAAAATTGTCATAAAATTATGATGAAGGTATTTAAGATATGAGATTCAACTTATTATTTAAATACTTTAACTTTATTTTTGTCAAAAATCAAGTGTTTTTGGTTATACAAATTATCTTCAATGTGGATATTGTGCATGACAAGGTTTAGGGCTAGGGTTAAAGTTCTATGATTGATCCATATTTATGAAGGAACAAAATGAAACATAGATATAAACAGAAACACAAAGCTACAGCGAAAACAAAACTTCAATTCTTTAATAACAAAGTACTGAAAATAGTTTACATGCAGAATGGAAATAGACTAGCTCGAGCAATGGTAGCTTATCTCTAAGAAGAGATGTGTGGCTACATGCCTTCTAAATTGTGTTACAATGAGGCTTGGACGTCTATTTATTATTGAGAAACAATGGTAAACTCTAAACATCCAAAAACCTAACCCTAGGAGATGAAGCACCAAAAGTCTTTGGGCCCCATTCGGGTAAATTGGTACATCAACTTCCTCGTGTTGTAACTTTGACATACGATCTTTGTTTAACGTGTACGATACCTCGTTAGAAATATCTATCTGAAAACTAAAATTTTGAACTTCAAACTTGTGCTACAAGTTGTGCGTTTTCCCGTTTTCCAAAAAAAATCGTTTAGGGCCTTAAAACAGCTTTGAAAGTTCAAGACCAAAAAAACTGCCAAAAATAGTAAATTGTGCTACAATTAAGGACACATAAATAAATTGTTGGGTGTGGAGCCTGATTATCTTCTGTATTCAAAGATTTCAACCGGATGTATACCCCAGGAAGATTGTACACCCCTCCACACGGGGGGGGTGCGGGGAGAACTTGTCCCCCCCGCGGGGGTCCGGGGGGGTAAATCCCCCCCCCCCCCCCCCCCGGCTGGGGGGTCCAAGGGCCAGCGGTCCCCCGGCAGGGGTTCAGGGGCAGCGCCCCTGAAGCTAAAAATAGGTGTAAAATTGCCTTGTAAAAGTCTAGTAATTTCTAGTCAATCTGGGCAATTCATTAGGCGGATGATCTGACAGTAGAAGTTATGTTTAATTCAGGGTTTTTTGCCCTAGAAGGCAACCTCCTCACTATATATGAGGGAATTGTATCGCGTCTATGTATATCTGTATTCTAAGTGAGGAAGAGAGAGGAGATTGAGAGTGAAGAGGGTGTTACAGCGGATCTGCTATAGGTTGTATCTCTTCAGTTTGCTGGATAATATAATAAAAGAAGGACTGGTTGTTTCTCCATGGATGTAGCCCAAACTGGGTGAACCACTTATATTTGTGTCTCTCTTGTTTTATGTGTTTTATGTGTTTATATTTCTACATTATTTTATGTGTTCCATTGCTCTGTAATATATAATTTTCTAACAGAAACAATGTTGGGGGTCCAAGTGGAATAGTGGGTGGCCACCAATATCCACCTGGATCATTCCTCCCCCCTTAGGAACCAATGGTCCCCATTGCATTGAATTCCTTCATGAGATGGGGAAACTTTTGCTGAACTTGGTCCCTAGTGAGCCACTTGCCCTAGTGAAGGAGCTGGCCAACTTTAACAATTTGATATAGTTGGATCTTCTATTATCGAGTGTTCTTGATATGTGTGTCCATGATCTAATCAATTTTTGCATGTTCCATGTAGTCTGGGTTGAGCTATGTTGGTGTTAGTTATTCTACAATGTCTGATGTGTCCAGTAATGGTGGAAAGTATGGTTTAAGGCATTCCACATTGAACATTGGGTGCAGATTGAGGAATGGGGAAATGTTAAGCTCAAAAGAATTGTCTCCCACATCCTTGGTGATGGTGTAAGGCTTGTATCATAGTTTCTGATGGGCTCCGGCAAGGCGTTCTTTTTGCAAATGGAACCAAACTTTGTTGCAGACCTAAAATTTATGTGGCACCCAACGTTGATCATGTCACTGCTTGTACTTACAATTGCAATTATCCAGGATGTCATGCACTTGCTGGTGGATGTGTTGGATGTGTTCAGTAAACTTACTTTCTTTATCAGCCTCAGATTGTGCATGTGCATATTTTGTCTGTGTAGTCTCATGAGGCATGGCAACATCAATCAGACACAATGGTTGAAATCCCAGACCCACTTGAAAGGTAATGCAGCCAATCGAGCTATGGAGATATTTGTTATAATTGTGTTGCACATAAGGAAAGCTCTTTGTTGGGAATGGGATCCCCCAAAGGATAGTTTTGGGGCTCAAAGCCCATGTTTTGGATCAAATTTTGTAATAAACTTGTAAAAACTCTACATTTTGTGGTTGCAGAACGTGAAGGTGTCATGAGTCATAAAGGGTTGTCCGCCCTTAGTTTTGTAAAGTAAAGTCGGCTGTAAAAGACCTACCCATGGTCTGCGGCCCATGGGATTGTATAAAAATAGCTAAGTAAGTAAGCTCTAAGTAGTTCAATAGTCGCTAAGAGAATCATAGCTCTAAAGTAGGAAGTCTAATTTTTGGGTCGTAGCATAGGTAGAGGCTCTGCAGCTGAGTGCACAAAGGCCTAGTGTGGAAGTCCGCAGCTGAGTGCGCGGACCCCTACAGCTGTGTGCGTAAGGTAGATAGAGTCTGTAATCACTTAAATATATCAATAAAGAGAAGTATTCTACAAATTCTGTGTCTTTATTCCGATTAATGCATCTTGTCATATTATGTATGAATTTCCTTTATAATTCTTATGTGATGCGCGAATGTGTATAATTATGTTGGATAACTGAACGCAAATAAGAATATATGTTTACGCGATGCTAAATGTGATTATCTAATAAGATAAGTAAGACACTTAGACTAGTTTTGGAATCTGCACGGTATGTTGCACTAGCAGCGCGAAACTACCTGACTGCGGGTTAGGGCTGCGCGAAGGTCATTTGTACCTTTTCGAGGACGTACTGAAGGCCAGAGTATAGGGCTAGTCTAGCGGGCCCTAGAACTGAGTGACCTACGCAAAAGCAGGAATAGAAGGAATAAAATGACATCACGACCATCTCAGGGTGCGGAAACTTGGTTCCAGCATCCCCCCATACTGCTTCGGGTGAGACTTTGGTCCGCACTCCACGAGCTGATGCTGAAAGGGCTAGTAGTGTAGAGATTTGTTTGGTTATTTAACATTGAACCTGGGTCAGGCCCCAACAAGCCAACAAATGGTTCTGTTGCCGGGACCGGAATCTGCATAAGAGATGTGTGATGTCATATCACTGGAATACAACTAAGAAAGAGATCAGAGACTAGTTGGATAGAAAGATCCACGAATTCACGGCGCAAGAAAATATAAGTTCGCAACTGACAAAGGAACAATGGCTAGACAGGTACCTATATACAGAGATCCACGAGATATTTTTTTGTTCCTTTCCGGTTGAGCTATATGAGTGGATCGTGAAGCTAGCAGATAGCCAAGGAAGGTGGAAACTTGATGGCCCTATTGTTTGGACCTCGAAACTAGTGTGGAGATTGGAAGTATCTGAGGATAAGATCGCCCGTGCTATCAGTTATTGGCTCAATCACGTCATAGGAGGATTTGTAACTGAATTCGCGGTCGACACCTTAGTCAGCTACAGCGAGGCGGAGCGATGCTTTTTCAAAGGTCCGCGAGGTAAGTACGTGAAATCTTTGAATACCTGGATTAAAATGTTATTGTGCGAAAAACGGGTTATGCAGCTACCTTAATGTTTGGAGCTACGCGAAGCGGAAAAACTTACAGGAACGAAGGAAGAAAGGGTCTTGAATATAGTCCATTGGTTTCACCTCCGCAAGGTGACGAAGAGGGAATAGCGCAGGTTTCTCTGCGAAGTGCTATTCAGTTAATAAGACAAGGATTCTCGTGACTACTACCTCCACCCACTCCACCTCCAACTTCACCACCTTCGCCTGCGATTTCACCTGTACCACCTATGCCTCCACTGCAATTCAGTATGGAAAATTCAGTGAAGCTGCCTTTGTTCAAAGGCTTGGGAAATGAGGACCCGGACCAATTCTAGTTCGTTGTGAAAGTTGTATGGGAATCTCAAGGCATTACAGATGATAACATGAAGAAGGAAACCCTAGTTAGTGCTCTGCAGGATCGCGTGCTAACCTGGTACATCAAGTACTCTAATGATAACCTGAATGCTAGAGTGGTAGACATCCAGACCACACTGAACAAAGAATTCAGTAGGCCTATCTGAAGCACAGTCTATTATGGATTTCAAATAAATCGCGATGCAACTAGGCGAGACACCTTAGGAATTATATTAGAGGTTGAAATGTAAAATCCATGAAGCTAACATGAACTTAATAGACAAACAGCATCGTGAATGGTTTGTGGCTTTGCTCCTGCCTCACCTGAGGGTTGTGCTGTCACAACAGAAGATAATGACTCAGGCAGAGGCCTTGGAGATTGCAATGACACTGCATGAAACACTGATGTAAGATCCAAATCTGGGGGTTCAACAGATCCATGCACAGCTGAAAAATCTTCGCCTGGAGATGCAAAGTTTGAAGCAGGACAAAACAGTTCGACCAGAGGAATTGCGAAGAGGTATGGTGTCTGAAATGCAAGAGTCGGGGGCATGACAAAGACCATTGTATAGTCTTTGCGAACTATATTGCAGGAGGAGGACTAATTCCTTTGACATCGGCAGCTCAAGAAACATCGAGCACGGGGCCTGCATTGTGGTGCGCTATATGTCAGGTGGCAGGAAAGCATGCCACGGATAACTATCATTTGCTACAAAAGTTTGTACAGACACCGCAACAACTGTTCTGTAACTTTTGAAGGTCAGTAGGGCATGATGATCATAATTGCAGAAGTTATGAATTGATGATGGATAGAACTCCCGCATATAGGGTTCAGGCAGAAACGCGGTACCCTGACCAGGGTGCAGGGATGGCGCGGATAGGTTTTTAGGTGCGTGGACGAGGCCAAGGCGAAGGAGGACCTGGAAGAGGTCGGGGACAGTTGATCTACTATAATTTCAGAGGACCGGGGCACTATGGCCATGATTACACTAACCCTACTCATTCTTCGTGCAAGTATTGCACTCTGTTTGATCACGAAACAAAATATTGTCCTACGCTGATAGCAAGGATACGTGACAAAGGGGCGGTACCACCTCAGCCGGCTTAGAATCTAAAAATGATGAGGTCTGAGCCACGCGAAGAGGATCCGAATGTAAATATAGTGCTCCAAAGTGGAATCACAATAGGAGATGACAAGGGGAAACAGCCTGAAGGCAGCACCTGGGTTCACAAAGCTCCAGCAAAGGAGACTGAGTTTGATTTGGAGCACACACATGAAACATTCATGGAGGTGAAGAAGAGCTTCATTGAGGCCTCCACCTCAGGGAGAAAGGATAAGCCTAATCAGGAGATGGACCCTTCTATTCTTGCTACCTTCTTGGAGACCTGCATGAAGCTACTACGTGATAGCAAGGCTATGAAGGGGCTACAGTAGCTCATAAATAGATGCACCAAAAACACTCTAGCTGAGCCGTGCATAGCACGAAAGATTGGTAAGCATAAAACAAGGACAGAACACGAGATGAGACTGACTGCACAGATAGGACAGTATGAGATGGATTAGGTTATCTTGGACCTGGGGTCAGACGTGAATTTCCTACCGAAGCAGACTTGGGAATGGATGGGGAGACCCGCACTGCAATGGTCTCCGATTCAGCTAAGAATGGTGAATCAATAGAAGATCATCCCCATGGGCTGGCTGCATGGGGTGACTGTAGATATTGAAGGTGCGAGCGTGCTCACTGACTTTGAAGTAATAGAAATTATGGATGACAGCAACCCCTATCCTGCAGTCCTTGGAATTGATTGGGCTATTGATATGAACGAGGTAATCAATCTAAAGAAGTGAAGATATTTGAGAAGAAATCACTCCGCGTAATAGTACCCCTGGATCCTACTGAAGGATCGCGCTATACTGAACCAGTTTGTGATTATGAGAGCGATGACGATCTGGACTGTATCTATAAGATAATAATGCGAGACCAAGAGTGGGTGAATCCAACACCGGATGGATGAATTACATGGGATCACGAGAGTTCCTATACCTCAGGCTATGATGAATAATTAGAGCACGAGTAGAATCGGTTTCGTGAAGTAACTACACTGAGTTGTAACATGATGACTCGGTCGCTGCGCTATGTGTCATCAGAGGTAAGAAATTTTCCTACTTATGATGGCCTGAATGATGTAGATATCTTTCTAGATGCATTTGAGAAGGAGGTACCAGAAAAGTAGCGCTTCCAGGCGTTAGACTGGACACTGTGCGCTATGCCCGCAAGATGGTGGGGTACGCACAAGGGAAGCTTTGATGATTGGAATGAATGTAGGAGAATGATGAGGACACGCTTTGGGAAGCCGAAGGTGCGAATGACAGACAAGTATGATGGGCAGGATGACCCGTGCGCGCACTTGACTGAATGGGCTCAAGCTTATGGAGAGAAGCCCCAGCCTGAATGGGTGCACTTGTTCTGTCACACCCTGGATGTCATCCCAATGAACTGGTATGTAGAAACATAGCTCCGCCATAGTACAGGTGTATGGGATATTCTGCGTGAAGAATTCCTAATGAAATTTAGTTTTGAAGATGGGTTTGACTGTATTAATGAGGCGCTACAAGAGGTGAAAGCAGAAATCTTTAGGATACCGCAGGATACTTTAGACCCGATTCAGCCTGAGTGGGATACTCATCTGAGTCACACGCTAGAATACTATAACGTAACCGTTGAAGAAGAGGATGATTATCCGTGAAAGATTAACATCCCGAAAACAGAGGGTCACCGCAAGGTTGAAGGACCACAGGTTAAGAATCCTGATATAACCGCGCCGCTAAAAATGAAATAGGTAAACATTGGTATGGAGGCAGAGCCCAAATTTGCGAAGATTGGAGATTACTGGGATGAAGTGACGGTGGATAAGGTCGTTGAATTGCTCTGTGAATACCAGGATTTATTCCCTACCAAGTTTACGGATCTAAAAGGGATAATCGGGGACCTAGGTGTTATGAAGATCACGTGGAAGCCCGACGTGAAGCCGATTAAGCAAAGGCCTTACCATCTCAATCTGAAGTATAAGGAAAAGTTCCACTTAGAGCTAGACAAGATTCTCTCGGTAAGCATCATTGAGCCTGTGGAAGAATTTGATTGGGTAAGCCCAATGGTGGTACAAGAGAAGAAGCATAAGGATGAAATAAGGATATGCGTGGATCTCAGAAAGTTGAATGACGCTTGCATACATGATCCTTTCCCGACTCCGTTCACTGATGAAGTGTTGGACAATGTAGGTGGCCAGGAAGCATATTCCTTCACTGATGGGTTCTCGGGGTACCACCAGATCAAAATCGCGCTGGAGGATAGGAGCAAGACAACCTTTATGACTGAGTGGGGTTGTTTCTAGTACACTGTAATTCCATTTGGATTGAAGAATGCGCCTGCGATTTTCTCACACATAGTCGTTGATGCATTCAAAGAGTTTATTCATAAGTTCCTAGAAGTATACTT
The DNA here is from genome assembly GCA_031772625.1 of Pinus tabuliformis. Classification (NCBI taxonomy): domain Eukaryota; kingdom Viridiplantae; phylum Streptophyta; class Pinopsida; order Pinales; family Pinaceae; genus Pinus; species Pinus tabuliformis. The sequence continues at coordinate 260,622,342 of CM062817.1, read as the reverse complement.
TGATGATTGGACTGTGTTTGGGCTGGTGAAACACCATGTAGCAAGATTGCGCCTAATGTTGGATACAAGTCAAAGATACCAAATCACACTCAATCTGAAGAAGTGCTTGTTTTGTGTTCCTTTTGGGACCCTACTGGGTCATGTGGTTTGCAGACAAGGATTGATATTAGACCCCGCGAAGATCGTAGTGATACTAAACTTGGAGGTGCCAAGGAGTGTGAAACAGTTGCATGCTACCCTAGGACATACGGGATATTACAAAAATTTTATCAAAGGCTATGCCCAAATCACTGCACCTATGGAAAAGTTGTTGAAGAAGGATGTCACATTCTGCTAGAACGAGGACTGTAAGAAGAGCTTGGATGTATTGAAAGAAAAGATGGTCACCACGCCAATTTTAGTCTTCCTGGATTGGAAGAAGGAGTTTCATGTGCATGTCAACACGTCATGTATAGCGCTGGGAGTAGTAATGACACAGGTTGGTCGAGAAGACTTGGACCATCCTATCGTGTTTGCAAGCAAAAGGTTATCCAAAGCAGAGAAGAATTGTTCCACCACCAAGCACGAATGGTTAGCTATGGTTTATGCACTCCAGAAGTTTAGAAACTACTTGTTGGGAGGCCATTTTAATATGTATAAGGATCACTCTGCGCTGAAGTACCTGATCAATAAGCTTGTGTTGGGGGGGGGGAACATGCAGGTGGCTATTATTGTCCCAAGAATATGATTTTGAGGTTATTGTGAAGCCTGGACAACTGAATGCGGGACCAAACCATCCGTCGCGCATCGAAACAGGGGAAGAGCCCACTAATTTTGAGGAATGGTTGCTCGACGTGCAGCTTTTTGCAGTACACATCGTGGACGGTCATTTTGAGGATATCATACACTTCTTGATGACAAGAACTACCCCAGAAGGATATATTTTCAAGTAGAAGAAGGAATTAGTGGTGTGCGTGATAGATTTTTCTGTCATTGTTGGGCATCTGTACAAAATGGGGTCTGACGAGATATTGTGACGATATGTACCTAAGTTTGAGAGGATCAGCATCCTCTTGGATGCTCATGGGGGGGCTGCGAGAGGACATTACACAGGGAGAGTGACTGTGCAGAAGATTCTATGCGCAGGGTTGTGGTGGCCAACCCTCCATCAGGACTCAAAAGCGTATTACAAATATTGTGATGTGTGTCAAAGAACTGGCAGGCCATCACAGAGGGATGAGATACCTTTGAATCCAAAAATTACGTTGCAACCCTTTGAGAAATGGGCTATAGATTTGGTGGGACCCATTTAGCCCTAAGGAAAAATGGAAGCAAGGTACATTATCACCGCGACGGAATATTTGACCCGATGGGCGGAGGCACAGCCTGTGAAGGATTGCACAGGCGCAACTGCTGCAAAGTTTCTCTTTGAGAATGTACTGACATGATTTGGCTATCTAAAGACTTTGATGAGTGATCATGGTATGCACTTTCTAAATGAGACGATTAATGTGCTAACAAAGGAATTTCGGGTATATCACCAGAAGAGCACACCTTATCACCTGCAGGCTAATAGGATGGTGGAAGCATTCAATAAAGTACTAAAGAATGCGCTGACCAAGGTTTTCAATGCTCATTGAAGTGATTGGGACCTACACATACTTGCGGTACTATGGGCTTATCGGACGACATGCAAGAAGTTGACTGGACAAACTCCCTTTATGCTGATCTATGGTGTTGAAGCGGTAATGCCTATGGAATATATTGTGCCTAGTTTACGCGTAGTGGTGCTCACAGGTATGAAAAATCATGGAGCCCTAGAGGAAAGGCTCACGTAGCTCGATGAGCTTGAGGAAGAGATATTTCTAGCAAGATTTCACCAACAGGTCCAAAATCAGCGCGAAAAAGCATGGCATGATCGACACATTAAGTTGCGTACCTTTAAGGTAAATGACCTGGTTTTGTTATATGACAATAAATTTGATAAATTTTCGGGGAAGTTCAGGATGCACTAGTTAGGACCCTATGTCATTAAGGGGATTACCGACAAAGGAGCGGTACAACTGGTCAAACTGAATGGAGAGCCGTTCCTAGGAAAGATGAATGGAAGTCGATTAAAACCATACACCGGTGGTCTGACCATGTGACTAGATGAAGGTAGCACAGTCTTAGCGCTCCAAGCAGCTGAAAGGAGGCACAGGACTATAAACTACACTCCCTGGGTTGGGGAGCTACGTGATTAGAGAATTGTGCGAAGCAAGGAAGTGTCACAGGGTTCGCAGCAACACAAAGGGGGTTGCGCTACCCAGGGAGAAATCACGCAGGTCGGCCAGAAAGTGACCGTTAAAGTCATCGTTCATGATTTGACGGTAGAAATGCGATCAAATGGAGCGGGCGGCCGGCATTTAAGACGAAATTTATGGCTCAGATCCTTGAAAATATGCCACCAATCCGACATTAATGGAATGAATTTGGGGGGAATAGTCGGATTTGAATTCAAAATTCCCTATAAATTACAAGTGGTTGTCCAGCGAAAAACACTTGGCATTTTGAGAATTGAGTTGTTGAGCTTTCAGGCACTCATGAACCGAGAATTCTTCGAGGCTTTGAAAGAGACTCCAACATTTACAAACTTACTAGAGACGTCGTGAGTACTGTTGGAAAGCGTTATGTCGGCACCCGTAGAAATTATAAATACTGAAGAAATAACAGAGGAATCGGCACAAGAAAAGAGGCAGAAGTAGCTGCTCCAACAGTGGTCGAACCATTAGTAGAAGCCCCTAAATTTCTGAGGAAACCGAGACCAAAGCCGACCCCAACCAAGGAGACCGTGAAGGATAAAAAGGGCAAGCAGCCTATTATACCGGTGCGTGCATCGCCAAGGAGAAACCTATCGAAGCCCACCGCACAAGATAATGGAAAAGCTATAAAATTGGAGCCAGAGGAGGAAGACATTGAAGACATCCAGATGGATGATGAGGATGTGGGAGTCAAAGTAGAGGAGGTTGAAGCCTAGGGTACGGACCCTGTTACCCGGTTTCCAGAGTATGTCCCTCCGTGCAAGCCTAAGACCAAGGTGCCAAAAGACATCGATGAAAGAAAGACCCCCTTGCAAACCCCTATGCTGCTAGATGAGATTGTTTTCGAGGGACCGCGCTTGGCATGGGTGCCACTGCTAAAACTTGAGGACTGGGACTTGGATGATCACGAGAAGTTCCCACACTTGACGGCCAAGCAGCTGATGCACCGCATCATTGATACGAACTCTGGAATGACTACATTGGAGCCGCGAAGGTGGCTCTGAGGAGTAGACAAGGCAGGGTTTCTCAACCTGCTTTGGGTGCCACTATAAATGCACCCCGGTGATAGTATTGGTCATCAAGTAGCTACTGTGCTTGGTGCATGATGGGTTTCTGTGGCTAGAGGAGCCAATAGCCATCACGGATAGATTGATTCACCGGATAACGTGACTGTCTTGCACAGGAGAGAATCTGGCCATGATATTTGGTGGAAAAGGTGGTGAACAGGCTCTCGCAAAGTTTATGAAGGAAAATTTTAAGCTGGTGAAAAAGCTGCACAGATATGCTATATCCAGCATTTGCGACCCTGTTGTGAAGGTAGCCACACAGATCTTAGCAGGAAAAGTAATGATGAAGTGTCGCGCTGATGAGGTGTCGGTGCCTGTCATAGCGCTAGTAGCTCAGTGTGTCGAAGGAGTCTTGTTCAACTGGTTGGACTACCTTCACGGTGAGATCCTGGAAAACTGCCACAAAGCATAGGAGCTCAGCAAGACGTTCCACTATGCATGGGTCTTGCTTTCAATTCTTTTGGTAACATGGGAGTTGTCAGAGGACAGTCAGTTCCCTTCGGTCGCGCCAGAACTCCCAGAAGTAGCGAATTACGCTTCGTTATGGGCAACCAAGGACGTGCAACGAGTCAAGGACAACAAGATCTTATAGATCTTGATGGAGATGAACATCCGTATGGCCATCAACCATAAACCGCAATTGTCGCCTACAGTGTACACCAACCTGCAGGGCTACGTAGAATTTAAAGCCAATTTCCATCATGTATCCATCAGGGCATGGAAGGACCCTGCGCAGAAATGGTACGACTTGCCTTATCTAGAAATGGATGACGTCATTGATGCGGTACTTGATCAATGGCCGACAGAGTGGCGCACTACAACAGACTTGGCGATGGGAGGGAGCAAGTACACCGCACAGAGGAAGAAGGAGGAGGCCAAGATTAAGATGACACAGTTGGCCGAAAAGAGGAAAAAGGAGGCCACTGAAAAGGCCCAGGCAGAGCGTAAGGCCGCGCAGACAGAAAAGAAGACAGGTGGAACATAGCGAGGCTCTCACAAAGGTGCGAGGTCACCTTCACCTGAGACAGAGGAGGAGACAGATGAGCAACACGGTGTGGACCCACAAGAGACGTCTTCCCGCATCAAGCGCCCAAGGGAGCCAGAGAAAGGAGGGTCTAGGAAGAAATCAAAAGCTACCAAGACATCACTGGACCCCATCACACTAACAGAGGGCGATTTGCATGATATCGATGACAAAGTGAGGGATGTCACCACGGACGCCCTGCAACAGTTTGAGCAGCAGCAGCAGATAATCTTGGGGGCCATCCATACAAGTTTACAAGAGCTGCAGACCCGCATATCGCAGACTGGCACGATGTCTACCAGCCTAGCTATCAGCACTTCAGAGGTTGTCGATATGCTACGCGCGAAGGCCTCCAGAGCAATCGTGTTGCCTGATGGAGCACTAACCACAGAGAATGAGGCTGACAAGCCCACTGTCAGCGCCATAAAGGGAGTAGGGTTGAATCTGGCAGCGCTCCACGTGAATCCCTCCACCTCTTATAGGATGGAGTGATTACAGAGCTGAGGGCCTATGAGCACCACACCCTCCAGGTGATCAGTGAACAGCAGATCAACAACGAGCAGATGGCACTACAACGAGATTCTGCCATCGTCGTTGAGATTGAGAAGACTAATTAAAGCAAGCACATTATTCAGGTCATCTAGGAGGCCTATCGAATGGTCCTAGAGTTGGCCATCTCTGAGGAGGAGCCAGTCGAGGTACGCATCCACAAACCAGCCACAGGGGTGTGTGACACTCGCACTGAGATGGCGAAGGTTCAGTTGGAGTTGAGCCTGTAGATCACAGAGTTGTAGCTGAAGGCCCAGCCTTCTACTCCGCCAGAAGTCAAGGAGCAGTGGGCGACCGCTGTCACAGAAGCAGTAGCGGCAGTGGACAGTGTAGTAGCAGACTGCACGCAATTGTTTGAGCAGTCATTTGAGGTCCTGACAAGCTTGCAAGAGGACCCCAATGTCCAGCGACTAGAGACGGAAGCGCATGAGATACAGCAGCGCTATCATGAGGTTAAGGGCACAGCGCAAACCATTGTGCTGACACAAAGATTAGAAAAGCTACAGGAGGCTAAGCAGTTGAAGGAACAGGTGGATGCAGCGCTGCACAAGGAAGCAATGCTAAAGGCACGACTGAAGCCCTGGCTGGATGAGGCTTACATAGTGACAAGTTCTATTGAAGCAAAGCTTGTGACTCTGCAAGTGATGCAACAAAATCTTCAGGCTGACAGTTTAGGAGCAATGACCGAGCAGATGATCGAAGACGTAAAGTAGGCGGCCGCACAGTGCATAGTTGAGGTTGCGATCATCCGAGTCGAACTGGAAGGTCTTTGAGCAAAGATCACCATGCCTGACGAGTGACTCAAGGGCGAGTCACGATGTTTGTGTTGGGGGCCTATTGGGAACGGGATCCCCCAAAGGACAGTTTTGGGGCTAAAAGCCCATGTTTTGGGTCAAATTTTGTAATAAACTTGTAAAGACTCTGCATTTTGTGGTCGCGGAGCGCGAAGGTGTCATGAGTCATAAAGGGTTGTCCGCCCTTAGTTTTGTAAAGTAAAGTCGGCTGTAAAAGACCTACCCATGGTCCGTGGACCATGGGATTGTATAAAAAGAGCTAAGTAAGTAAGCTCTAAGTAGTTCAGTAGTCGCTAAGAGAGTCATAGCTCTGAAGTAAGAAGTCTAAGTTTCAAGTCGTAGCATAGGTAGAGGCTTTGCAGCTGAGTGTGCATAGGCCTAGGGTGGAAGTCTGCAGCTGAGTGTGCGAACCACTGAAGCTGTGTGCGCAAGGTAGATAGAGTCTATAATCACTTAAAGATATCAATAAAGAGAAGTATTCTGCAAATTTTGTGTCTTTGTTCTGATTAATGCATCTTGTCATATTATGTATGAATTTCCTTTATAATGCTTATGTGATGTGCGAATGTGTATAATTATGTTGGATAACTGAATGCAAATAAGAATATCTATTTATGCGGTGCTAACTGTGATTATCTAATAAGATAAGTAAGACACTTAGACTAGTTTGGGAATCTACACGATACGCTGCACTAGCAGCGCGAAAGTACCTGAACCACAGGTTAGGGCTGCGCGAAGGTCGTTCATACCTTTTCGCAGATGTACTAAAGGCTGAAGTATAGGGTTAGTTTGGCGGGCCCTAAAACTGAGTGACCTACGCGAAAGCAGGAATAGAAGGAATAAAATGACATCACGACCATCTCAAGGTGCAGAAACTTGGTTCCAGCATCCCCCCATACTGCTTCGAGTGAGACTTCGGTCCACACTCCGTGGGCTGATGCCGAAAGGGCCAGTAGTGTAGGGATTTTCTTAGCTAATTAATGTTGAACCTGGGTCAGGCCTCAACAAGCCAACACTCTCATCCCAGGTTCATGGATGCTTGGAGTTGTACATGCGTAGTATGTGCACTATCATCTTGTTGATGACCTCTATTTGGCCATTAGTCTGGGGATGGAATGCAGCCGACTAGGTGAGCTTGGTGTCCAATAATGTCAAGAGGCTCAACCAAAATGTGCTCAGGAACCTACTATCCTGATCTAATATAATGGTCTGCGGGATCCAAAAATGTATCTGCACTCATTTAAAGAAGAGTTTGGTAGTGTCCTTTGTTGTGATCCTCTTCTTTCAAGCCACCAATATATCCATCTTAGAAAATATATCCATGACCACAAATACATAGTCATTTTCATGCTTGGTAGAAGGGAGGCTAGACAGTTAATCCATGGAGATAAACTCCCAAGGCTGGTTGTGAGTATGCAAAGAAGTGTACAAGCCTTGCTTATTGATAGTTGGCTTTGTGATGGCATAGGAAGTGCATGATCTAATATATTTTCCAAGATCATGTCAAAGTCTTGGCCAATAAAAATACTTTCATAGTACGGTTGAATTTTTCTCCACACCAAAGTGTCCTGCAACCCGATTGTAGTGCACCTCCCATATTAGTTTAGCAGGCTTGCTTGAAGGAATGCAAAGGTGTCCTAGGTATCATAATAATGCATCCTAAAGGTGGAAATCTAGAACTTTCTTATCATTCACTAGCATCTAGTATGTGGTGGTGAACTCTGGATCATTCTTGTACAGTTGTGGCCATCCAGAGGTCTTGTGGCCACAAGAGTTGAGAAAAGTAGTTAGTGTTGCAAATGGGTGCCAACTATGGAAATCTCCAACATGATTGGTGTTGCCCTTCTTGTATTTGAAGGTGGTCTTCCATACATTTGTGGGTTCTATTGGAACCTGTTGATAGCTAGACTTCAGATCGATCTTGTTGAAATATGTGGCTGCCCTTTAGCTGGTCAAGAAGGTCATCAATCTGCAGGATTGGATACATGTTCTTGACAGTGATTTTGTTCAATGCCTGATAATCAATGCAGAGTCTGTAAGTCCCATACTTCTTTTGTACAAGTACAATCAAGCTCCTATAACTTGAGGAACTTGGTCAAATGTGCCCTTTTTGCAGCAGTGCCTAGATTTGTCGCTTGATCTCTTCATTTTCCATAATGTAGTAGTGGTATATCATCCCATTAGGTAGAGGTGTTGTGGGGGTCAGATAGATCAAATGTTTGACCTGACAGTGCAAGGGAACCCTTATGGGTGAGGAGAAGATGTCCATGTATTCTTCAACTACCTTATAGTTGTCAACAGGAAAATCCAACAAATACACTACAACAAAACCAGCGATTTGCGCCAGATTTAGTGCCAGATTTTAGTGCATTTTTTTTGTAATTGTGATGAGCAACCTGGCGCTAAATCTGGCTCTATTGTACAATTTTTAAAGCGTCCTTTTTTGCACCTGATTTTGCATCCTTTTTCATGCTAGATTTTGCATCATTTTTTACACCAAACTATGCATCATTTTTTGCGTCAAATTTTGAACCAAGATTTATATCTTATTTTATGACAGGTTTTGCTTCTAGTTTTGTGTCATTTTTTGCATCTATTTTTCATTCTCTTTTGCTTCCTATTTTGTGTCATTCTTTGCTTCCATTTTTGCACCATCATTTGCATCAAGTTTACACTGTATTTTGAATCCAATTTAACGTCTTTTTATGCATCCATTTTGTGTCAGTTTTTGCATCTAGTCTTACGCCAGGTTTTGTATCTAGTCTTACACTAGTTTTTGCTTCTATTTTTGCACCAGCTTTGGTGCCTATCTTTGCACCATGTGTTGAATTTGATTTAGCACCAAATTTTGCATCCATTTTTGTGCCCATTTTTGCTTCTTTTTTTGGACCATTTTTTACATCCACATTTACGTTTGATTTGTCTCCATTTTTCCCATCTCATTTTGCACCATATTTTGCGTCATTTGTTTCATCCAATTTTGCATCATTTTTAACACCATCTCTTGCATCTAATGTTACATCATTTTGAGCATCCAAATTTGCATTTATATTTGCATCTTATGTTGAGTCATGTGTTGTGTCCACCTTTGCATCTTATTTTGTGTCTAATGGTACATTCAATTTAGAGCCATTTTTTACGTCTACTTTTGTATTTGTTTTTGCACCAAGTTTTGCATCCAATTTTAAGCTATTTTATGCCCCTTTTTGCACCATTTTTTTGTGTCTACTTGTGTCGAATGTTGCACCATTATTTACACCGACTTTTTCATCCAATTTTGCATTTTTTTGGTGTCTAGTTTTACATCGTTTTCACCATCCAAATTTGCATCTTTTTTTGCCTCATTTTGTGTCCACATTTGCATATAATTTTGTGTCTGAGTTCGAGCCTAAATTTGCATGTGATTAGGAATCATTTTTTACATCCAATATGGCATCCTTGGTTTCACCTTTTTTCAGCCCCATTTTGCATCTTGTTTTATGTCTTTTCTTACATCTTTTTTTTTTCTTTTTTTGCACCCAAGTTTGCATCCCAAATTTACACCATTATTTGCATCATCATTTGGCATATTAATTTGTAACGTTTTTTGCTTCTTTTTAACGCTCAACTTTGCATCTTATTTTACATCTAGTTGTTGTCTTTTTTTGCATCTAATTTGGTGCCCATTTATGTGTCTTTGTTTTTGCCCAATTTGATATCCTTTTGTATGCCATGTTTTGTTCCCTTCTTTGTGTCAACTATTGCACAATTTTTCACTTCTAATTTAAAACACTTTGTATGTCAATTGTTTGCATTTTTGTATTAATTCCTAGTTTAACATCCAATTTTACTTTCAATTTTGCATCCATGGTTACATCTGCATTTGACTTCTTATATAGAGTATATTTTTCTTTACATATATGACCCCCTTTATAGATTCATAGTGAAATATGTGATAGTTTCTAAATATCATTAAAGCAGATATCACAATTCAAAATCATTTGTAAAGAAATTTAAGAGAAATTGACAACATCCATCCAAAAAAATAACAATGTGTCATTAACAATTTTCAAAACATGTATAAAATAGCAACATAATACTAATAAAATTAGTATTATTTTTAATCAAAACAAGTAAAATTCAAATATGATTAACAAATCAAAATATTTCATGAATATCGTTATTCTACGATAAATTAACAACATACATAAATCAAACTCATCGTATGATTACAAAATCAAAATGTCTCATTGATATAGGGTAAATTCACAACACCCATCTAAACATAGCAATGTCATTCTACACAATAATTTCTTCATAAAAAACAATGCATGTGCATGCATAGCTACCACCACCAAGATCATCCTCATGATCATATTGGCCATCCTCATTACTCTGATCCACATCATCACCAACACCGCAACTATCATCATCATCTCCTCCTTCACCACCATCATCCTCATCCTCATCCTCATTATCTCCTGATATATGTTGAACATAATTTGGATCATCGTCTTGGCAATCATTACCTATAGCATTCTGACAAAAAAAATCAATATTACATGTTAGTATTAATTACATAACGCAACGCATGTTTTTGTTATACAATGTTAACCATAAAATGAGGTAAGATATAATATCTAATAGTACTAAAAAATAAAATGAAAATATGGTTTAAAAGTATATTGGAAATCCAACTAAGATTACATACCATAGAGTCCATCCAAACAACAAATTCAACCCATCTCTTTTGCTGCAGCACCTCCTTTTCCAAATGATTTGGAGGTCTTCCATATTTTAGTTCCTATCAATCAGTAAATAGGGAGAAATTAGATAACAATGACTTTCTTCTAGTACAAAATTTATTAAAAAAATATCGCATGTTTAATATACTTACAAAGGTTGTTATCAGTGCTTTTAAACCTTTCTAGCCACTACGATAAGTGACTTTTGTCTTGGTTAACCTCGCCTTGGATGCCTTGTCCTTAAACATAAACCAATTCAATTTATTTTCACACAAATACATGTCTAAGATACTTATAAGTATTAATACATTCTAAATAATGTTTAATGAAAAATTCAATACCTGAATGCTCTCATTGCCGGCTTTCCTTTGTGCATCCAACTTCTCATATGATTTTACAAGTTCTTTCCATACTTTAAAAGGTATGTCAATAGGTCTTTGTTTCAGTCTTTGATCTTGAGGCATTTTTTTAATTTTTCTTGTTTGGTTAAAAATGTTGGTTAAAAAAAACCGAACAAGTAATTCACATCAATGGCATGGGGACTCTATGGATATGTGTAAAAAAATGGCTATAAAGAAAACATCCAAAAAACATATGAGCTCTCCCTTTGATGGTCACTTGGGGCATATGGCTGGAAAGGAACAACTCCATTTTCGAAAATGAAGGACAATCCTTTCTCAAAGTCCTTCCTAATATTTGCTCCAAATGTCTTAAAATGAAAAACAAAATTCAAACGTCATCCTTAAACATCTCCCTTAAATATAACGTTGGACCATAAATTCTTCACTTTTATTGTTATCGGCTCTGGAATGATTTTTCTATATGCAATTATATAATGAAATATATGTGCACTAATGAAAAAACATCGAGTTTCATTTTTCATAATCACAAACAATGAAAAAAGAATCACACGTAACTAGCATCATTTTCTCTTTTTTGACAGCAGTTTTTGAGCGGTTATATATTGTTATGTATATATGTTTCTCCAGTTTTTCTTCTTAGCTTATATCAGTTTTTTTTTTGCCACAGCATACAGTTTTAGACATATACTTTCCTATGGTATCTTTCCGGGTTATAAAACATATATTATTTTTGATGTATGGGGTTGTTTTCCTTTCGTTGAAGGAGACCCCAGTTTTTGTTTCGGTTCTTCTCTGTGTTACGCTTTGCCTCCATTGGGAGGAAGTTTGTACAGGTTCCAAATTTCAAAGATCAGCAGAAAAGCTCCTATATGTTGAGCAGAACAGCAAACTTTTGAGCCACCAGTGATGGCTTAAGACCAATATTGCTTGTAAAACTTTTTATAGTTCTTAATAAAAAGTTTTGATTTTTTCCTCGGAAAAAAAAAAAAACTAGCATCATTTTGGAAATTTTATATTTATTAAAAATCTTTAACATGTTTTCCTCCCATATCTCATAAAAAGGTGTGAAATTTTTTATATACTCTCCAATAAGCACTACAACAAAACCAGCGATTTGGAGGTTTTACACTAAGTTTTTCAACACCGAGCTTACTAGGGCTTGCACCACCTGGGTTATTAGTAAGAATCTCATGAGGTTTGCATAGCCATGATTATTAGAATCAAAATAGTAGGATTTGCACTAAAAAACAGTTCATAGAGCTTTCCTGCTGGGGAGAAAATCACAAGTTCAACTTCTACAGTGCAGAGCACCGAAAGCTCATAAGCTTTCTTCAGCAATCCACCTACGTTTGGAAAATGTAGCCTGCCTGCTGGCGATGTTCTCAATCCTCTTCCTCTGCATCTTTCCCCTCACTATTCTCGTATGTCCTCTTTCATTTTTCCCTCCAAACAAACCCTCTCAAATTGAGAAAGCAGAACAACTCACTCGATGAGAATCCGAATCCAATTATCGCTTCTAACAATAACCCAATACGATACCAGAAGTGATTACACAAAACCTCATTGACTCTTCATTTGTTTGGAAAAGAGCCAAGCATATACTTCTGACGAGGGTTTCCGTCTCAAGTCTGGCTCGCAGGACGTCGCTTAGTCAATTGCGAGAAAAATTTTCCACCTGCCTGTCACATACGGTTTGTCACACTATATATTAAAATAAGGTTGATCATACTAACAATAAGGTTGTATAGTTTAAAAGGAGGGCTCTCCTGACTGCATTTGGTTGGTTTATAGAAAAGATTGATGGAATGTGTAATGTGAATGCTCTGCTAACTGTTTTTTAAGCATTTGGAAGTATTAAAACCCCCTAGGATAATTAATGTAAGACCTGTTAATTAATGTGTAAATATGGCTATTGTCCTTGGGCTACCTTAGCTGTTCGTGTTTAGTGATCTGTGGTATTATGACTCCTCAAGTCACTATTAAACCATGAGAACCATGCCCAGGCAGACTAGTGTGACATTGTGGATGAGAACCAAAACTAGACTCCTATAACCTCCTTTTTCATCCTTTAAATTGCAGAATTAACTGACTGTTCTAGTAATCGTTCTTGAGCACCTGAAGATGTGCACCCTAAATAATAAGAATAATACCCTGTAACATATGAATAGTCCATCCTGTGCATGTAGGATATGCACATGAGGTCCAATAAAATCACTAACCAGAATACCAGGTGTTATTAAAGCCTCTACAGGCTGATATATATGAATGTTACAGTGTGCAGGAGTATGATTCAATTCCATACGAAAATACAAAACATCTGATAGGATTTCCTTATACCTCATAGGCAAACAACCATTGTCCCTTCTATAGATGAGCAGAATAAGTGCTTGGTTCTCTACACTAAATAAAGACAAAGTATAGTAATTATTGCTGACAAAATAGGATTTAAATCGCGGTTCAATTGCTTGACATTCAGCTGGTCACAGAATTGTAGAGTGCATAATCATAAGTGATGTTGTGAGCCTCATTGCTCAAAGTCTAAGGGTCTTGCGAGCCATAATCACAACCATGTATGGCATATCTTGTGATTATGGCATTTTATGAGGTCAATTCTTGTGAAGACATTTCAGTTTATAATAAATTTTGAACCTCAACAGAGTTTTGGCAAGACCTGGCTGAGCTAGGACATCAACAACACAACTGATATGAATGACATAATCTAGCCTCAAGAGGGAGCCTCTTTTGTTTCATCACTCTAACAATCTATGAAGTGGTGGAAAGCATAACAACTTCCCCTTGAATATGACACCTAAACTGAGTACAAATCCTAAATGATGCAACCCTTGGTGCATGTCTCTCAAAGTATCGATATTTCAAATGTTGAAAGCTCTTGTGCCCTTTTGATATGCATTCGATTGCAGTTCCCCTGAAGAAAGAATCTTATAAAGGTGAGGCCATGGCCAATATGTTAGCCATATCCATTGGAGTTGCCATTTCTTGACAACTTTAGTGTGATCAGTCCCACCATGATTCACATGGGCTTCTACTCAACACTGGCTGTTGCTATTGTAAGAGTCTTCAAGCTCGTTGAACCCATAGTATTGATAAGTGTATTCTTTGGGTCTCTGGTTTTCAAATTCTGCCTATGTTTTCCTCTCAGTATCATTATTTCAAATGTTGAAAGCTCTAATTCCCATTGCTGTGTATTTGATTGTGGTTTCCCTGAAGAAAGAAGCTTATAAAGGTGAGCCCGAGGCCAATATGTTGGCCATATCCATTGGAGTTACTATTTCAGCTTATGGGGAGGCCAAGATGAATGCATGGGAGGTGATTTTCCAGTTAAGTGCAGTTGCATGTGAGACTACCCAATTGGTTCTCATACAAATTCCACGAACATCAAAAGGGATTAAGTTGAATCCCATCACATCTTTGTTGCTCCTTGTTGCCTTGTTTTTCTCAGCACCCCCTGGGCCTTAGTAGAATACCCATTTCTGATAATCAGGGTCTCTTCCTTTGATTTGGATTACATGACATTTCTGCTTGTGCCTTGGCTCTTAATATTGCAGTATTTCTTCTGATAGGAAAGACTTCAGCCTTGACTATGAATGTTGCTAGTCTTGTCAAGGACTGGCTGCTCATAACATAATCTTTGTCTGTAATAAATGAAAAGGTTACAGTCATAAACTTGAGTGGGTGTGGACTGGCTTTTCTGGCTGTCTGTTACTATAATCATTTGAAACTTCAAGCTCTCAAGTCCAATGACAACCAACCAAAGTACCTCAGCAGTGCAGCTGATGCCAATGATGAAGGAGAAGGTTTGATAATAACGAGTGGGAGATTCTCAGTCAGAAATTCAGAACCAGTAGAGAAAAATCAAACTCAAGCTTCAGGATTAGGTATTTAGATCATTAATATTATCTTGTGCTAGAGATTACTGTTCTTGGATTGGCTCCTCTATGCCCAGATCTATTTGCAGGGAACAGGCCAATCATTCACAGTGAAGAAGATAATGACAAGATTAGTGTATAATGATGGACAGGATGGTGCCATGGTGCCAACCTAAATCTCAAGTAAGGAGACATCTGTTCATCAATTTGTCAAGAAGCATGGCCTACAATTCAATTGCTCTAAGCCTATCACTTCTTCCACCTGTCAAATAAATTGTTTCCTGTTTGTTTAGTTTGACAAAAGCAACATTGAAGAAGAACGTATTTTCACTTGCACTAGGATTTGTAATTTTGTATATAATTGGACTTAAGAAAAGGATTGTTAAACATGTAAATCATAGATTGTGGAGGAGCTCTTTATGTCCAACCTTTATACCATGCAACCACAACCACTAGACATCTCATCTATCAAATCATAGACTAGGCAACCCATCAAAGGGAACAACAAAGTGAAGAAGAACCAACGACACATTTGATCAGCCACAAAAACAAATTTCCAAATATGAGAAGGTATCTATGATGCAGGAAACATGGCCCGCCCCTGCATACCAGCTGCGTTTTCATATCGAGTCACTGAAACACGACTAAAATGCTCTTGAAACACATTTCAATTCATATGAAATGTATTTTCACATGGGAAACGCATTTCAATTCATATGAAACATATTTCACATGAGAAACATATTTCACATGAGAAACGCATTTCAATTCATATGAAACATATTTCACATGGGAAATGCATTTCAACATCTGTACAACGTGTTTCTAAATGAAATTTGTTTGATTTTGCCTTGATTTAAATGTTGGGAACAACATTTTTTTGTTTTAATAACTAATTAGAGGATAATTATGAATTCATGAGACTTTTAGAAACTTCATACACTAGAAATATTTATTTAAGACTGGGTTTCACTCTCAATTTGCGTTAAAATGATGGCAATTAATGGTAATGTTAAAGTCTTAAAGTAAAACCTTTACTTAAATTTTTAACATTACCATTCATTGTCTTGAGATGTTTAAAAGCGGTTCCCATCTCCTCTAACTTCATATCGAGAAAGTAGAACTTCATATCCCATTCAAAATTCAACAGAGTTAACATTTTTCGAGATTTCAGGATTGGCAATTAATCAAAAGCACCAAGTGCTTTATGTACCTCAATGTTAGTGATATTGCTTATTTGACTCCTCTATCATTGCCTTAGCAAAACTGTACCCTTCCCTCAAACAAAAAATCAATGATTGGGCACACTAAGCTTTTCATACCATATTTTAAAGTTTGGATTACGTAGTTTCATCATGTTAAAATCGGCAACTAGGGCCAAACTCCACATGGGTCATCTTATTTATGACAACTGATATTTTTCTTGGATTCCTCTCTCCGAGAGGTGTAGGAGTGATCTAAAGATCATCCGATTCTGACATGTACAAATGAAGTTATGAATTTACTATGATTATGGACAAATTGTCAAGGTCGGCCAACAAACTTATGTAGGCTCAGAAGCCCAACAGTCACGTCAATTCATCCTCAAAGTTTGCTATAAATACATGATGCCTTAGCCTCATTTGGATACACTCATCTTCACACTTCTCTCTCTCTCTCTCCTCGTTCATTGGGTACGGATTTCTAGGCATCTCTCTCTCCACACGTCTGAAATTTCAGGAAAGCAAAATTTCAAGAGGCCGAAATTTCAAGAGACCGAATTTCTTGACAGTTTGACCAAGCGTTGACCAACATGAGTTGACCTCCTTTGACTACGTTTTGTGGGGGCTATCTCTATTTGGGCAAGCCGCATTTCTAGGCACAGAAATTGAGGCCAAACATTGACTTTGACCAACGTTGACTGCAGCTAGGGCTAACCACAGGTTGGTTGTTTGACCAAATTTGACTGCGCTGATTTTGGGTTCTTTTGAGGGTTGATTCATCTTGTTGTTTGGAGGCCGAAGTTGACTGAAGTTGACCAATTTATGAGGGTCAAATCTTCCCTGTTGACCAGCAATGACTTTTCTGGTTAGGTCTCTTTTGCCGCTGTCATTAATTATCAGATCTGTAAATTGTAATATCTCTCTCTCTCTCTGCTGAATTATTGAAGAATATAAGAAGAATTGATCAAGAGTTTCCCCACATTGGGGTTAAGTGATGGTGGAATATTGCTTGTCATTTATGTTTGTCATGTAAATGTTCTTGCTCATTTATTCATAATGATTTCTTTCCACATTTCAATATATATATATATATATATATATATATATATATATATATATATATATATATATATATATATAAGTGTGGAAAATAGTAGTGAGTAAGGTCTTCTTTGAATTGTGACTTAGTCAAAGAGACCACAAGCAATCCTATCTTTGACGTGCACGAGTTCCTAAAAGTTAGGTCAAGTTCCTAAAAATTAGGATGAGTTCATAAAACAGTTTAACTCGTGCGTATAGTTGGAGGCTCAATTGTTTGTCTCCTAGTGCGAATTATATTTGGAAAAGGACAAGCAAGTGAGCTTCAGTATCTAAATTGAGGCAGGATGAGTTACATGACTCAGTTAGACTCGGTTAACTAGTCAATCACAAGACCGAGATTCAAAAATAAACTTGCTAGATATACCTTATGTGAATTGCTTGTAAGAAGGACGAAGGCACAGAATTGAATCATTGTTTTGTGAGCACAAGGTTGTGAGACAAGACAATAGAGAGCACGAGTTTTGTGTGTGAGCTAGCAGAGCTAGGAAGAGTGTGAAGGAGAGGCCTATACGCAGAGTTTTGGCACAGAAAATCCTTGTTGGTGTACGCAGGAATTAGGAGTAATTCCTAGAAGATAGGGCCACTATTGCGCTAGGAAATAAGAGGCTTCCAACGAAAGGAAATAGGGGCAAGCCAGCGCAAAGATTTAGGAGCTAAGGACAGGGTTGTTGCAAGCAAGTTTCAGTTAAGTGTCAATAGAAAGAACAGTGTTGTTCTCTAGTGAAACAATTTGCCTTGTATTAATTCTATTTGCTCAACTTTCTCAATAAAATTCTATAGCTAGCAGAGGGTTTTCCTAGTACGGTTCCCTACAAAAATCCTGTCTTGGTGTTACAAATTAGTTTCAAAATTGTTTACTACAGCAGTTGTAAGATTTTTAAGGAAATTCTACATGGTATCGGAGCAAGGAACAGAATAAATACCAACACAAGTTGATTCGCACATCCTAGTGCAACATCATAAGGAGAATCTCCCTGAAATAGTCATAGCCCAAAGGAGCCTAGCAAAGTGGAGAAGAGGATTGGTTTTGGTTCGTTTTTCTTGTAACTAATTAGGCCAAGTTAGGCAGGAGCAAGTAGCTTGCAAGAGGAGCATTTTGGGTAGTCTTTTTGTGCATTATTTGTGGTGCAAACAACTTGCAAAACAGACCAAGTTTTTTATGTGTTGTTACAGGAGAGATTAAGCCCTATTTTAGGGCTGGTCTATGTTCTTAAGGAGCTGGAACAACAATATATAAGAGGGCAAGAGCTAACGCATAGAAGAGGAACCTGTGGAGAAATGTTTGCAAAGTTTTGAGGCAACAAACTATGGGTTGACGTAGGTGCAAGATGCCCTAATCAGAGGGTCGAAAACTTCAGGTAATTGCACAGGGGTGTGACCTAGAGAAGCAGAAGAAGTCTCTATTAGTTAAGGTATGTTGAATGTTATTCTCAAGTTGATGTTCTACTAAGTGGATGAGGTCCCATTGGACAATTGTGTGGGAAGCTTAAGTGTACAGGTTGGAGGGTTGTTAGAAGTTGCCCTATTGTGCCCTAAGTACAGCCTCTTGTGAAGGACTACTAAGCTATTAGTGGGCAGGTGTTGGAGAGCTCTCTGGGAAAGCAGGACGGCGTACCAAGGTTTGAGAGCAGATAACTGTTTAGAGGGAGCATCAAACTTCGTTTCATGGAAAGGGAGGATCATGATAGTTTTGAAGGATAATGGGGTGGGAGAATTTGTGAAGCAGGCTATACCACCACTACAAGATCCCCAACAGTTGACCCGACATACTAAGAATGATATCAAGGCAAGGACGATTATTCTAGAAGGGGTCAGAGATCATATATTTCCTCATATCCATGAGAAGAAGACAGCTTATGAGATGTTCAAAACTATTTTAGATCTATATCAGAGTACCAGCGATACCAAGAAGCTTGCTCTTAAGGAGAAGCTAAGGAGTATCTAGGTGAACAAGGATGAGTCCATTGTCACGTATTTGTCAAAATTCACTCATGAGTATACCAGAGCATGACTTTGTGAGTTTTGATCTTCTACGACTTCACAAGTCTTGGTATGGGTTCCAGGATGTTGTCAATGACAGAGATAATTTTCCTAGTTGGGAAATGCTATTGACTGACTACGTTCAGGAAGATATCCGAAGAAGGACCAAAAATGGTAGATCGATGAAGACAGAGGACAAGGAGAACTTTTCCATAACAAGCAAGAGTAGCAAGACCAAGGGCACGGAGGGCCAAGGAGTGGTCGAGTCTAGTCAAAAGGGCAAGTAAAAGGATCTAAGAAAGGTCAAGTGCTTCCATTGCCATGAGTTTGGACACTATGCCACTAAGTGTCCTAAGCGAAAGAACGAGTCCAGTGAGGACCAACATTTGAGTATAAGCTAGTTGGCAGTTGGGCCAACCAACAAGATGATGAGGAGCATAGCCGAAGGCGAGTCGAGGCAGCGACTCAAGCAATGACTCCCAACATAGGGAGAGTTTGAGCCAAGTGGGCAAAGGATTTGTTTAAGGGAGATCAAGGGAGAGTTGGATCTTCCAATATCACCTTCAACCAAAGGAAGCAGCCACAAAGGTACACAGGGTGCATGGCCCTTATGACTGAAGTGATAGACTCGCAGAGCATGGTGGGAAAGAAAAGGTCTTATCAGGTTCCGCAAAAGAAGGCAAAGTTTTCTAGTTCAGCGGAAGAAGTTGCAACAACGGAGAACGTGGTAGTATTGGAGATAGATCCAAGTGGACGAGGTTCTTCCAAAAGCACCTTTCTCGCTAAGAGGGAATGTTGAAAATAGAAGCGAGTAAGGTCTTCTTTGACTTGTTCCTTAGTCAAAGAGACCACAAGCACTCATGTCTTTAGCATGCATGAGTTCCTAAAAGTTAGGACAAGTTCCTAAAAATTAGGTCGAGTTCATGAAGCAGTTTAACTCATGTGTATAGTTGGAGGCTCAGTTGTTTGTCTCCTAGTGCGAGTTATCTTTGGCAAAGGACAAGCAAGTGAGCTTCAGTTTCTAAATTGAGGCAAGACGAATTACATGAGTCAGTTAGACTCAGTTAACTAGTCAATCACAAGACCGAGTTCAAAAAATAAACTTGCCAAATTTAGTTGATGTGAATTGCTTATAAGGAGGACGAAGGCACAAAAATGGATCACTATTTTGTGAGCACAACATTGTGTTGAGAATATAGTACCAAGGAAGTGTTTCCTAGGAATTTATCCTTTTGGCCTAGGAATACACATTAATATCCTTTTCTCTAAGTGACATTATGTGTTTATTAATGTCAAGGAGCTAAAGAAGCTTTTATGAGTTGTGTACCTTGTAATTCTAATTTATTAAAGTCACATGGGTTATTAAAGTGACTTTGTGTAAAGTACTAAGTCCACTTTATGTTAATAAGGTAACCTTTATATTTTAAAACTCACTTTATGAGCGACAAAGTGACCATGGTACTAAAACATTAAAAGGTTAAGTGAGGGGTCATCATGAGAAAGGGGTCTAATGGGAGCTTGATCTCAACTATAGATCTCATTAGCTGAGATTTAATCTCAGCCCTTGATCTTTAGCCTTTAGGGTTAGGTTTCCCTCTCAAAAGAAAAACAGAAGTTAAAGGAAATGAATGATTCTTCATTATTCTTCTCAAAGGAAAGAGGAGGGTGTAGGGAAGCTTGAGAGGAGATCGAGACAGCTAAAGGAGGAGGCTGTGTTCCAAGGTGAACTCAAATCAGAGCAGAACGCAACCATGTTGTGGAGCTTGCATTTGGAGGCAGCAAGGAAGAGCTCCTTCATTCAATCCTCTTGAGAACTATTGAGGAGAGGAAAGGAGATAGGAGGAAGAGAATTTTTGTGAAGAAATTCTACAGCAAGAACTAGGAACAAGACCACAGTTAATCAAATCCCTAGAAGGCCGAGTTAAAGCTAAAAAGGGAGCACGAAATTTTGGAAGACTGTCACAGCCAGTGGTTGCACACAGGTCAAAGGCTTATTAGGAGTCAATTTTGGTTACTCCTCACCGTAGGCAAGTGTTTTAGCAGCATATTTCTCTGCCAGCGTATTTATGTGGGACACAGTGAGATTCTTGGGCCAAGACCAGCAAAAATCTCAAGCCTGGTTTTAGTGGTATATCAATGATATTTAGAGAGCTGTTTTGGAGTGTATTTGCTCAAATTCCAGGGAGGTTAAACGCTGATAAAAAAACCTGTGCATATTTGTTGTGATGAACCCGAGTTTCAAGGAACCTGTGACTGTCAGTGTGGCTTGAATTCCTAAGAAGAAGGAGCATTTCAAAGGACTGTAATTTCAACATGAACATTTGTTGAAGATAGTTCAGAACTCAGTTTGAGAATGGGATTTCAGTGATGCTTCGTCAAAGAAACAAAATAAAATCCTCCTAGAAGAACTGGTTTTCCCCACTGCAGGGTTTTTCTAGGATCATGTTGACCAAAAACAGTGTAAAATTCATGTGTGTGCTTGCCTTATTTTTTCTCTTATCAGCTGAAAGTGAAATGTAGAGTACCTCTATGTTGTTTCAAGTTAAATGCAGAAAATGATAAAATGATGTGTATATCAGTCATATGCTATTGATGGGTTTTGGGCATTAAACCTTGCAAGAATTTGAAACTGGGTGGGCTACAGCATGAGCAGACATTAATTTTTTACAGGTTGTGAGACCAAACAATAGAGTGCGAGTTTTGTGTGTGAGCTGGCAGAGCTAGGAAGAGCGTGAAGGAGAGGCCTCTGCACAGAGTTTTGGCAGAGAAAATCCATGCTAGTGTGCGCTAGAAATCAGGAGTAATTCCTAGAAGATAGGGCCACTATTGCACTAGAAAATAGAGGCTTCCAGCACAAGGAAACAGGGGCAGGCCAGCACAAGGATTTAGGAGCTAAGGACAGGGTTGTTGCAAGCAGTTTTCAGCTAAGTGTCAGCAGAAAGAACAACCTTGTTCTGTAGTGAAACAGTTTTCCTTGTAATTAATTTTATTTGCTCAACTTTGTCAATAAAAATCTACAGCTAGCGGAGGGTTTTCCATGTAGGGTTCCATAGAAAAATCCTGTGTTATTGTATTGTATGAATGTGTTTTTAACTCTTTTTTATTCCGCTGCAAAAGAGTAGAGAAACTCTGTGTCTTGGTGTCACAAATTAGTTTCAGAATTGTTCACTACAGCAGTTGCAGAATTTTCAAAGAAATTCTACAAAAAGGTGCTAATGGTTCCCTATAATGCTAAATCTGGGCACATTGCTCCATCATGATAAGAGGAAGCTGGTTCAAAAGAAAAAAGTCTGGAAGTAAGGTTGCCCTCAGGTGCAAAATCATATTATAGCAAAGCAAGAGGTTACAAAATAAGAAAACTCAACCAAGTGAGACTATCAGATAAAGCATGAAAGGAAACTGTTTGAGGAAACTGATCGGCCCGATGTTCTTGCGCAATGTTAATTTTCTCTGTTTTGTTTTGCTTCCACCAAGTAAATACATGTAAGTGAGCATTTATGATATCACAATATAGCCAGCATTGTTTCTCATATTCTACTCAGAAGCACCTTACAATCCTAGTTTCAGGATATGTGCATTAATTTAAAAATAAAATCAAAAAAATCCTTTGCAAACGACAAAAGCATTACCTCTTTGAAGAAGTGTCTAAAGAACAAATTAAACATAACTGCAATTCATCAAACGCAACTTTGTCTTGAAAAATGTGTCTTCGGGTACAGATTATCTTGTCTAGAATTACCATTAATTATTGTCGACCAGAGAAATATCTGCCTCCGATCCATTCATCTGCACCTCAAGATAGCTATTTTGATTGCAATGCTGTTGTTTATAGCCCTTTGGAGGAAACTTTGGAATTTTGTGAAGTAAAGACAAATATGATAATGTGCATTGTTTTATTTGGTCAAATGAACCTATCTCCGTTAGATACGAAACATTATACATTTTGAATGTTATATTGGAAAAGTCTAACATGTTATTTCTATTCTATGCTTGCTGATATAAGAGCAATAAGCCCTCATAATCCTGACTCAAAAGAACAGAGAAAACAGAAATTTGTGAAAAGACTGAAATACCATGCCACAAATGCACCACTGTGATTGCCAAGAAATGCATCCAGATCTCTCTTTGCCTGATCCTGTTGCTTTCCATGACAGACAAGTACAGCAACATACTCCTGCAAGTGGAAAATTCAATCCCATTTATCAGTTCATCAAGCTTCATCCCCACTATTCCGATGGAAAGACAAAAAGCATGACTGGATGAAGGAAAGTGTATTTAATTTAAAATAGAAAGGGAGCTTATATTGCTTGTGTATATGATCAACGCTCGCTGAAAGAATGACAAACCCTCAATTCTAAACCCTAAGATAAACCTAAAGCTCCCGTGGTTTGAATTCAGAACTTGTTGTTTCCGGAATTCCCTGTTTTTCCGATTACAGAACATTGCGAAGGAGTTCAACAGTATTGAGAGCAGAAAAGACAAAGCAAACTTGATGATTCAGTATGTGTTCATATCTCAGGAAGTTCCATAAAGGTACTATCAATATTCGGGTAAATTTTCTCTGGTGTTCAGAATTTCATGCAATATCTTGCGAAGAATCCAAAATATAACGAATTTGCCATCAAAGCGCATCAAATCCCACCAAAAATACATAGAAAAGCAAAACCCTAATTACCCGATAAAACAAACCATAGCCCGCTAAATGCATCTACCATAGAGTTTCTTCAGCACCCCATTGAAATGACAAATCTGATCATCATCAACAGGCAAACAAAACATCGAGAACCCGATAAAAACAGATCTTACTAAAAAGGAGAAAAATTAGAAGTAAATAACTGCCCAAATGCATCTTCCTTATAGTCAAGGTCCCATTTATGTGCACAGGAAAAGGGCCACCGAAGAGGCCATGAAAACAACTTTCAACTGAGAAAACAAAATCATGAAATAGCCATGGATTAAGAAATTTACATGTCAAGAAGGACATCCTCCTCTTCTTCGCCCGTGGTGACAGTAACCTCCTCAAGCTTAACAATGGGTGCAACCTGAGCTCCAGTGTCCTCTTCCTTTCCGGCATCATCCTCGTTCTCTCTCGAATCGTCATCTACTGCCCGTGTAAGAACAGGATCCTCCTGAGTTCCAGCCATCCCAATACCAGATAGTGCACAGAGGGAGGGATCGAATGAAATCGATGGATCCAAAATATGCCAGAAACTCGCCCAATATCAGACACGAATGCGAAACCCCGAGGATTTTGGACAAAGGATTTAACTGTGCAAAAATGCTTTGAAGGCAAAGGGCAAAGAGGTCGACGGAGAGAAAACACTCTATATAAGGGTTTTTGAGGTCGATGGAGAGAAAACACTCTATATAAGGGTTTTGAAGAGGGAAGGC
Source organism: Pinus tabuliformis (assembly GCA_031772625.1). Taxonomy (NCBI): domain Eukaryota; kingdom Viridiplantae; phylum Streptophyta; class Pinopsida; order Pinales; family Pinaceae; genus Pinus; species Pinus tabuliformis. Next base: position 260,597,982 of record CM062817.1, on the reverse strand, counting down.
CGGTAGCTGTTAAAGATTGAGAGTAAAAGTAGCATCGTTAAAGATAATATAATAAATTATTACAGGGATGGTTGGGGGGTTTCAAAGGGAGAGAAGGCCATGGAATAACCCCTAAATCATCTCCAACATGAGAGGCCTATTTCATTCATGTTGTCATGTTGGGACCAGAGGTTGTTGTGCGTTTTTTGTTTTCGCAATTTTGAACTCTTTCCTCGGTGATATATTATTGTGTTTATTGTAATAATAATGGGATGGGGTTGAGGGGTTTGTAAATGAGATAAATATGGAAAAGTAATTAGAAATATTGGTTTTAAATTATTATAATAAGTATTGTTGTGGTTGATCCATGATAAGTTGTAGGGTAGTTGGTTTGTATGGGGTTTAGTTGTTACGAGGTCTTAAGTTCAAATTTCATGGGGAGGGGTTGAGAATGGAAGTCATTTTGGGGGCATCAAAACTATTCTAAGGGGCATCTTCCACTGAGCTTTACACAATCCTCGATGTTGAGGATGAAAATAATATGAATATGCCAAGCTCACTCTACAGCCTAGTATGGTTACAGCCATGTTTGTCCATCATTCCAAGGGGCATCTTCCACTGAGCTTTACACAATCCTCAATGTTGAGGATGAAAATAATATGAATATGCCAAGCTCACTCTACAGCCTAGTATGGTTACAACGATGTTTGTCCATCATCAAAGTTGAAATTTTGCTAGTGTCGGCCAAAAAAAAATTTAAAAAAAAAATACAAAACATTTAAATAATGTTTGCTCATAAAAAATAATTGCCAATGAAGAAATTGGATCCCTCTCCGCTCATATTATATCTATATTTAAGATGGGTCTATGCTAGTGGATAACACAAAAATCACAAAGTGAAGAAGAGTTTAATTTCAAGTCAAAGCAAAACTTTGGGACTAGCGCAATTCATCTAACTTCTATTGAAATGCGGTATTTATACGTGTAATGTGATCTATATATATATATATATATATATATATATATATATATATATATATATATAGTGTAATTGCTATTATGTTGTTAAATGGTTGTTTAATTAATGTTGGTTATTCGATGGCAAGATGGTTTTGTAACTCTTAATGATGTAATTGTTCATCTTCTTGGTTGTAGTGTGCCATGTTGTTGACATACAAATATTGTAATGGAGCCAAAAAATAATGACAGTAAAGCATAGTAGGAAGTTATAAGTTTATCCTCCTGGAAAAGCAAAATTGTGGAGTTAAAGAACCACTTCTAGGAAATCAATTTCCATCACATCCATAGGGAGCTAAATACAACTGTAGATTCTCTCTAAAAAAGAATTATTTATCTGGAGACAGGTTACATATATTATGATGAATTAGTTGGCAACCCAGTTCAAAGTTCTCATTCGATGCCCATATACTAATATGGATCAGCTTTAAGTCAAATTTTCAATTAGTTATCAACTAGCTTACTATAAATTTCAAGTGAGTCTACATTCAGCTTTCAATTAGCCTCAAATACAATGTCTTTCTTTTTCTCTTGACAGGGGCCTCTTCATGGTTGTATAATACACTTTCGGGAATTTTTTGTTACAGGCTAATGTCATTTCTAGTCACTGTCTTTGTTTTTCTCATAGTAGGGCCCTCTTCGTGATTGTATAATACACTTTCTACAATTTTTGGTTGCATGCTATTGTCATTTCTAGTCATTCTTATAATTTGCAGAAGAAAAAAAATTGTAAAACCCTGGTTTTACGACAACTTCTTTTTCTCTTCTTCTGGGTCGTGATGCCTTGTCTTCTGGCAACCCATTGTAATGACAGAAGTTACAATCTTTTTGTCAATGTTTGTGCTTTTTTTCTTCCTCGTGAATAACAAAAGGGTCCTTTTTTTCTATAGTAATAAGAAGAAGAAGAATAAGAAGAAAGATATTGTAATGGTTATGTCATGGTTGGCATTCCTAAATATAAGCAGATATAGGATAAGCATGCATGCATATTAGAACTTGGTGTGCATGGATGGAATTCAATGTGCCAAATGATGTAGATGTTTCACAAGCATGGGGTGTGACATTTCAACCCTAGTTATCAATAGTGATGAGAGGCCACCAAGGACAATACCCCTTGGACCCTATGATAAGTGTTGCACATTTTGGTGTTAGGAGTGGAAGGGTAAGCTTGGTTCGAGGAGGTTGGTTATGGGATGTTTTTTGGTGCACATGAGGTCGTGCATCAACTACCATGGCTACACTTGAATTAGTGGGTCTTTACAAAAATAAAGTGGGAGAGTTAAGTTTTGTGAACAAAAGTAGCCTATGGGTGATATTTGCATTGATCACTTGTGTTAGGAACCTTTTTAGGCAAGTTAACTAATACTTGGAAGGTGTGAACCATGTAATTGAAATAATTCAATAGTGTCCTCCTTCCTTCAAATGAAGCAACAAAGCCAAGAACGTGACTATCAAATAAATATTAGCCCCCTATTGAGCCCTTGTAGCACATTTACAAATTGCTCAGACATTGATGTCATGGTGTTCACACTAAGTATATCTAAGATTACATGTGATGGTATATGCCTCATTTTAGTACTAACAACTTCATTAGTTTTGTTCTTATATATTACATACTTTTTTTATTTGTGGTTGTTATGTATGTGATGTTTATAATAATTACAAAACTAACTATGTGAAAGCATCCCTAACATAAATTTTCATTTGGCACTAATAATATTTTCCTTACAACCCCCTTCCTTCATTGGCGGTGGGAAGGAAGTTGATCCTTCCTTCCCCCCACACCCCCCTTCCTTCCTTTGGAAAGAGAGGTAAGAGCAAGAGTTGGAAAGATGCCGGAAAGAATGCCTACCTTTGGTAGTTGTGTTGTCGTATCGAGAGAAAGAAAGTCAGTTACCTGTCGTCCTCCCTTCGGTAGATGAATGCCTACCTTTGGTAGTTACCTTCGGTAGGAGAGAAAGAAAGTCGGTTACCTACGCTTCGCTTCGGTTGCCGTATCGAGAGAAAGAAAGTCGGTTACCTACGCTTTGCTTCGGTTCGGTAGGAGAGAAAGTCGGTATGAGTACTTTGGGTGTTGTTGGTTGTTCTTTTTTTTCGAACAACTGTTACTTGTTTGAAGAAAGAAGTCTATCTTACTCTAAAAGAGGTAAGGGGCGGCACTGCAGGAGAACGGAACACTCTCCGGAGGAGCCATCAAAGGTACGAGTTCAAGAAAAAAGATAAGCGGTAAGCGATCATAGGGCGAGGATAGGGGAAGGCACGCTTGAGGGCCGTCCGGGCGAGGGTGGGGTACGGGTAGGGAGAGGGGGGAAAGGACAGGGGAATAAGAGAAAGGAGAAAAGAAAAAAGAATAAGAGAGAGGAAATAAGGGAAAGGAGAAAGCAGTCGACATTAAATTCAACAACTAAAAAGAGGCTCTTTGAGCCATGGCTAGCTCTCAGAGAATTTCATTCTCTTCGAGCTCTATACATATTATACTCGTCTAGACATATGATACTCGCATCTCTATGTTTCACTTCTTTACTCTCTTCTCTACCAAGATAAAGATCTAGATCTAGTATAACTTAGCCATTCCAATAGCCAATAGTCTTTGGTCCTATTTAGTACCCTTCTAATAGTCCCCTTGGCATAGTAGGTAGATATTGATTCCTTGTCCATGCATGAAGTTCCATAGCAAGATATTAGACCCACTTCACCATTGACCTTAGCATATGGAAGGAAGGAGGTGTAGATGCCAGTCATAAGGCCAGGAGGTGCCCTTCTAGATAAGCCCATAGTCGATTACAGAGGAATCCCCTGTTTCATCGCAGATTGATGCTTAATATTGAATTTTCCAGAATGTTCCTTGCTCTCGACACGACACTGGTGAATAAGAAGCGGGGGGGCTTGACAAAGCACCCAACCCCTACTTTAGCCCATTGATCGGTGAGGCATCCAACCCTTCACCTTCTCTCTTTGACCCTGCAGCGCTTAACTACGGTACTCTCTCACTTCGCCTAGCTAGGTTGTTCCTAAACTTGACCTTGCCTAGCCGGGTTGTGAGCCTAACAATTGGTTGGTCGGGGGAAAACCATCAAATACCAGAATTTCTTAGGTAGGGGTTGTGAGCCCTAGCTTTCTATCTTCTTCTGTGTAATTTGAATAGAACACCATCAAATACCAGAATTATCAATTCCCATTCTCCAAAACTTTTAAATGTGCGGAACTGAGACAGAAATCATTCAATCAAACCACTCGAAATGCATCTGAATGTTGATCCATTAACTTAAAGAACTTCTTCCCAAACTCTGCCATTTTTTAAACAAAATTTTGAGCACAACCTTGTCTAGTCCATTTATAGAGAGCGTTAGTTTATGAAATCTTGCCTGTAAGCCAAAATAGAGTCAAAATTTTCCATTGAAAGCTCAGAATAACTGAACTAGAATACACAATTCCCATCCACTTGAGCTCAATTTTATCTCGCAAAACTTCATTGGGATCTACCTAAACACATATGCAAACATAGGTGAAAATGACTTTCAAAAGTCTTTCCCTGTCTACTTTGACGAATCTTCCAATAAAATTGCCCACTTTTTCTAAGAGATCTAGATGGGTAAAGTGAATGGGAAAACTGGGAATCTTACCCATACTAGAGTAGTCATCGGCAACATAGTGAGAGGATTGAAGTTGGGAAACCATGGCTTCACTAGAAGACCAACTCATCCCCAAAACCATGGACCTTGGTCAAGGATTTTTTTCTTATCCTCAAGACATTTGAAGATCACCACAAAAAAACATGGGTCTACATCCACCCAAACCGGCGTTCATGATCCAATCCTATCATAATCGAACAGAAAAACGCTACTTTTTCAATAGAAAATGGGGAATAAAAGTATCACCCAAGGATAATGACCATCGCATCAAGCGCTCAATCATAAGGGAGGAGCAATAATTTGACAATCACACGTCCTTGATTTCTGTTGATTTAACTCTGAACACTCACGTAATATTCTCTTGCTTGGCGAATTAAACACCACTGCATGGAATGGACGAGGATTGAGCCGAACCCTGGATGAAGCCCACTTCATTCTCATCTAAACACAAAACTATATATACGTCAAAGCTATTACAATAGATTCTGACTGTCAACACCTCGAGGTTTTGTTTATATGTGGCTACCTTTTATGGTTACTATTGAATGTGTGATTGGCAATAGTAATGGCAACTTAGGGCTGCCAAATTTCCTTCGATTCCCTCACTACATCCTAACGCAAATAGTTGTTCAATGCCTTGGTTGTCTTTCAAAACTGGTAGGCAGCGTCTTCTTTGATATTTCTCGATGGTTTTAATTCCACTACAATCACAACTTTCATTTACATAAACTTCGTGATTTCGCACGAGCGACGATTGTTCCAAGGTGAATTGTCACTTGGATGGTTTCAATGTTGTTGACCCATCATAACTAACTAACGGATATGCCCATTACAATTTTATACCACCCCATTATCAATATCAATTATGCATGGGAACCAATTAAAGCAACTTTTCACATTAATTTTATATGAGCATGAGAACATGTGTTAACAAGCAGCCCATAAAGCCTCATTTTGAATGCCATAGTCACTTAGAAGGAATTCCTCTTGTAGTAGCATCCTCCCTACTAAACTTTGCTAGTGCTAACATTAGAACCACCATTACAACAAGATATCTTTCTAGTGTTGACAACACCATTATAGTAACATACCTCAAGAGAGATAGAAAATTTAAAAAGTATGATAGTAATATGTATCCAGAAGATGGTATTGAAACTAGTAGTTGTTCACGAATCCATAAGATTGTAAGTTCATTCTCATTATCATAATCATTGTCATCATCATCACCATCATCCTTGTCATTGTTATTGCCATCATTACATTATCATCATAATCACCATTCATGCCATCATCATCATCATTATGGACATTGTTTTCAATTGTTCATAATTGTAGATGTTGTAAGAAATATCATCAACCCAAAAAATGTGATCAGTGCTAGAAAAGGGTTGTTTAGGACACATTGATATACGTAAGAGAAATAACAACTCTATTTTTGACAGATGATCGATGATGATCATCATCACCACCATTATCATCGTCATTGTCATTTTTATCATCCCCATCATCATCATTAATGTAATTTCTATCGACATTGTTGTAATCATGCATCATCATCATTCATGCCATTATTGTTTTTGATGATGACCTAGATGAAAATGATGATCATGACACCAAAGATAATGCTTATGATTATGACAATGACAACATCTAAAATTGGGAAGATTCGCCAACGTCATTAGCATCGTCATCATCATAATCATTGCCATCATCATCATTGTCATTGTAACCACTATCGTCTTTATCATCATAATCACAATTCATGTCATCGCCATCATCTTCATTTTCATCATTTTCAATATTATTGACATTGTCATCAATTGTTCATAATTGTCAATGCCATAAGGAATGTCATCAATGCAGAAAATATGATGAGTGCTGGCAAAGGGATGCAAAAGCGAACATAGAAATGGGGGCAACAATAGAAATAAAATTGGACGAAAAGTGGATACAACATAAGTAGATGCACAACAACATGAAAAACCTGACACAAAAGTGGATGCAAAAGTAGATGCAGTTGTCAATGCAAACTTGGATGCAAACATGAAGGCAAAAGTGGAAGCAAACATGGGTCCAATGGTAGGTGTAAAACTTGGCACAAATTGTGGTGAAACAAATGTGGATGCAACAACGGAAACAAAAGTATATGCAAAAATGGATGAAACAAAAGTGGATGCAATAGGGGATGCAAACGTGGAAGCAAATGTGGTTGCAATGGTAGGTGCAAGATATGGTGCAACAAAAGTGGATGTAACAATAGACAAAAAATATGCAAAATAAGATGCAAAAATGGATGTAAAAGTGGAAGCAAACATTGATGCAACAGGCAAAACAAAATTGGATGCAAAAAATGGATATAATGTAAGTAGATGCAAAAGTAGATACAAAACGAGATGCAAAACCCAATGCATAAACCTAACATAAAAGTGGATGCAAAAATAGATGCAATATTTGATGCAAAAGAGGATGTGAACATGGATGCAAAATTGGAAGCAAACGTGGATACAACAATGAGTGCAAAACATGGTGCAAATTGTGGCATAACAAAAGTGGATGTAATGATAGATGCAAAAAAAGAATCAAAGTATGATGCAAATGAAGATGTAAAAAGGGATGCAAAAAGTAAAATTTAAAATGGGTGCAACAGTGGATGCAAAATTGTGTGCAAAAGTGGATGCAATAGAATTCGATGCAAAAGTAGATGCGAAACGAGACACAAAACTCGATGCAAATCCCGATCCAAAATTGGATACAAAAAGGGATGCAAAAATAGATGTAGTAGTTGATGAAAACCTAGACGCAAATGAGGATGCAAACGTGGATGCAAAATTATAATCAAAAGTGGGTGCAAAAGGAGGTGCCAAACTAGGCGCTAATTGTGGCACAAAAATATTAGATGCAATAGTGGGTACAATAATAGATGCAAAAGAGGATGTAAATATGGATGCCAAACAAGAGGGCAAAGTGGATGCAACAAAAGTAGATGCAAAATTTTATGCAAAACTAGACACAAAACACAATGTAAAACTTGGCGCAAAAGGGATGCACAAATGGATGAAAAAATGGATGCAAAAAATGATTTAAAAAAGGATGCAAAAAAGGATGCGAAAGTCGATGCAAAAGTTGATGCAAGTGTAGGTGCAAAAAGTGGATGCAAATGAGGATGCAAAAGTATGTCAAACAAAATTAGGTGCCAAACTTGATGCAAAACCTGGAACAAAACCTGGTGTAAAGGATGACACAAAACTTGGCATAAAATTTGGTGCAAAACGTGGTGCAAAACCTATTGCAATACCTGGTGCTAAACTTGGTGTAAGATTTGGTGCAAAACTTGATGCAAATTTTGTGTCAAGTTTTGCACCATATTTGATAAATGTATGCAAATAGCACCAAAAATGGGCTCTAGATGCAAAAAAAGAAGTAAAAAGGGACGCTAATCGCTGGTTTTGTTGTAGTGATAACACCAGAAAAATCTTCAATTTGAAATCTCTTTGAATAAAATAAGTTTCATTACCCATAATTCTTAAGAGAAATGTGTTTCCTTAAGAAAATAGATAATAAAAATAATACTAAAAGAAACTAAACAAGATACATAAGTATATAATTCAAGACTTGTCATAAGAAATATAATCTAAAGCTAAGTTTCACTACCCATTATTCTTAAGAAAAGAAATAATAAAAATAATATTGAAAAGTTCTAAAAAAATACATAAAGTTATAATTCAAGAGTTGTCATAAGAAATATCAACTTTTTCATTAGATACAAAACATTAGTATTCTAGAACATGAACCTTTCCCATATGTTGCATTTTGAAAAGAACTGTTGGTAGCTCTAAGTTGTAGGGTTTCCTGCGAAGCCATCATCCCATGTGTCGACATGAATCTGCAGTTTAGCCAACGACTCGCGGAGGAATCATGATTGGGAAATGCAGATCTCAAAGCTATCTTAGACACGGACAAAGGGATGTGCAAGAAGTCACTCATGTTGGAAGGGTCTCACATGTTGGAAAAGTAACTAGGTTCGGTCTTCATAATTATCTTTGTACTTGTATCAAAAGATAAAAAGAAGAAAAAAATATTATTTTTCAAGCATGAGATTCATGCTCAAATTGTTTTTTCATCTAGGTCAAGAATTTTCTTCATGATCCTAGGGTTTAATGAGTCAAAAGATTCTTTTTCATATGTAAAAGACCCATTTGGGCATTTTGTAACAAGAAAGAAAAAAAAAAATTAAACTAGAAAGTCAATTTTGTCTCCCAAGACCAAGTTAGCCCTGCCAGAGAAATTCAGCCTAGGAGAGGCTTATTCAACCCTTTGAGAAGGGTATATATTGGAAGAGACTACAACGTATTTGGGATATTCATTCAAGCATTCATTCTCTGCACCAAGAAAGGAAGAAATAAGAGCAAAGGACAAGGAAGAAGAAGAAGATTCGAATTTTTTACTGGTTTTCTCACATGTGTGAAGGATATAGGGTTTATATGTGAGTTGCAGGGTCGACGATTGTAGGTTTGAATTGCAAACCTAAAGCGGAGGGTCGAAAAATTTGAGTTAAAGTAGAATTTGTGGAGTTTGACCATCTTTGACTTGGTAAACTTTGACTTGTTTGAGGAAGACTCTTGGAGGGCTAACTTGGTGCTTGGAGGAGGTCTTGGCCTTTGGGTCTTGGAGGTATGATTCGAACTTAGGTAGGAACAAAACAAATTATAGATATAACCATAAATACAGAGATGCAACAAAAATAACACTTCATTTCATTAATATCAAATACTGAAATAAGCTTACAAACAGAATGGAAATAAACTAGTTCGGGCAATGGTAGCTTATCTCTAAGAAGAGATGTGGTGGCTACATGCCTCTGAATTGTATTACAATGAGGCTCTAAGGCCTATTATTATTAAGAAACAATGGAAACCCTAAACATCAAAAAACCTAACCCTAGGAGAAGCAACGCCAAAACTATGGGCCCCGTTTGGGTAAATTGGTATATCAACTTCCTGAGGTCGTAACTTTGGCATACGATCTCCATTTGACGCGCAAAATACCTTGTTAGAAATATCTATCCAAGGACTACAACTTTAGAATGGAATAATCAATTAATGATTCATATTTTCCCCATTTTTTTCCAAAAAACATCATTTAGGGCCTCAAAATGGCTCCGGAAGTTCAAGCCCTGAAAAACTGCCAAAAATAGTAAATTGTGCTACAATTAAGGAAACTGAAAAAATGAAAGAGACAATGGTGGGGGTCCAAGTCGAACATGCAGGTGGCCACCAACATCCACCTGGATCAGTCGTCCCCTTTTATGAAGCAAAGGTCCTAATTGCCTTGAGTGCCTCCATGAGATGGTGAAACTTCTGTTGAACTTGGTCCCTAGTGAGCCACTTGCCTTGGTGCAAGAGTTAGCCAGCTTTGACAACCAAATATAGTTGGATCTTCAGCTTGCGAGTGTTCTTGATTTGCGTTCCCATAATCTAATCATTTGTGGCTTGTTCCATGCATTCTAGGTTTATATGTTGGTGTGAGTTGTTCTGCAATGTTTGATGTGTCTAGTAATGGTGGGAAGTATGGTCGAAGGTGATCCAAATTGAACATTGGGTGCAGGCCAAGGAATGGGGGAATGTTGAGCTCAAAAGAATTGTCTCCTACAGCTTTGGTAATGGTGTAAGGACCATATCGGAGTGGTTTTAGCTTCCGATGGGCTCCAGTAAGGTGTTCTTTCTACAAATGCACCAAACTTTTTCACCCACATGAAACTTGTGTGGCACCTGATGTTGATCACGTCACTGCTTACACTTGGCATTTGAATTTTCCAAGATTTCGTGAACCTGCTGGAAGATGTGTTGGATGCGTTCAATAAATCTGACTTCTTTTTAGCGTCGAAAAATGCATGTGTGAATTTTATCTATGTAGTCACATGAGGCATGGAAACATCAATAAGACACGATGGTTGAAATCCTAGATCCACTTGAAAGGGACTACAACCAATCGAGCTATGGAAAGATCTATTATAACTGTGTTGCACATAGTAAAGACTCTCATCCTAGGTTTGTGGAAGCTTGGAGTTGTACATGTGAATTTTGTGCATTATCATCCTATTGATGAACTCTGTCTAGCCATCAGTCTGGGGATGGAAGGCAGTCGACTTGGTGATCTTCGTGTCCAATATTGTTCAGAGGCTTGACTAGAATGTGCTCAAGAACCTGCTATCACGATTTGATATAATGGTCTATGGGATCGCAAAATTCACCCAAAGTCATTCAAAGAAATTTTTGCAGTGTCCTCTATTGTGATACTCTTCTCGTTGGTCACCAATATAACCAACTTAGAAAATATGTCCACAACCACAAATACACAGTCATTACCATGCATGGTAGAGGGGGGCCAGAAATATAGTCCATGGAGATGGATTCTCACAGCTGGTTAGGAGTAGAAAAAGGAGTGTACAAGCCTTGATTCTTGATGGTTCACTTGGCAATGGCATAGGTAGTGTAGGATTTGATATATTTCCCAACATCAAGTCATAGTTTTGGCCACTAAAAGTAATTTTGTAGTACAACCACAATTTTCTCCACACCAAAGTGTCCTGTGACCCGACTGCAGTGCGCCTGCCAAATCATCTTGGCACGCTCGCTTGAAGGAACACAAAGGTGTCCCAAGTAACATAATAATGTGTCTTAAAGGTGGAAATAAGGAACTTTCTTTCCATCTACTAGCATATGGTATGTGGAGGCGAACTCTAGATCATTTTTGTATAGTTGCAGCCATCCAAAGGTCTTGTGGCCATAAGAGTTGAGAACATTAGTCAGTGCTGCAATTGGGGGTCGACTAAGGAAGTCTGAAGCATGATTGGTGCTGCCCTTTTTGCATTTAATGTTCAAGTGGAATTGTTGCATATATGTATACCACTTCTGATGGCGATCATTCTGTAACTTCCCTTATGTCTGTATAAACTGAAGAGGTCAGTGATCGGTGGGGATGAGCATTTCCTTCCCCATAATGTAATTCTTCCTTTGTCGACAAGCCTGCGCGATGGAATACATCTTGTTATCATAGTTGGGTTACTTCTGAATTGTATCAGAAAGTGTCTCACTATGATAGGCCATTAGATGCTCATGTCGGGTGAGGACTACACCAATAGCATAGTCAGAGGCGTTTGTCTAAATTAAAAATCGTTGTTGCAGGTCTGAAAGTGTGAGTATTGGTGCAAAGTAGAGGCAGTGCTTCAACTCAACGAATACTTTCTGTTGATACTCAGTCTAGGAAAACTTTTATTTCACCCCACCCTTAGTAATCTGACTCAAAGGCCAAGTGATATCAGAGAATCCCAACACGAACCTCAAATAAAAATTTGTGATGCCAAAAGAAGTTGCAAATCTCTATTAGAGTGGTCAAAGCTGGCCAATCGCGAATGACTTGGATATTAGTCGGATCCACATTTATGCCATGCTCATATATGATGTAACCCAGATATTGGATCTGGTTCGTGCCAAAGATTCATTTCTCCAAGTTGGCACACATTTTGTGTTGCCGAAGGGTTTGAAGGACCTGCCGAATGTGTTGCAAGTGTTCTTCCCAACTCTTGTTGAAGATGAGGATGTCATCCAAATAAACAACCATGAATGAGTTGGTGAAAGGCCGCAAGATGTCATCCATTAGCCTCATAAAAGTAGCAGGGGCATTTGTTAACCCGAAGGGCATAACCAACCATTCAAAAAGGCCTTCCTTGGATTTCAAGGCGGTATTCCATACATCCGTGGACTCCATTTGAACCTGGTGATAGCCAAATTTCATATCAATCTTGTTGAAATACTTTTCCCCCTTGTGTTGGTCCAGGAGGTCATCAATCTGTGGGATTGGATACTTGTTCCAGACAGTGATTTTGTTTAGTACCTGATAATCAATGCAAAGCCTCCAGGTCCCATCCTTCTTTTGTAAAAGTACAATCGGGCTCCTACAAGGCAAGGAACTTGGTTGGATGTGCCCTTTTTGTAGCAAATCCTGGATTTTCCACTTGATCTCATAATTTTCTAGAATGGAACGGTGATATATTGACCCATTGGGTAGAGGTGCTTTGGGAGTCAGATCGATTGAATGCTTGACCTGACAATGAAAGGGTACCCCTGTGGGTGAGGAGAAGAAGTCCCTGTATTCTTCCATGACCATATCCACCTGCTTCTGCCGCATGGAGGAACCCTTCTCGGGGGCTATGGATGTGGCTACAGTCTTACCCTTAATTTGAGAGAGAATCAAAAAGAAAAAGAAAAATCCCAATATGGGAGATGATCTTATTGCATTTCTTAGCAAAGATAAAAGAGATGGCGGTAGGTGGGTCTACCTCTGGTATCCTATATAACTTATTACCCAAATAAATAATAACAGAGTGAGGTATAGACTCATATACAACATGTCACTTCCACAAGTATGGTTGTCTTAATAATACAGAGGAGAAACATCACACAGTACCTCATCTGTGAAAGGCTTGATGTTGTAGGGAAGGCAACATTGTTGGATGATGCAGAGATCTCGTCCTTGTTGAAGCAACCTAATGGTGTATGGTTGTAGATATGTTGTAGCCAGTAGGCCCAGCCACTTCATGAACTCTGTTGAGATGAGGTTCTTTTGGCTCCTGCTATCAACAATGAACTACAGCGGAGAACCCTTCACCTGCGATTGTGAGTGGAAGAGGCATTCCCCCTCCTCTGGACCTTCAGGCTCATTCTTCTCAATATTGGTGGTGTCCATGGTGGCATTGGGTTCACTTCAATGATCTTATTCCCTTTTTCATTCTCCTTGTCAGGTTCTCACTCAGAGTCGAAACATGAGTCTGATTCGGAAGCCTTCATCTCGTCCACCAATGACTACTTGGCTCGACACTCATTGTGTTGCGAGTGGAGATCTTATGGAACTCACGCCACTTTCTCATGTCCTTCTTTATCTTCATGATGTTGTTCTTTGCTTGTGGTTTTGGTAGGTTATCCTAGGTCACCCCGCCTTCTCTTTGTCCTTTGCTATGTAGTTTGGGGGCGCCTTTCCCTTGCTTCAGATTCACAGATACGAAGTCTCTCTTTTTTTGTTTAAACTTATGCTCAATCTTCACAGTGTATCAGTACGTCTTGTCGAGCAAGGAGATGTCCAGGAACTCCATCTCGTCTTGGATGTACTTGTGTAGATAGTTATGGTACTTGAGTACCAAATTCTGCTTAGAATCCTTGATACCCAACTTCATGCAAATGGTATGAAAAGCATTGGTAAACTATGACACATCTTAGTTCCTTCCCTACCGCAGCATGGTCCACTTTATGTATTTATCCTCATAGCTCCCGACAGTGTAGCACTGCTCCTTGATGGCGTCCAGGAATGAATTCCAAGTGGGTGTGGTTGAAAATAGTGAGGGTGTACTTTCGTCCTTCTTCTCACAATAGGTTTCCCACGAGTCCTTGATGTGGGGGATGGCTTTGAGAAGTGAAAAAGTAATCTTTTCCCGGCTGGAAAAATAATGAATAGGAAAATATCCTTCTAGCAGATTTAATCATTTATCTATGGCGTTTGGATCTATCTAACCTTCAAATATGGGGATGTCAAAGCTAACTTGTATCTTGAAGGGTATGGCGCTTCCAGAGTAGCTGCTAGAAGGAGATGTGTTTCCTTTGGGTAGCCGCTGAAGGATTTAGGAAAAGTTGTCTGTCATCACGTTCCTCTATCACTCGAGGGCTTCTTCAAGCAATATTTTGAAATGATATCATGCCCCCTCATATTTCTTCTCTTATGCCATGGGAGGCTGTCAAGATTTGCGAGGCTAGTCTTGCAAAGGTTCGACTAGTTCAAGCCCTAACCCCTTATATCCTAACCTCGTTGGGGACATGTAAAGACAAACGGAGAAAGAGAAAACCACTCTGATACCACTAATACGAACTTAAGCAGGAATGCAACAAATTACATATATAACCATAAATACATAGATGCAGTAGAAATAACACTTCATTTCATTATTATCAAATACTAAAATAAGCTTACAAACAGAATGGAAATAAACTAGCTCGAGAGATCGTAGCTTATCTATAAGAAGAGATGTAGCGGATACATGCCTCTGAACTATGTTACAATGAGGCTAGAAGTCCTGTTTATTATTGAGAAACAATGGAAAACCCTAACATCCAAAAACCTAACCCTAGGAGATGCAGTGCCAAAACTATGGGTCATGTTTGGGTAAATTGGTATATCAACTTCTCGAGGTCGTAACTTTGGCATACGATCTCTATTTGACATGCACAATATCTCGTTAGAAATATATATCCGAGGAATACAACTTTCGAATGGGAAACATCAATCAAAGAATCCTATTTTCCCCAGTTTTCCCTAAAAAACGCCATTTAGGGCCTCAAAACGACTATGGATGTTCAGGTCCCGAAAAACTGCCAAAAATAGTAAATTGTGCTACAATTAAGGAAACTAGAAGAGACAGTGGTGGGGGTCCAAGTGGAATAGGTGGGTGGCCACCAACATCCACCTAGATCAAGGTCTCACTTTGATCTGATTCTATAAGAAGAGGATTGTTTTCCCCAATTGTGGGGTTTTGCCCTGGCTTAGAGCCTATTTCTTGTGTTATTGTGATCTTCATGCATTTTAGGTTTTTGTAATTGCTTGATGAAGAATAAATAATAAAGTAATAAAATTCCAACAAATCTCACAAGTAATTATCAAGTAAGGAGAATCAACATTAATTTACAATTACCCTGATTTTCCAACATGGTATCAGAGCTAAGGTTGTAGAAGGAAACCAGAAGATCACAAGTTGTTGGAATTTAGAAAAGAAGGAAAGTTGTAACTACCAAAAGGATTTGATGTCTGATACAAATCTAAATATGGGTTGATCTGAATTTCCTCTAAAGTCATATAAAAGTATATTTTCTCAAGTTTTTGGCATAACAAAGTAATTCGAGCATGTGATCTAATCTGCTTTACTATGATAAGAATTTATACAAGTATAAATAATAGTGGTATGATTGATCCAAGTTTCTTGGCACATATGCAAAGGACAGATAGGGGTAAAAATCATCTCACAAGGCATGATAATATGCAAGCCAAAGAAGCACAGTATCGTGAACCATTGAAGGATAGTACTAATCGATTTATGTGAACTATAGGAGAACCATAAGGTTTGTGCTAACTATGAATTAGAGGTACAAACCTGAGGAATAATATCCTCTAAACATTCCAAAGTATAGACTCTATGTTTATTCCAATCAAGTACAAAGATCTTGTAGTATCATGTAAATTTTTGTGATGTAATATTCTGAATTTTGTTCCCATGATGGCAAACATGGAGAAGTGACAAATTAAAAAAGGGAGATGACGTATGGTTTACATTAATACACTTTACGACATTCAAAGTTTGTATATTAATCTTTGTACCTATGGCTCGCATTTAGATTATAGTGGTTCACTTACCCTCACTATACACTTATGGTTCGCTTTATATTCATTTATGTGGTTAGTTGGCTCAAGGTTAATGCAAACATCCTCCTAAAGCATGATGTGAGTTATAACTATTATACGATGGTACTCTAACTATGAAAATTCAAAATGATATTACTTTCTCTGATCAAGACTATGACAATGATTTGTGGGTTACCTTCTTTGACATAACAGTGATGTGTGTGATATGAATTATTTTTTAGGTTGAAATGTAGTCCATGTGGCAACAAAGCTTGAAGATTGAGATGGGCTGCTAAGGAGGTCGT
Source organism: Pinus tabuliformis (assembly GCA_031772625.1). Taxonomy (NCBI): domain Eukaryota; kingdom Viridiplantae; phylum Streptophyta; class Pinopsida; order Pinales; family Pinaceae; genus Pinus; species Pinus tabuliformis. The sequence continues at coordinate 260,581,610 of CM062817.1, read as the reverse complement.
AATCTGATAATTCATCCTAGTGCAGCTTCTCAAGAATACCACTAACCAAGTTGACCAAGTTCTCAAGTAACAAAGTTGGAGTAAAGGAAGGATCTTTGTTTTATGGTTTAGTCAAGCTTATGAAAGACTTGTCTAAATGTTGAAGCAGCCTCCCAGTGTTGGGAAGTCGACTCCTATTGGAGAAGAGGCCTAAGATAGTCCCATATGTATCTCTATTATAAGCTATCATAATTTCCAAGATATCCCAACTGTAATAAAAGGAACAAAGGTCCTAGTTGAATGCTACAGAAGGGCTGAGAGTCAATTATGATTGCAGATTGGAGGCCCAAAAAAACTCACGAATCAACAAAAGACAAGAAGGTTTGTTGGTTATAAACGAGGATTGTTACAAGTTGAGGAGAGGGTTACCATAGGTCTACAATATGACTAAAGTTTGAAAGAAAGAGAAGGCATATAAAGGATTTGTGGTAAGGCAACGAATACGAGACAAATTTGGGCATGAGTAGAAGCAAATTTAGTTGAATTCTAGAGGGTTGGTTCTGAGCAAAAGGAGGATTATCATAGTCAAGAATGTATGATACTTCTTTGTAATTGAAAGTTGAAGGAAGGGTATGTTTTAGAGGTCGAATTTCCTAGTAGGCCTTCCAAAACAAGGTCCCATCTCTCTATAGAAACTGCATGGGAAGAGCGTCCTTTGATGAGAGATTTTTGTTGTGTTTTTGTAGTTACAACAAGGCCCTAGACATGCCTGAATGGTGTAGGCTCAAATCTAAGATTTTTTAGAGGGAGACTTGAAGAAGATATTTGTACAACGAGCATAAGAGTTGGTTCACTATTGTGTGGGCATATTTGTGAAAACCCTAAGGACAATAAAGAAGCAGACATTCACTATCAAATCTTGAAGTAGCTAAGTCACTATTGAAAGGAATTTTGATTTGTGCCCTAAGGACTATCAATTTGAAGCAACAATAAGACAGTTAGAAGGTTGTGTATAAAAACCCTAAGGGAAATCATCTCAGAGGTAGTTAGAGGATTGACAAGAAGGTTTATTTGAAGACCCTGAGAGTTGGCTATTTAGAAAAGATGAGAATAGCATCTAGATGGCTGAATTATTTGAGTCTATGGAGTTGTGTTGACTAATAGATACTGATTGGAAAGGTCAACCAAGTTGTGTTAAGGTTGACTAAACAATAGATTGGCTAACCTTGTACTATAATAATTAGTCATTTGAAGGAACTATGTGATGGACTATCTTCAAGGTACGAAGCAGTGCAGTGTAGGAAGTAGTGTTGGACACAATATAATATGCAATAAGTGAAGACCTATGTAACACCCCATCCCACATTTACCCACTTTTAATTTCTTAGCAGGGTAAACATGAGCTGATATTTACTATGCATGACCCAACCTCCAAGATTGAGTTATGGAAATGGGGTCCACTTATCCAAAACTTACTGTAAAACACCCAGAAACACATGATCACTTTAATAACAGTATAGATTCCCTGGTGATCATATTCCTTAACTGGAATTTATTCTCAACTTTGATTTACCTCCCAAACTCATACATATAGTCCTATCAGTGTGGCCAAAGGTCTCCAGCCACACACACAACCCATCCTCTGTGCGATTGTGACCAAAATTTCCCAGTTAAGATAGTGCGGCCATGGACTCTATCCTGGAAATTTAAGGCCAACCTTCAAGCCAAATCCCAAGAAATTTGTCAACAAGGTTCCTGAGTCTTCATGACCTGTTTTTATGCTATGTTCTTACTCAAGCTCTCCCAGTAAAAGTTATTCATTTTTACAAACATATAGTGACCATGGTACTTGTAGGTTTGGATGCATAGTTTGTTCATTGTTTCATTAGCTTCATCATATGTTCATCAAGAAGGCTTGTTTCCCTCTCATACTAGCTGCAATAAACACAAATTAGCCCATAAATCCATATAATCCATCCAAGAGCCTATCAACCATCAATAAAATCAAGAACAAGAATATTGCATATCATAAGAAATATGTCATGCATGTAACAAGCATTTAACCAGAACAAAGCCATGACAAACCAGCCACATAATCAACACATTAAACAAAACTTATACTCATTGATATCATTAAGTAATAACACATATACTCATATGGATAGTACCAACCAAGTCAGGGACTTCCATGTACCACCCAACCATAGATTGGGCTGAACCAATTCTTTCTTACAACCCAACCACCCTCGTTCCATAGTCCGAGAATGAATGTGGGATCACATGGGATAAACCAAAACATAACCAAATGGGGAATCCAAAGGAAACCACCTCCACCCTCAATCCATAGTGATTTCACCTAAACCGGTCTAGAAATCACCAAAACCAACACCAGCTTAGGTGCCTCAGGATTTCTTCACCATACCTAGAGGAATTTTCCTGTCTCCACCCGGCTATCAAAGGCTTACTTAGAGAAAATCATATCCATCTTAAACCCTTGGGATTTTCCTAAGACCACCTCAACCAAGATCTAAAATCTATTGGCAATCAAAATCTCAACCAAACAGGGAACCCACTACATCATGGCTATCCAGGAAATGGCATAAGGAAAGGTTGTACATGGTTGTCACTCTAGGAAAATCCCATGCCAATGACAGCAAAAATGACTAGAAAATCAATGCATGAACCATGCATTCAAATTCCAACAAGATAATCAAACATGCACATTGTTACCTGCAAAAATCCTCATGTTGGCTACTCTTTTTTATGTCCTCTTCTGCCCTTCCTAGCTATTGTTCAATTCATCTTCTTGGCTACCAATCAAACTCCTCTTTCGTTTCTTACTTTCCTTGCTGGTATCTCCTTGTGTCTTGCTTGTCTTACCTATCTTGCTTGTGTCCAATTTCTCTCTCTCTTGTTGTAGTGTTCTCTCTCCTTCTTCCTCTCTTTTCCCAAAAAGAATGCTAGAATGTTCTCTATCCAATTTATTTTATTTTCTTTTTTTCTTCATTTTCCCCTGCATGCATATTCTTTTACTATTTTTATCCTTTTCTTGTATCTTCCTCTTCCCCACCTGCTAAAGTGGAATTTCTTTCATTTTCCTTTATTTCTTTTGCATCATTGCCACATGTCCTCGTTGGCCTGTAATAATTAATTTTCCATTTATTTCCTTTTGCCTCTTGCCAATGCTAATTTCCATAACCAATAAATAGTTAACCACATCTGGATCCCAGTGTAATGCTTTTCCCCTCCTTTAGCATGGAATACGTGTCCAATGACCTTGGTTTATTGTTTCTTTTATAATGCCCATACATGATTTATTTACATGGAAATTTAACCTAGGGTTGTTACAAACCCCTCCCCCTTGGGGGAACACCATCCTTAGTGTTCTATGATAGGACAAATGTACTAAAAACATAACCAACATATTGCTTATTAGAGCTTATAAATACAGCTTGATATAATATTTACAATAACACACACACACACACATACATGAGCACAATTGCTTCAATCAATAAAATAAAGAAGGTTAAAATGCATGCATCTGATTGGTCATCTCCCATGTAGCTTCCACGGGCCCAAAGTGCTTCCATTTCACTTTAACTTGTTGTATTGCTCAGTTTCAGACCAAGAGCTTCCTCTGATGCACAATGTATTGAGGCTCTAGTTGGAACTCTCCCTCTACTTACACCTGCAATACCGACCAATCAATCACATGATGAGCATCTCGTACATATCTTTTAATTAGAGAAACATGAAAAACATCATGGATTTTCACTAATGTAAGAAAACCAATTATATATGCCATTGATCGAATTCTTTCAAGGATTTCAAAGAGTCCACAATAATAAGGTGCAAACTTGGCACATGACCCAATCTTCAAGGATCTATTCTTGGGATTGATACGTAAGTACACATGCTCTTCAACCTGGAACTCCTTAAATACTCTATGTTGATCCACATAGATATTTTTCCTATCCTGAGTTTCCTTCCAATTCCTTTTGATAGGCTACATATATTTCTCCATCTCTCTTAACATATTAGGTCCAATCAACACCATGCTCATTGGATCACTCTAGCTGGTAGGGGTATTAAAACTCCTCCCATAGAGAGCATCAAATGGACTCATCTTCAAGGACTCCCCTCACCTCCTTTGTTGATGCATGACATACATCCTCAACATATCCTCAAGGATCTTGTTGATTCTCTTTGTTTTCACATTTGTCTACGACTGATAAGTTTTACTGAAGGCTAGTTTTGTCTCCAAGCCTAGAAACAATTCCTTCCAAAACTTATAAGTGAACTTGGCATATCCTTAGGAACTCCATGCAACCTCACTATATCCTTAATGAATATTTGAGCCACTTCACTAGATGTATTAGTATACTTTACTGCAATTAAGTGAGCTACCTTGCTCAACTTGTCAACCACAACCATGATGGAGTCATGTTGCCTTGATGTACTTGGTAATCCTACAATGAAATCCATGGAAATGACCTCCCATTTCCATTCTAGAATTTGAATAGGATGCAACAAACCAGTTGGATGCTTGTATTCATTTTTAACCCATTGACAGTCCAATCACTTAGCAACAAACTCAACAACCTCTTTCTTCAAATTAGGCAAATAGTAGAACTTCTTAATAGCTTTCAATGTCTTATGGTGCCCTGAATGGCCTGAATATGACTTAAAATGAAACTCTCTCAAAATGAGCTTATTCAATTCACTACTATCAAACACATAGATCTTGGTCCTAAATCTAACCAAGCCATCTACTGTGAGGTCATACTCCTCATCCTTATCACCCTCACCTTGTTTTTGCAATCTTTGCTTCAGTTGTTGGTACCTATCATTATGTTGCCCTACATACAAGATACACTCTCTAAAATCTATCCCATGGAAGCTCATAGCTAAAATATGATTCACCTTAACTCTCCTACTAAGAGCATCTGCAACCCAGTTCTCCTTGTCTTTGATGTACCTGATTTCAAAGTCAAGCTCATTGAGAGTATTGAACCTTGTAGATTACCTTGCATTCAAATTGGGTTGGTCAAATAAGTACCTTAGTCCACTATGATCACTCATCAAGGTGAACTTCTACCAAGGAGATAATGTCTCCACATCTTTGATGCATGAATGATAGTTGCCAACTCAAGATCGTGAGTCACATAATTCTACTCATGCTCATTCAACTTTCAAGATTCATAACAAACCACCTTCCCTTCCTGCATCAAGACTCCAATAATTCCTTCCTTGTAGGCATTTGTACAAACCACAAAGTCCTTATCAAGATCTCCAATCCTCAAAAATGGAGCATTGGCAAGCAACTGCTTCAACTGATCAAAACTAGTTGCACACTCAGTAGTCCACTCAAACTTCTTTCCTTTCCTCTGCAAAGATGTTATGTGATTGCCAATCTTGGAGTAGTTCTTGATGAACAACCTGTAATAACCTGCTAGTCCCATGAATGATTTAAACTCGTTCACATTATTTTGAGTTGGTCACTCCATGATAGCCTTAATCTTTATGCATCCACTACTATCCCCTCCTTGGAAACAATATGTCCCAAGTAATGAATCTGAGACTGAAAGAAGCTACACTTGTTGAGCTTGAGATATAACTTGTGTTCTCTTAACAATCTCAATGTTGTTTCCAAATTCTTTGCATGCTCTTCCTCAGTGTTTGAATATACTAATATATCATCGACAAAGACTATCAAGAACTTATCGAGGTAAGGGTGCAACACATTGTTCATCAAACACATGAAGGTGGTTGGAGAATTAGTAAGACAAAAAGGAACCACCACAAACTCATAGTGCCCATACCTTGTACAAAATTTCATCTTATAGATGTATTCTTCTTTGATGTGCACCTGATGATATCTTGATCTCTAATCAAATATTATAGCTCCCTTCGACTGATCAAACAAATCATCAATATGAGTCAATGGATACATGTTCTTGATCTCACCTTGTTCAGTTACTTGTAATCAATGCATAATTTGAGAGTGTCATCCTTCTTCTTTACAAAGAACATTAGTGCTTCCCAAAGAGATACACTTGGCCTTGTGTATCCCTTATCAAGCATCTCTTTAAGCTACAACTTCAATTCCACTAACTCTGCAGGGCTCATCTTGTACGGGGCCTTAAATGTTGGTGTTGCTTCTGGAATCAACTCATGATCTTGGACTTATGCAAGAAAACAACAAAATAAATAAATACTCATATACACAGAGATGCAACAGAAATAAAACGTCATTTCATTAATATCAAAGAACAGAAATATGCTTACATACAGAAATAAAAATAAAATAGCTCGAACGATGGTGGCTTATCTCTGATAAGAGATGCGGTTTCTACATGCCTCTGAATTGTGTTAGGATAAGCTTAAAGGGCCTATTTATTATTTAACAACAAGGTGAAACCCTAAACAACCAAAACCCTAACCCCATGAGATGGAACACCAAGAGTTTGTGGGCCCCTTTTGGGTTAGTTGGGCAGCCAAATTCCCAGGGTCGTAACTTGGTATTTGTGCATATGATACCTTGTTGGAAATATCTCTCCCAGTACTATAGGATTTTTGATAGGTTAATGGAAATGGGGCTTGTTGTGGACCTTAAAAAAACGTCGTTTAGGGGGTCAAAACTGCTCTGGAAGTTCAGGACCCGAAAAACTACTAGATAGTAGATGTTGCAATAAACAAGGAAAAAAATGAAACCAACTGGAGGTCTACGTGGAATAGGTGAGTGGCCACCAATATCCACTTGGATCATTCCTCCCTCCTTAGGAAGCAATGATCCCCATTATGTATAGAGCCTCCATGAGGTGAGGAAAATTTTGTTGAACCTAGTCCCTGGTGAACTACTTTCCCTAGTGAAGGAGTTGGCCTACTTTGACAACTCGATATAGTTGGATGATATATTAGTGAGTGTTCTTGATCTTTGTGTCCATGACCTAATCAGTTGTGGCATGTTCCATGTATTCTGGGTTTAGCTCTGTTGGTGTGAGTTGTTCTGCAATGTTAGATGTGTCCAGCAATGGTGGAAAGTGTGGCCGAAGGCGGTCTACATTGAACACTGGGTGCAGACCAAGGAACAGTGGAATGTTGAGCTCGAAGGCATTGTCCCCTATAGCCATGGTTATGGTGTATGGGCCATATCGAAGTGATCAAATCTTGTAGTGGGGTCTAGTGAGGTGCTCCTTTTGCAAATGTAACCAAACTTTGTTGCCCACCTGGAAAATGTGTGTCACCCGATGTTGATCATGGCCTTGTTTGTACTTAGCATTAGCTTTATCCAATATATCATGGACCTACTGGGGGATGTGTTGAATGAGCTCAATGAATTTGTTATCCTTGTTGGGTTCGGACTATACATGAGTTGAATCTACCTGAGTAGCTGCAAATGGTATGGCCACATCAATGGGATATAATGGCTGAAATCCTAGCCTTGCCTGAAAGGGGCTATGGCCCATTAAACTATGGAGAGATTTGTTGTGTCTATGTTTTACATAAGGGAGACTTTCATCCCAAGTGCATGGATGCTTTGATTTTTACATGCACATAATGTGTATGACCATCCTGTTGATGACCTTTGTTTGGCCATTAGTTTGGGGGTGGAAAGTCGTGGACATAGTAAGTTTGGTATCCAGCATCGACCAGAGAATTGACCAAAATGCACTTAGGAATTTGTTGTCCCAATCTGAGACAATAGACTGTGGGATCCAAAAGTGTACCCACACTCGCTCAAAGAAGATATTAGCAATGGTCTCTATTGTGATACTCTTCTTGTAGACCGCCATAATGGCCATCTTGTAGAATCTATCGATGACCACAAAAACATAGTCGTTATTGTGCTTAGTAGAAGGAAGGCTCGACATGTAATCCATGGAGATGGATTCCCAATGTCAACTAGTAGGCAGAGGAGTGCATAGGCCTTTCTTCTTGATGGTTGGTTTGGAAATGGCATAGGCAATTCAGGATCTAATGTACTTCCCAACATTCTTCTAAAGGTTTGGCCAATAAAAATACATCTGCAGTATTGCCATTGTTTTCTCTACTCTGAAATGTCCAGCAACCCGACTGCAGTGCACCTCCCAAATCATCTTGGTACGCTCGCTTGAAGGAACACATATGTGTCCCAGGTGGCATAATAGTGCATCCTGGAGGTGAAAATTTGGAACTTTCTTAGCTTCCTGGAGTGTCTGGTATGTGTTGTTAAATTCTAGATCACTCTTGTAAAGATGCAGTCACCCCGAAGTCTTGTGCCCCCAAGAGTCGAGCATAGTGATCAGTGCCATGACTGGTGGTTGGCTGAGGCAGTCTGTAACATTATTGGTGCTTCCCTTCTTGTACTAAATGTTCAAATGGAACTATTGCAGGTATGTGGACCATTTCTGATGGCGATCGTTCTGCAACTTCCCTTTTTTCTTTTTGAACTGCAGGGGTTAGTGGTTTTTGTGGATGATCGTTTCCTTCCCCATAATGTAAGGCTTCCATTGATGGTAGGCCTGCACAGTGGAATACATTTCTTTTTCATAGGTGGGATACTTTCAACTGTGTCTGAAAGTGTCTCACTTTGGTAAGCCACTAGATGCCCCTATTGAGTAAGAAATGCACCAATAGCATAATTGGAGGCATGTGTCTTAATCTCAAATGGTTGTTGTAGATATGGTAATGTGAACACTGGTGCAGAGCACAGGCGATGCTTCAACTCGGAAAATGGATTTTGTTGGGTTTCAGACCAAAAAAATTTGCTTTCGCTCTGCCCTTGGTGACTTGACTTAAAAGCCAAGTGATATGAGAGAATCCCAACACGAACCTGCAGTACAAATTGACAAGACCCAAAAAGTTGTGGTGCTATGTTAGAGTGGTTGGGGCTAGCCAATCCAGAATGAATTGTATCTTGGTTGGGTCCACATGCACATCCTGCTCATCAATGATCTACCTTAGATGTTGAACCCGAGCCATGCCAAAATTTCATTTCTCCAAATTGGCACACAGCTTGTGTTGTCACAAGGTTTGGAGGACCTGTCGAATATGGTGGAGGTGCTCTTCCCAACTCTTGCTAAAGATCAAGATGTCATATAAATACACCACCATAAATGCATTAGTGAAGGGTCGCAAGATATCATCCATCGATATCATGAAGGTTGTGGGGGAATTCATCAACCTGAAAGGTATGAACAACCATTTGAAAAGGCCCTCCTTTGATTTGAAGGTAGACTTCCACACATCGAAGGGTTCAATAGGCACCTGGTGATAACTAGACTTCAAGTCAATCTTGCTGAAATATTTTACCCCCCTCAGCTGGTCCAAAAGGTCATCAATTTGTGGGATTAGGTACCTATTCCGGACAGTGATCTTGTTTAGTGCCCAATAGTCAATACAGAGTCTCCAGGTCTCTTCCTTCTTCTATACCAATACAATCAGGCTCCTGCAAGGTGATGAGCTTGGACTGAAGTGCCCTTTCTGCAATAGCTCATGAATCTGCCTCTTGATCTCATTGTTATCCATAACAGAGCATTAATAGATTGGTCCATTGGGTAGCGATGTGCCTGGGGTCAGATCGCTGGAGTACTTGACCTGGAATTGTAAAGGTACCCTCGTAGATGAGACGAAAATGTCCTTGTACTCCTCCATGACCTTGACCATCTATTGTCGTTGTGCATAGGAGCCCTGTCTAGAAGTCGTGGCCATAATCTTATTCTTACCCTAAGGGAGAATCATCAGGAAAACAAATTTCCTAGTCTGTGAAATGATCTTACTGCATTGCTTTGCAGAGATCAAAGAGATGGCGGTAAGTGGGGCTACCTTTAGTATCCTGTACAACATAGTTCCCAAAGTAATAATCACAAAGCAAGGTCTAGAATCATATACAACATGTCGCTTCCACAAGTATGGTTGTCATAATAATACATCACAAACTTCAAGAGGAGAAAAATCACACAATACATCCTTCGTGAAGGGCTTGATGTTGTAGGGAAGGCAACATTGTTGGCTGATGTGGAGATCTCATCCTTTGTGAAGCCACACGATGGTGTACGGTTGTGGATATGTTGTAGTTGGTAGGCCCATCCGCTTCATGACCTCTGCTAAAATGAGGTTCTTTTGACTCCTGCTGTTGACGATGAACTGCAGTGGAGAACCCTTCACCCACATCTACGAGTGGAAGAGGTGTTCCCCTTCCTATGGATCTTCAAACTCATTCTTTTGGATCTTGGTGGTGGCCATGGTGACACTAGGCTCTGCATCAATGATTCGCTTCCCTTTGTCATTCCCCCTCTAGGGTTCTAACTCAGAGTTAGAACATGTATCTGATTCGAAAGCCTTCGAATCGGCCACCAGTGAATGCTTGGCCCAACACTCAATTGTGTTGTGAGTGGACCTCTTATGGAACTCACTCCATTTTCCCATGTCCTTCTTTATCTTCGTGGTGTTGTTCTTTTATTGCGGCTTTGGTGGGTTGTCTTGGTTTTCCCTGCCTTGGCTTTGTCCTTTGCTCTGTAGTTTGGAGGCGCCTTTCCCTTGCTTCAGATTCGCAAATCCAAAGTCTCACTTATTCTATTTAAACTTCTGCTCAATATTGACAACGTATTGGTATGTTGTGCCGAGCGAGGAGATGTCCAGGAACTCCATCTCGTCTTGGATGTACCCGTGTAGGTAGTTACAGTACATGAGTACCAAATGTCACTAAGAATCCTTGATACCCAACTTCGTGCGAAGGGTATGAAAAACATTAGTAAACATTGGCACGTCTTGGTCCCTTCCTTTCTGCAACATGGTCCACTTTATGTATTTATCCTCATAACTCCCGATAAGGTAGTACTACTCCTTGATGGCATCCCAAAATGAATTCCAAGTGGGTGCAGTTGAAAATAGTGAGGGTGTACTTTCATCCTTCTTCTCACAGTAGGTTTCCCTCCAGTCCTTGATGTGGGGGTCGACTTTTAGAAGTGCAAAAGTAATCTTTTCCCGACTAGAAAAATCATGAACATAAAAATATCCTTCTAGCAGATTTAACCATTGATCTATGGCGTTTGCATCTATCTGACCTTCAAATATGGGGATATCAAATTTAACTTGTACCTTAAAGGGTGTGGCACTTCCATTTTGGCTGTTGGAAGAATATGTGTCACCTTTGGGTAGGCGCCTAAGGATCTCGGCAAAGTTTTCCATTATTGCATTCCTCTGTCGCTCGCGAGCTTCTTTGAGCAATATTTTGCAAGGATCTCCTACCCCATCGCCTTTCTTATCTTCCACCATGGGAGTTCATCGGGGTTTGTGGGGTTGGGCTTGCAAAGGTTAAACCAGTTCGAGCCCTAACTCCTTATACCCTGACTTCGTTGGGGACATGCAAAGAAAAATAGAGAAAGAGCAGACCACTCTGATACCATTGGTTCAGACTTATGTAGGAATGCAAAAAAATACAAAAATACCCATATACACAAAGATGCAGTAGAAATAAAACTTTATTTCATTAATATCAAAGAACATAAATGTGCTTACATACAGAAATAAAAAAACTAGCTCGGGCAATGGTAGCTTATCTTTGAGAAGAGATGTGGTGGCTACATGCCTCTGAACTGTGTTACAACAAGGCTCAAGGGCCTATTTATTATTGAACAACAAGGGAAAACCATACACAAGCAAAACCCTAACCCGAGGAGATGGAATGCCAAGAGTTTGTGGGCCCCATTAGGTTTATTTGGGTAGCCAACTTCCCGGGTTTCATAACTTGGTCATATTATCTCTGTTTGGCACATACGATACCTTGTTGGAAAGATATCTCCAAGTACTACAGGATTTGTGGCAAGCCCTTGCTTATGGCAACAGGCCTGTTGCGGACCTCAAAAAAACGTCATTTAGGGGGTCAAAACTGCTCTGGAATTTCAGGACCCGTAAGACTACTAAAAATAGTAAATGCTGCAATAAACAAGGAAATAGATGAAACCGACTGGAGGTCTAGGTGGAATAGGTGGGTCGCCACCAATATCCACTTGGATCAACTCAATAGAGAAATCCACCTCCCTATGAGGTGGCAGCTCTAGAATCTTTGTAGGAAACACATCCTAAAACTGTTGTAAGATAGGATACCTCCTAAAGACTTCACCATCCTCACCATCCAACCCTTTATAACTGGATACATGTAATGCAAACAATAAACATCCTTTCCTATGGTTGCACTTAGCTTGCATGGTTGTAACCATCCTCACTTATGTAGTATTCTTTTGCTTTCCATGCAATACTCTCTTTTCTCTAGTCTCATCCAAGCACCCAATGGCCTTCTCATAGAAATTTTCCTTTGTCATGCGAATAAATAGCCAATCCATTCCCAATAACATGTTATATGCACCCAAAGGAAGCAAATTCAGGTTTGCTGATGTAGGCATGCCATTAAGCTCAAATGCACAAGACTTCACCCAATGGTGAACTCTTCTCTTGGTCCTTGTAGCCAACTGCACCAACCAAGATTTTGCATGCACTTCCTTATCCAAATGGCACTAATCCACCAGTTCAAGACTAATATAGCTATAATTTGATCCTAGATCAATCAAAATAGAAATAACTCGATCACAAATCTTACCTTCCATCTCGATGATGGATGTCTGGTGGTTTGTCTACTTATTCTCAACTATTGCAGAGATCTGGGGAATGCTCTGAGATACATACCCAATTATCTACGCTTCCTGAACATTGTAGATTTGAGGCCTGACGCCTTGATATAATGGACAATCCTTATTGCAATGATCTCTACCACAAATACAACACTTCAATGGTTCTCTGCCACTGCCTTTATTCTGTTGCTTTACCATTTGAGACCGTTTTCCTTTCTCAGCTGCATTGAACTTCTTATGAGGAGCCATATTTTCTTTCTCACCTGCATCCTGAGATATTCCTCGCTTCTTGTTCCATTTTCCTTTTCACTACCCTTCCAGTCACACTTGAAGTCAGGCTTGCACTTGGAATATTTATAGGAATACTTCAACTTTCTGATGGCTTCCTCCAATGACTGAGGCTCATCAAATCAATCATATCTTTGAATGATAATTGGAAATTCACTAATGAACCTTTGGATATTTGACTTCTCATCCTTTATAGTATGGCACATATCTCAATAGCTTTAGAAATATGGTTTTATATTCTTCCTCTAACATGGTACCCATCCTAAGCTTGTAGAATTCCTTGGTATTTCCATCATAATATCTCTCATATAAGTACTTCTTTCTAAAGAGTCTTTCAAATTCTCGCCAATCAACTTCTCTTCCCTAATTCCCCTTACATGCTTGGCATCTTCCCATTAGATATTTGTTGTTCCTTTGAGACTAAAGGTAGCTATCTTGGCTGTCATATTCCTTGAGTAACCATGAAGTCTCAATTTTTTTCTCATTCCAAGAATCCGCGCTTCTGCATCTTCTGATTTGGTCATATCACCATCAAAAGTAGGAGGCTTGGCCTTCTTAAATTATTTGGGCAAGTACTCCTTCTCGCTCCTCTTATGACAATGTTGGCGGTGAAGGCGATGGTGTCTCCTAGAAGTAGAACTATAATAAAATCCATGTGTGCTAGACCTCTTCTTAGGTGTACCCAAGAGTCTACCACTCTTTATTGTATCATCATGATACATCTTATACTTCTTATGAGACCGATGTCCATCTGCCCCATTAGTATTTTCTTCATATTTGTCTCCATGACTAGTACCCAGTTGTCCATAATTTTATAAATCTAAAAGGCTTTGAAGGATAACTGCATTAACCTCAGCTTGATTTTCTTGAGCTTTTGCAAGCCTTTCCTGGGCTTCAATAAATCTCTCATTATCAAATTTACAAATTCTGATCTTTGCCCTCAAACTTCTTAATGCATCCACTAGATCAAGAGAGTCTCCCTCTCCTTTCTTCCCAACTAATTTCTTCCATTCCATTGATTTCTCTTCTGGCCTGTGCGGAGATTCATATGAAATGTACTCAACCATTTTTCCCTTCATCTCTTGTCCTTATATTTATTGCAACATACCATTGTTAGATCAACCAAATAAAAGGCGTAATCAAAAGCATTACCTCAATTTACTACTAGTGAGGTTATTACATCTGCACAGGTTAATCTAGATTAGCATAATACATAATAATATTAAGAGAATATCAGTCATGCATGATTCAAGAAAATTACATCAAAATTGTAACAACATCATGTAAATGGATATAATAGCAATAACAATAAAAACAACTATCATGCATGCATGATAAACATGTAGATTTGTATAATTCTCTACATTTACCCCAAGGTCCAATGCTATGAACCTGATTTGATACCATTCTGTAACACCCCACCCCACATTTACCCACTTTTACTTTCTTACCAAGGTAAACATGAGTTGAGAGTTACTATGCATGACCCAACGTCCAAGATTTAGTTATGGAAATGGGGTCCACGTATCCAAAACTTATTTTCAAACACCCAGAAACACATGATCACTCTGATAATAGTCTAAATTTCCTTGGTGATAATTTTCATGGATTAGAACTAATTCCCAACTTTGATTTTCCTCCCAGCAGCACGCATGCAGGCCTTTCATTGCGACCAGAGGGCTCCAGCTGCATGCACAGCCCATCCTCTGTGCGACTATGGCTGAAATTCCCTAGTTAAGACAGTGTGACCAAGGAATTTGTCCTATAAATTTAAGTCCAACCTTCAAGCCAACTTCCTAGAATTGCCCAGAACTCTGTCAACAAGGTTCATGATTCTTCATGACCTATTTCTAAGATTTGTTCTTACTCAAGCTTGCCTAGTACAAGTTATTCATTTTTACAAACATGTAATGACCATGGTACCTGTAGGTTTGGATGAATAGTTTGTTCACTGTTTCATTAGTTTCATGAGATGTTCCTCAAGAAGGCTTGTTTCCCTCTCATACTAGTTGCAATGAACACATATTAGCCCATACATCCATATAAACCATCCAAGAGCCTATCAACCATGAGTAATATCAACAACAAGAATATTGTATATCATAAGAAATATACCATGCATGTAAGAAGCATTTAACCAGAATGAAGCCATGAAAAGTCAGTCACATAATCAAAACTTATACTCATTGATATCATTAATGAATAACACATATACTCATATGCATAGTACCAACCAAGTGAGGGACTTCCACGTACCACCTGACCATAGATTGGGTTGAACCAATTCTTTCTTCCAACCCAATCACCCCCATGCCATATTCCAAGCATAAATTTGGGATCACATGGGATAAACCAAAACATAACCAAACAGGGAATCCATAGGAAACCACCTCCACCCTTAAGCCACATTGATTTCACCTAAGCCGGTCCAGAAATAACCAAAACCAGCACAAGCTTGGATGCCTCAAAATTTCTTCACCATACCCAAAGGAATTTTAGGAATTTTTTTGTCTTCACCCACCTCTCAAAGCCTTACCAAGAGAAAACCATATCCACCTTCAACCCTTGGGATTTTCCAAATACCACCTCAACCAAGATCCAAAATCTATTGGCGATC
Organism: Pinus tabuliformis; assembly: GCA_031772625.1. Lineage (NCBI taxonomy): Eukaryota > Viridiplantae > Streptophyta > Pinopsida > Pinales > Pinaceae > Pinus > Pinus tabuliformis. Next base: position 260,566,112 of record CM062817.1, on the reverse strand, counting down.
CAAAGCTCAACCAAACAGGGAACCCACTACATCACGGTTGTCCAATAAATGGCATAAGGCAAGGTTGTACATGATTATTACTCCAGGAAAATCCCATGCCAATGATATAAAAAATGATCGGCAAACCAATGCATGAACCATGCATTCAAATCCTAGCAAGATAATCAAACATACAAACTGTTACTTGCAAAAATCCTCCTGATGGCTACTCTTTTCTTCGTCCTCTTCTTCCCTTGCTAGTTGTTGTTCAAGTCTTCTTCTTGGCTGCCACTTTGTTGATGATGCTAACAATCTATCAACTAAGGGGGTCTCCCTGATGTGAAGTCCCAATTATACCTCACATTATTTCGAATAGGAGCCCCATCTAGAGTTTTCGCCTGGTTTCCAAATATTCTTATAAATTTCCGTTGGATTTAGTTGTCAACAGGAGAGAGAAGCGTGTATGTGCCTTCACGAATAGCAAGTAAGTGTGATTGGTGAATGTTTGCTTGCAAGTGTATCAAGGTTCTTCTACTACAGAGGGAGGAGAAGTGAGCCTCTTACGAGAGAGGTAATCGTACCACCTTAGTAGAGGTGCACACAAGCGAAAAGAGAATCGCCTAGCATCAAGCAGAATATTCCACATAGATGTGATGATTATTACAACCATTACAACACATTTTCAATAAGATAAGAATTAAAATAACCGAAATAGTTCAACTACTTTAGTACAGGTGAAAGCAAACATGAATCATAAACATTCACAAAATAGTCTTACAAATATTCACAATCCATGCATGAAAACGTGTTGGCCATTAGGCTTCAAGTATTTAGTAAAAGTCCTAAGGTACATGTATACAACGAACATCACTAGATCCAATAGTGGAGCATTAGATCCATGAATTTCTTCCCAAAAGTATTGATTATGTCTCTTTGATGCCTTATGGGAGAAGCCAAGTTGAAAAGTCATTTTCTTGTACAATGAGGGTGTATATATAACAAATGAGGTGACCATTCACCTCCCTTGTGACTCTTTGACTACCCTCATGATTGTTCAACTTCTCCGTGACTCTTTGACTTCCTACATGACTTTTTGCATTACATGGGTGATTCTTGGACTTCCACTTTTACAATACATTTTCCAATGTTGAACTACATATTCTGTAAAATGATGTGGTAGATGATGACTTATTACATGACATGACATGAAACCAGTCACATGGATTGCATGATAATGTGGTAATGTCAAGTCACTCTTTATTGTTGCTTTCTTTCTATCTTCTTGACAGATGGAACATGCTCTTCTTCTTCCTCCTCCTCATGACTTGAATATAGGAGTCTCCAATGTGGTCTTGGTATTTAGCTAGTTTTGTGAATCGGTGTCCCTTTGTCTTCTATTGATGGATCAACTTGTCTTTGCAACTACAAGGGTATCTTCTAACATGGTCTCCTTCTCCATCTCCTTCATCATCATCTTATCATAACATAATAAAATACCTGCAACTGAAAACCACTCATGGAAAGATGACATCAGTCTGATCAATCCCTAGCCTAAGATGCTTCATGAAATCACTTGTTAGGGCTGGAACTAGTGATTGATTGAGTGACTGATTCAGGGATTGCACAGTTCTAGAGGCCAAGGTCTGGGATTGAGGCTTGATATTGTGCAATGCGTAGATCAAGATGGCCAGGTTCAAGGATTGTTTAGTTGAGGGACTCAAGGACTCAAGCTCGAGGCTTGAGCCTTAAGACTATGCAATGCACAATTGAGGAGACATGGGAAGAGGGATTGTGCAGTTGAGGGACTCAAGGGTTCAAGATGGAGGCTTGAGGCTTGAGACTACGTAGTGTGTAGTTCTGAGGGCTTGGGATACGTGACTGCATAGTTAGGGAACTCAAGAGGTCAAGCTTGAGGCTTGAAGTTTCCCAATGCACATTCAGACAAGAGAATAACCTGGGAGATTATGTAGTTGAGGAATTCAAGGTGTTATATGGAATCTACGATTACGGACAAAAGTATCTTCCCTAGGCCTGGTGGACTAACCTAGAACAATTGAAAGGCAAAGGGACTAATGTTTTCCTTAAAGTAAATAGATAATGAGATGAAGCCTACCTGGAATCTGTCGTATGTATCACTCCTTCCTTGGCTTGTATGTTCCAAACCTAGCTCTGATCACTATAATTAGAACCTGCACAATCAAACAACACAAGACAACGATCTACGGGATCAATGTAGCATCATCTAATCACTTTATTTAATAAATAAGCATGGTATTGAAATATATGAGCATTAATACAAATGGAGTGAGTTACAACCAAATAGGTGTTGATATTGTAGAAGAGCTCCTACAAGTTGAATTTTCCTTTCCTTACCACAAAGTGAACCTCTATCACCCTAATGCATGGAATTACATATCTCACATCAGCAGCATAAGGGTAGAATCACTCTAAAAAAATTCAACAACAACCAACCATGTGCTTATGGAATGGGGTAAATATATAGGAAGGAGAGGTAGTTCATGAATTCTTATCCGTTTACCAATCTAGGCTTGAGATCCAAAAGTGATGGGAAGATGAGCTCAAGCTATAATATGGTGATTTCTCCAAGGTTGAATCAGATAAGATTCAAATGTTTATCAGAGGTAAGTTGAAACATCCTCTGGAAGCTTCTGGAAAAGGAAGCTTCGGAAATATTTTATTTTTTCCCGACTTTCTAGAATCAATGCACCCCCATAGTTATGCAGGGTGCACTTCATAGCACCCTGAGAGAAGGAGAGACTACAATGTAACGTAGTTTCTCAATTATGCAAGGTGCACTAGTCCTTAAAATCATTGAAATGAAGCATTTAAAGGCAGAAACTCAAGCATTAGGGAGAGTCATGCTTAGGGATTTGTGCAAGGTTGATGACAGGGGTTAAAAGGATGTTGATTGATCTAATTAATAGACCTATTGAACAGATGTGATAAAATGGCCTATAACAGATTACCCCCTAAAGTGCAAAGTCAAAAATGATAACTGATGACTGAAGTGCTTTACCTTGTGACAAATCAGGATCAAGAACAACCCACGAGATCATCATATGTTACAATACATTTACATCATGGCATCTTTGCTGAGGGAGGCATACCCATAATCAACACATAAGCTAGCATTACATGTACAATGATCAAAATACACATCCACATCATGGTAAATTTTAGGGGTGAATTATAGCCCAAAGGTGAAATTTGAGGGTTTTTACATTTTAAGAGGGTGAATTTTTTATTAAAAACCCTTTTCATATAGTTAGCCCCAATTTTATTTTAAAAATAATTAACTTTTTTTATTTTAGCCCAAAATAAAAAATGGGTGGATAAATTAACCGAACCTTCATTTGGCCCGATTCGCTGGTTTTGGGAAATCGTATTCCCTTAAAATTGCTGAATTTTAATATTTGCCCCTGGTTTGGGAGATTAAAATCACCATATTTCTGATTTACAGTTTGGTTTTTCTGGTTTGGGAGTGGTTTGTGAGGGTCGATTTGGTCCTAGGAGGTTAGATTTGTTTTCAAATGGAGGGTGGAAGTTAACTTGTTTTCAAATGGAGGGTGGCTCCCTGTTTTCATGGATTCAGCCCCCTGTTTTCACGAATTCCATATTCATCGTGTATATAGCTCCCTGTTTTCATGGATTCATGGTGTATATGGCTCCATGGCTCCCTGTTTTCACAAATTCATCCTGTATAAAATTATTTTGAAATAGGGTTTTTGATCATAGTTCACAAATCCTAATTTTCTAGTTTCGGTGTGAGCAGCAGCAGTTTCTATATTTGCAGTGCTATCAACGAGTCATTGTCATGCCAAAATTGAGATTTCAAGCGAAAAATGTTCTTTTTATATAGGAAGGGCTGTGGGCACTGAATTTCAACAATATTTTGCAAGAAATTCACTTGGACAGCGGTAGCTTCAGTTGATCCTTGCTCCCAGATGAGTATTTTCAATATTTAAGTTTTTATAGGATACAAGTATTTCATTATTTTTCCCTCTACAAAAATCATCACAAGTGTCTTTTTCGTGTTAAACCACCCAAGGAAAAACTTAAATACTGTTAATAATTATCTAGGAGTGAGGATCAACTGAAAATGGTGCAGGAAAAGTATCTTATTTGGGCATAATATAAGGATCTTGGTGGAGGTGAACTCTTATGGAGTTTTAGAGTCTGCCATGGTCATTCTTTAACTTAAAGTCGGTGAGGTGCATCTCCTTATGACATTGGAGATGCATTCTTCTTTGGGTTTAGTTATTAAATAGACATAAATAAATGTGCATTGAGCTTGAGTTGTATGTCAATTTTGGTTTCAGTTAGTTTTAGACATTGTCAATTAGATAATTCTTAAAGTTGACTATGTCAATCAGATAGTTGTAAAATTTTATATAAGCTATTTTTGGCTTGAAGAGCAATAAGATTTTATGCTCTAGGTTTCTGCTTTATTGGTCTGATTTATGAATGACTCTGCAATGAAATGTGTTTAGCACCTCATTATTTTTGTATCAGAGCAATTCTCTCCTGGATTTTGCAGTCACCACAAGGGATCTGTTCCCTTCTCCTTCAAGATTCTGTAGTCTTTATAGAGATCTTCTTCAGCCTTCCTCACCTCATTTGGCAATCAGGGATCTTCTTCTTCCATCTATAGCAAGGTTTTTTATTTCTTTTTTGCAGCCTCCTCCATTACTGCCATGCTCTTTGAAGCCCTAGCATCAAAGAAGTGCACAACCACTCTGCCACACAAAGTTCCTCACAGCTTTGCATAAAAGATTGCCTCCAATGATGGCTATTGTCCAACAATCACATTAATCCTTTTCCTTGGTGCAAATCCTTTCTTTTTACATATCTGGGTAATAGCGTTTCATCTCTCCTAGTCTTCTGCAACGCTATATCTATTTCCAGGCAGCAGCATTATTTAGTTAGATACTTCTTATAACCAAGCAAGCAACATATCTGATCTATTTGGTAGTCTCGACACCCACCCAGAATAAATCATTTTTGTCCCATGCTAAGTTTTATTGGAGGTTCTCCCTCTCTCACAGTCCAATTTTCACCTTGGTTTACTTTGATTCATTAGTAACAAACTTGGTTTCCCTCTAGTTTCCTGTGCATTGTAACTCTTCCTATCCTCCTTACAACTCAGTCCAGCACAATGCCTCCACATCATGAGCCATCAATCTTTGGAGGATTCAAAACCCCCTTTTTCCAGCATTACACACGAGATTGTCCTAGCTCTGCAGGAACTTGCACACTCATATTTAGCCTCAGCATCTTCCAGCTTCTATTTGGATACCCACCTCAATCTCCCCCAGTATGGTGGCTAGATGGATGGCAATGTCTTGGACTCTTGTGTACGTATTCTTACCATGTACTTTAAACAAAGCTAGAGAAGAGTGAAGTTACCAAATTGTAGTTCGTTGAGTGCCAATTAGAAGGTGTAGCACTAGCTTGGTGGCAGACCAAATCATATGCTTCAAAAATGTACATAGAACACAATACAAAACAATCAAACACATCAACATTTAGACCACTCACTACATGGGATTCAGTTTGTCAATCTTTGAAGGCATACTTCTATCCTCCAGGGTATTTTCAAAACCTCATGTGTCACTGGCTACTACTTCACTTAATTTCTTGTCCATTTCATTCAACTATATATTGTTGTGTTCACTAAACTCAAATCTAGCTACGCATCCATGAATCTGAAGAGGTACTTATTTTAAAATTCAATTGTGTCTTGTTCCCTATTTTTCACAATGAAGTTGATCTTTTTGAGAGCCAAAATGTAGTCTGTGCTTTCATGAGATCCCTAACTATTGAACAAAAATTTGATAGGAGATATCACCTCTCTACTTCTTGGTTCCCTATCCCACATCCCAATTCCACACGATTGGCAATCCCCACTTACTCTTGTTCATGGTTCACCCTCTTGCCAGCACCTAGTACATTGTGTCATTACCATAAGACTCAACACATTCTTCTGCAAATTGTTGATATCTCCAACACCAAAATGCCATGAAGACATTGTACGTTGAGCAATCCTTTGTTGATTGTTTAGAGAAATCATTACACACTACCACTGCTCTGGATTTTGAGATCTTTTTTCTCCCTGACCCTACCATTCCCTATTACAATTTGCCACTCACGGCCCACAATTCAGTGACCTCCATTGGGGACCTCCTCTTTACACACAACTGTCAGGTGAAAGATCAGATAGCTATGTTGATTCTTGACAATGACAGTCAAAAGGGTCTTGTGTCCACAACTTTGTCAACCATCTCTAGCTCCCCACCACTAGTCATCCATCTCCTTATCAGCTGGGTCAGGTGGAAAAGGATGGACCCTGTCTGTGGGTAACCAAACATTGAGCTATAACCTTAACCATTGAATCTTTCCATGACAAAGTTCAGTCTGATGTTTCTCCCCTCAACTGTATTGATTTACTCTTGGGGATCCCATACCAGCGTCAAAGTCAGGCCTTGTTTGATGCCTCTTGTAACACCTATACAATTTTCAAAGACAGCACAATGTATAAGCTCACATATTCCACAACACCCCCCCTTACTCATGTCTGGAAATGTTGCATTGTGTCAAGTTAGCCTACTCAACTGTGTCTCTCTGTGTGGTGTGCCCAGTTAAGCTGGATAACATGTCACCTCTTTCCAACATCCCCAACTCCAAATACATATCCCCTCTTCATTGTCATTTCAAGTCGGGATTTAGACTTTTAGCACTACTAAAATGTCATATCATAATATAACATTGCTTCCTCTAACACCTTTGTCTTCGCCTCCTATGCACCTTGTTTTGCAATAGAACCATCTCCTCTCAATCCCTTACCTATCTCTCTACAACCAGTGCTGGAGCCTTCTTTGAGCACTGTTTTTTCCCATGCTACATGACTTCCTTCTGTTGATCCCCTTATTTTGCATGTTGCTTAGGCAACCCTGTCTTGTGCACCTCCTCCCAACAACCAAGGTTTGATAGCAGACAATTAGGAGTGTTGTGAGAGTCTTTTGCCCAAGAGACAGTTGCAGAATTGGCACAGTTTATTTAATTTATGGCATTGCTCAATCGTTACTGGAACCTCCTTCTCCATCTTGTTTTATTCATCCAGGTAATCCTTCTTCCATTCAGTCATCCAATGGATTTTTGTCTCCCAATCTGTTCAGCTGGAGGACCACCATCAACCATGTTTGCTATTGTGTTGTTTGTCGTAGATGGGACAGTCTTTCCTTTTCTTATTCCTACAATTGTAACTTTGTCTCTCTGGTTTTTATTCCAATTGTTGACATTGACCACTCATTGGAGGCCTTTGCATGGAATCTCTGGTCCTACTTTGCCATAGAAAAGAAAGATACTCAGTTGCAGTTAAAAGCTTCGGGCAGTCTTTCGCAAGTTGCTTTGTTGAATGATAGTCATCTTCCACCAATTACAATCACACACACGGACATTTCCAACTCAACAGACGGACTTATTAAAGCAGATCCACAAGTAAGATGTACATCTGCCTCACCAAATGTAAATGCAAACCTTGATCATCCAATTGGCCTGGAGAAGGTTAACAAAAAACGACACTCGACATGGATTGAAACAGCTAAAATCAAATTTTTTAAACTTCATTTTTATATTTGGCTTTTGACCCAACTCACATTCAATCTCTCTTAAGTATCCATCAATTCCCTCAAACACAGTATCACGTAGCTCTACTTGTCTTTTCGCATTCTTGGTGTCTCTGGCAATATGAACAAGAAATTCACATGGTTAAAGTTCTTTGATCTACTTCTGAGTATATGGTGCTGGCAATAATTGTCATCTTGGGTGACTCAAAAACAAAGAAAAAGGAAATTGCTTCAAATCCACTTCTAGGTGAATTTTTTTATATATTATCTCAGGTATCTTTTATGTTCTCTACACAGCTTTGATCCACAAAGTTTCCAGATGCAGACAAGAGATACAGACAAGTTAGTACAGTGTTTTTTCTTGGATTCCATGGGCTGTTCATTGCACTCATATACCTGCCCCTAGTTTTTATCCTTATACAGATGAATATTTTCATATGTTGACTTTCATGCACATTGACCTCCAAAGGACTGTTTGATAGTGTGTGCTTCTTGACGATATCTAGGCAATGGTTGTACTTCTCCCACATCCACTGCTGCAATAGTTGTTCCAACTTCAATATTTGACCTGATCGAGTTAGTTATCTTGGCCTCCCAGGGTTTCTCTGAACAAAAATATCTCTTACATATGTAGAGTGTTGCCATCTTATTGTCTTGTCCAGGGATCAGTTTCAGAAATCTATAGTCGACAACTAAATCAGGGAAAAGAATTAGAACAAGCTCGGAACGTTTATGAGTAGAGCTCAGGAATAGCTCCATTATTTCTCTATCACCAAATCCACGGTAGTTGTTTTCTTTTCTGGACATCAATACACAGGGCAACAGGTTTTCAGTCCATTGTTCAGGGAAAGTTTTCACAGTTAGTTGCGAAGGACACTTTAGATTTAAACAGGGAGGAGATGATGAGGCATGTGTTCCTATGATATTCGGGATGCGTTCTTCTTCGACTCTAGTTATTGAATACATATATAAATAAGAGCGTGTTGAGCTTCAGTTCTGTGCCAATTTAACTTACACTGAATTTTGACATTGTCAATTAGATAGTCGTTAATTTTGACCTTGTCAGTTAGATGGTTGTAAAATTTTATATAAGCCATTTTTGGCTTGAATATGAACGAGATTTCCTGCTGATTTCTGAACGATTTTGCAATTGACTTCCTGCTGATTTCTGAACGATTCTGCAATTGACTTCTTGCTGATTTCTGAAGTTTTCTGTAATGAAATGCGTTGAGCACCCCATCGAGAACTGAATAGGAGAAAAAACATCTTGGAACCAGAGGAATAAGTCCTCGAGACGCTTAGGTTCCTAGAAGAAAACTAGGAACCGAAGAAAGAAGTCTTCAAAAAGTCTAGGTTTTGGGAAGAAATCTAGGAACCAGAGAAAGAAGTCCTCGAGAAGTTTAGGTTTGGGGAAGATGCCTTGACACATGAAAGATGCATGTTTTGAGAAACTTGGATATTCTAAGATGGGGAAGCCATGGAGATGGATAAAATCACAAGAGAACTCCCTACAAAGATAGTGCTAGTTGGAACTTTATGCTTATGCTTTTAAATTTTCCTTTAAGTTTTTGTACTAATCTGAAACATGTTTACAATATGGAAGCTTTTAGAAAGGTTCTTCTCATACCATGAACAAGATAAATAGATAAACTACAAACTTATAGAAAAATTGAAAAGTGTATTTTTATTGGTTATAACTAAGGTTTAAAACTATTATAAGCTTTGAAACTTAGAAACCATGAAGATTGTTTGCAATTGAGTTTCTATATTGGCAATGCTATTTTTGATTCCCAATGCTTTGTTCCATTTAAATTCTTGTTCTCACATTTCTTTCCCAAATTTCCTCCCTCTCATAGCTGGCATAGAGCTTGATGTTTGTTTAGCTACACTTGCATAAGTGAGAGTTCTAATGTCTACCTTTATTACCCCTAGGCTAAAGGAACATCTTTCCTCACTATCTCTAATCATTGTTCCTCCCATGGAATATTAATTTGTTGTTTCACCATTTTTCCCTTGTATTTCTTCTCAATTTTTCCATTTTCACCTTTTTTATTTTTTGCAATTATCTTCTTCATGTCAATTTTCTAAGGACTTATTGTGGCTCATTTCCCACTCCTCACTCATATATTTATATTCCAATACATGAGAAATATATTTATATTCCATATGAGTAATATACATATTTCAACCTTGAGGGATTGCTTAGAAAACAAGGCTCATAGTCATTACAAGAAATACTCGTTATGAGTCCAACACATTGTCACATGTAGGATTTCTCCCTACCACCTGCGCTAAACCTAATTGACTTTCCATGAGAAATATCTTTATATTCCATATAAGGAATATACTTATAAGGAGTATACTTGTTTTGGTTCTTGATGGATTGATTAGCAAGGCTTCAAGCCATTACAAGAAATACTCATTATGACCTTTGTTAGCCCTTTACAAAGCCTTTATTATTCAGTGAAATATTCGCCAAGATCTTACAAGATTTTATAATCCAATGAAAGATATGCCATGATTTTACAAGATAATATAATTTGGTGAGAGATTCGCCAAAAAAATTATATATGCATATTATATTATTGATAAAATTTCCTTCCATTTTTCCTATGTATCATGGGGATTCGCCCATTTATTATATATATAAATTTAGGGGGGTTCTAAAAATTTTCCCTGGTCCACATATGACAAATGGTGGACTAATGACTGTATGGTTATTTTTACGACATAGCCATCATACATTGTGATATTGTATTACTCCTGAAATTGCATCTCGGATGGATGAAACTAGATCTGCAGCCTTTTATCTCATTCACATGACCAACCGATGTATGATTCTAACCATGTGAATTAAAGAGTTGAAGTTGAACACGATAGGCACCATCAAATTATCGTCCAATGATGTAATTTGTTAACAGACGCAAGAAAAACCACCGATGATGTTGATGGCTCTCAAGGTACTGCAGTACAATCCATATGGTGTGAATAAATGAGTTGATGTTGAACACCACACAGAATCTTTTGGTCGAAGGCCAATGATGAAAACATGTCTCTAAGAGTGAGGAAACTTGTCATTGATGTATGCAAGCACCAAGGTACCAAGGATGTTTCTAACTCAAATTCCTGGATAATGAGCTGATGTTGACAAGAAGCGATCCATCGCAGGAGGGCCTTGATGTATCCCCCATCAACAACACGAAACTAGGATGATGATTTGAGAGAGAATGATCAAAATGTTGTTGATGTGGAACTAGATCAGGAAATGCATACATGAAATGAAGGCTTAAGAGTATTATAGAAAATATTGACTAAATGTCTTCTCTTGAACACAACGGCGACACTGAAATGGAGTTGGTGGCATTGAGCCAAAACCAAAAATGGAGGCTTTGAAATGGTATGATTAACCAAAATACATGCATGTTTCCCAACCCAACAAACACGAATATGAAGTGGAAGAGTGTCATGTTGAAAAGCGACTCACTATGATTAATAAAATGGAGTACCTTGTTTTCCCAATTTCCCCAACCATACTAGTCAGTACCTCTTTGTTTTTTAACAAGCTTGGGGAGGATAACATGTGCTTGATATGCAAGTTAATCCTTCAGATGAATCCCTCTAAGAATATTTAACGAACCCAAAGAAGGAGTGGTTCGGTCCCGTCATGAACGACGAGTCCATCACTACTTGATGTTTTTACGAGTTCAGCAAAGGTCAAAACTCGACATCTTTTTCATATTTTAAGAGTTTGAAAAAGAGGTGAAAAAGAAAATTCCAAATGTTCCTTTTCATAGATACTCTCTTAAGTTCGAAAAGGTAGAAAATAATACCCAAGAGAACCTCTTAGCCATGTTCGACTAAGGTATTCCTTTTTCGTAAGTAGTCTATCTCAGTTCGGAAAAGGGTTAAACTTACACTAAGTATATGTCTTTTCATTTACTTTAACGAGTTCGAAAAGACAATTGTTCGGCAATATTTTCGTATTTTGGGAGTCTGAAAAGAGTTAAAATATGACTCTTCCTGGAGGAACGAGTCATATAAAGGGTAGCAACTGGTTATGGCAATGATGGAACTTCTTAAAACATGTAGAGGTTAAGATATTGACTAATAATACCACTCATCATAGTGGTTCCCCATGCAAGGGTAAAACAACCAAGTGAAAGTGTATGATCGGGCAATAAGATGGTGACAATGGAATGAGAAAACCAAGGCTCATTTGAAAAAATCAAACTGATAAAAATTCCAATCATAGGAGGTAAAGTGGGAATGGTTTCATCTTTATGCAAGCTTGAAACATGGGAAACTATGCTTGAAATTGGTTTCATTTCTACACAAGATTGAAACAAAGGAAAACTATTCTTGATATAAATTTGCATGCCCCCAGCATAATGACTCAATTCTAAGTGCATGCCCCCCAAGATTCATTTCAGTCACCTAAGTAAACTGCTGGTTACTAACAAGTGGATGGAATGAAGGTCCATTTATGAGATCAAGTGAAAGGCTTGACTGGGAATTTACGAGATCTAATCAAAGACTTGGATTATAAGGGGATTTGTTTCATTTTTTAATGAGCTTGACACAGGAAAAGAACTATGATCATGACACTTTGTTTCATTTTTTAATGAGCTTGACACAAGAAAAGGAATTTTTCTCAAAGGACCTTGTTTCATTTTTTAACGAGCTGACACAATACAAGGAACTCTGCTCCAACACCTCGTTTCATTTTTTAACGATCTTGACATAAGAAAAGGAACTTTTCTCTGACACCTTGTTTCATTTTTTAAGGAGCTTGACACAAGAAAAGGAACTCTGCTCCAAAGAACCTTGATTCATTTTTTAACAAGCTTGACATAAGACAAGGAACTCTTCTCCAAGAACCTTATTTCAATTTTTTAACGAGCTTGACACAAGACAAGGAACTCTGCTAGAAAATTAGATCATTACCTGCAAGAGACCATGTCTTCCAAGAGGTTCTCATCAGATGGAAGAACAACACTCTAGAAGGGACACATATCAAAGGATCCAATAGAAAGATCATGCTCCAATCCCCCCAATACATGATGCACTACATCACCTACTAGATCATCGGTAGACGTGAGCATGGAACAAGTTGCCACATAATGAACCTGTGGCGAGGAAGATACCAATTGCACATTTGGAATGCTTAGGGAAGTAGGATGATGGGAAGTCAAATCATGACCAACAAATGAAATTTGATCAATAGCCACAATCGTTCCATCGTGCGGGAATCACATCACTCGAAAGAGTGTTGATACAACATCATTCATAACAAAACATAGTGTAGCCCCAGGAGAAAATTGAAGTCCAAAGGGTCTATGAAAACCATAACATCAATACATGCAGTTTTTCCTCCCAAGGTAACAAGAAATTGAGGAAGGATCCCTAAGGGTTGACTGGTTCTTCTATTAAAAGCTAACATATTCAAAGCAGGGGACACAAGTTGTGGGGAACCCAAAGCTTGCCAAGTAGTGGAGGATAGAATACTAACAGAAACTCCCTCATCTATATAAGTATGATAGATGTTCTTATCATAATCCTTTAACATGATCTTAAAAGCCATGTAAGAAGGAAGAAGAGGTTACGTCAATTGACTCCAATCAAAGGCAATGGCATGTTTTCTTGGAGGGGGTTTCATGGGAACCAAAGAAATTTCCCCTTGTATAGTGGAAGCGGAAGAAACAAGAACATGAGTTGTATGATCCTTACTCTCTATGGGAAAAGTATGATCGACTGAAGGTGGAATTGAATCAACCATTTTCTCAACTAATGGTTGGTCAGGAATGGACTCATGGGATTCATGTTCCAAGAGAGTGGGATTGACTAGAGTCAGATTTTGATCAATCACTTCATCAACTAGTGGAGGATTGGGAGAAAGCTTTTGATAACCAGCCGGAAGACAAGGCTAAGAAGATGTAAGGTTTTCCAACACTTTTGAGGCTTCATTCATATAAGGACAAAGGTGAATAGGATGATTCCCTTCACATAAATTACAGGGAAATTTGACTTTACCCTTTTTTCCAATGGACCTTACTATCACTAGTTGAAGGTTTATCACCAGCATGATCTCCAAAAGCTTATCACAAAGGATGATGTGAGCCTGTAGACCACACTTCTAATATCTTGAGAATACCATGATAATATATAAGAAGGTTTTCACCCTTACATAACATGCGAGGGAATTCAACTTTGTAGGGTTGATTGGAAGGTTCCTCCATACTAGTTGCATGGGTAGAAATGGTTGCTTGGTTGGCCCCCTGATTATTTTGCTTCTTCTTAATCTTCCTTTTCTTGTTCTTCCTATCCACCTGGTTACTAACTTAGAGGCTTTCACCAGACGCAGAGGAAGAAGACCGAACAGGCAAAGAAGGCAAAGGGTCAACTTTAGGATCAACTTAAGGTTGATATTGTTCAAGTGGAGGAGAATATGGTTGAGAAGCAGTTTGGACATTTGGAACCAAAGAGGTTGAAAATAACCAAACTAGCAAACCGGTGGTAAATCCAAGAAGGGATAACGTTTCCATATAAGGAGCACTAATATTTCCAAAAGAAGGAAAAGGACTAGGATTCCCATCAGAGGGGTTTCCTTGACTAGTGGACTTGGGAACTGATGTCATTAGTCTTAACCTAAGATCTACTAAGGAGTTGTTACATGGGGAGGATGTTATTCTGTGGTCAATTAATTGATTTGAGAAATTAAAGACACAAAATAAAACAAAGGGGGGACTAGGAAAAAGGGTTTACCAAGTAACTGTGAACTGCAATATACACCTTGGTATACAAGGTGGCCGACTCGATTACCTATGGTGAGGGTAGAAACCTATAAGGGACTTCCAAAATATACTCGACGGTATGTGGAAGTGCAGTCTGTAGTAGTGTTGTCTAATGTGTAACCATTCGATGAGAGCGTTCCCATATACTTCACGTGTGTGGAGTGTCATCCAATATACCCAAAGGTATGTGGAGAAGGATCCTATACACTCACATACGTGGAACGGTATTTCACTCCTGGGATACAACATTGGAAAACAATGACAGCTCCTACCTTTAATGACGTCAGAACAGGTCTCTAGCCTAGACCTCTAAATTTTTGTGTTAATGTTACAAATGCTCCTTAGGTTGATTCAATAAATTTTAATGTTTATATTCATTTAATTTACAGCTTTTGGGGTCACCATGAATGTCACCTGAATATCCTGCAAAACCAGATATTATGGGTTCGATCCCTAGTATGGTCGCCAATTTGTTATACAAAATCTACGACTACGGACAGAAGTATCTTCTCTAGGCCTAGTGGACTGACCTAGAACAACAGAAAGATAAATGGACTAATGTTATCATAGATAATGAGATGAAACCTACCTAGAATATGTCGTATGCTTCGCTCCTTCCTTAGCTTGTATGCTCTGATCCTAACTTTGATCGCTATAATTAGAACATGCACAATCAGACAATATAAGCCAACGATCTATGGGATATATGTAGCATCATCTAATCATAGTATTCAATAGATCAACATGGTATTGAAATATATGTAACCATAAAATCATATATAGGAAAACAAAAAACTCTTTTCATTAATAGAAATGGAGTGAGTTACAACCAGAAATAGGTGTTGATCTTGTAGAAGAGCTCCTCCAAGTTGACTTGTCTTTTCCTTGCCACAAAGTGCACCTAATCACCCTAATGCATGGAATGATATCTCTCACATCAGTAGCATAAGGGTAGAACCACTCTCCAAAATCTGACAACAACCAACCAGGTGCTTGTGGAATGGGGTAAATATATAAGAAGGAGAGGTAGTTCATGAATTCTTATCCATTTAGCAATCTAGGCTTGAGATCCAAAAGTGATGGGAGGATGAGCTCAAGGGATAATATTATGATTTCTCCAAGGTTTAATCAATAGGATTTGAATGTTTATCCAATGAAAATGGTTGAAACAACATCTAGAAGCTTCGGAAATATTTTTATTTTTTCCCGAATTTCTAGAATCAATGCACCCCCATAGTTATGTAGGGTGCACTACATAGCACCCTGAGAGAAGGGGAGACTGCACTGCAATGCAGATGCTCAGTTATGTAGGGTGTGTTGGTCCTTAAAATCACTGAAATGAATCATTTAAAGGTAGAAACTCAAGGATTAGGGAGAGCCATGCTTAGGGATCTATGCAAGGATGATGACAAGGGATAAAATGATGTTGATTGATCTAGTTAATCGGCCTATTGACTAGATGTGACAAAATGGCCTATAACAGAAGGGATCAAGATTGAAACTAGAGGTTTGAAGTTGCCAAATGTGCATTTTTAGAGGGAGAACATTCTCAAATACTGTGCGGTTGAGCAGCTCAAGGTGTCAGGCTGGAATCTTGAGGCTTGAAACTACACAGTGCACAGTTAAGGCTGATTGGGAATCAGAAATTGTATAGTCATGGAGCTCAAGGGTCAAAGTTAGGCACTATGACATTGCAATGCATAGTTTCAAGAGTTAAGGTCAGGGCTTGAGGGTTAAGATTGCACAATGCCCAGTTCAGGAACACTAAGTAAGGTCAAGTTACTCCGAAATGAAATTCTTTGAATGAGGCTAAGTGTGGAATCAATGAGCCAAAGTGAACAAGGATAAAGCTTGAGCATAATCACAGAGAACAATTGAAGACACAACATTGATCACTCAGAATACATCAACAACATATGTCCCTCAATGCGATGGCATTGCGACAAATTTCCCTAAGTGTGACACTAAAGGTACACTTTTCGACGACAATGGTGACACTTGTGCGACAGTGCTTGAAACTTTGGAAATGAGTGTGAAACATGTCTACATGATAAGAAAAACTCATTATCACAAACATTTCCCCTTGAAACAAGCCAAAACTCCACTTTACGCGATAAGCGACAATTCCCACTCCAAATGATGACACTTGCGATATGCGAATGACAGTGAAAACAACACATGCTAGGACGAAGATAGCATGAAAATGACACCAATTAAAGTGAACGCAAGAAAAAATTGTTCTCGTCAGCATGAAAATGACACTTGTGAAGATGAAAGTGCACAAAAGGTGACAATTGAAGCAAGGAAAATTTTAAGAACCCCCCCAAATTTATATGTATAATAAATGGGCAAATCTCCATGGTATATAGGAAAAATGGAAGGCGATTTTAACAATAATATAATATGTATATATAATTTTTTGGCGAATCTCTCACCAGGTATGGCGAAAATTTTACTCAATTATAAAATCTTGTAAGATCTTGGCGAGTCTTTCACTAAATAATAAAACTTTGTAAAGTCCTAGTGAATCTTAGCATTGTGAACTCTTAGAGAATTATTTGAAAAGGTATAAAACCATATATGACAAGAGCCACATGGTGGCAATATCACTGTTTTTTTTTCACATTTCCACGACATGGAACTTGTTTATAAAATTATAAAAAGCCAACCAAGTCCCTTATAATATGCAGGTAAGCTTATAACAAAGTCTGATACCTCTACTATGCTTGTCTTCATTCAAGTGTCATAGCTACTATACTTAACACTGTGAATCACAACTCTCTCAGAACTCAACTCTATAGTGTAATTAAAACCTTTGGAAATTGAATCTGACAACTCTATAAAAAGGATTAGTGAAATAGAAGCTTTTGTGAATGAGCCCACTAACTATCACTGCTAAACAATCAATCTAGACTATGAAGTCTTCCATCTTGATCACAATCGCGCTCACGATCAAGGGAGTGCGAACACCTGGCCTGACATAATGGCCATCATAGCTTCCAATATTCAACAACTACCTTGCAAGGACATCCTAGCTCATGTCTCATGAATTTTATTCATCAACCTTAACTTATATAAATCTTATAAAGATAATATTAGAATCCTCTCTAGATTCATTGTTAATACAAGGGTAAGGGAAATTTTCTAGCTCAAGGCACTAGCCAATACCTACTTTGGTATTTGTGACCCCTTTGTGGGGATGCACCTACGCTGCCCCGTTGGGTTTCTGCCTTATAGTTCAAGGATCACAAGACTTTCCAATCTTCCTACTCCATTAGACACACGTTATATGCTATACATAGTGAATGGAAAAGAAGCATTATAGAACACACAACTTCACAGAAGGAAGAAAAATCTTAGCCAGTTCAATATCAAAATCTTAACCACTGATTAATAAATAATAACAAGCAGTGTAATGAATTGTTCCAAGTTATTTATTTAGAAGTTGTAAAGAATGTAGTGGAATGGAAAATATTACTTAGGCGACCCTCAAATATTTCCTACTAATATGTCTGTGCATGTACATATGAAATTAAGAGCATTGTTGAATACAAAGTTTCCTTTTCTCTTGCCTCCATTTTGACAAATCAGTGTGAAATCAGTGTCACTTTGAATCTCCTTTCCTATGTGGATGTTTTGACAAATCAATGTGAAATCAAAGTCACTTTGAATTTCCTTTCTTGCGAGGGATCACATCCACAGTTGATTACTAAAAGATAATCTACTATATATTGTGTTCAAGAAACTGACAGCAATCTATAGTGGAAACGAGACCTCAATTCTTATTCTGAATTTGAATATCTCAGGACAACATAAGAGATAAGAATGCATATGACCTTAGTAGCTAGAAAACAATCACTCCATCATTACAAGACCACCTAGATTTGCGGCACTTAATCTAAATAATGGCACTAGTTGCAGTGCTTATTTGCATTAACGCCATGGAAAAGCAACAACAATGTTTCAAAGCACACTTACTGGAAAAGTTGTAACGTTCCGAGAATATTTAATGATAGCATCTGAACCTAGTAGCTATGGTGGGGAAACTAGGGAACCCAAATCTTGGAAGATATCTCATACCAAATCTAAGAAAAAAATAAAAAAGGGAAAAGATCAAAATCTATAAATCAAGCAATGAATTGTTTACAAGTCAAATACAATTCCTTTAACTAACAGTTAAATTGTGGTGATATATTTAAATATTTAGTAAGAGGGGAACTTCAAACTATGGAATATTACCTTTGTCATTACTGTCATCCCTCAATGACTGAGATTACAAATCAATACTTATGGAAAGATTGTAAGAAATTCTGTGAAATAGTAAATCATAACCTCTATTTTCAAGCAACAAAATCAAGACATTGTTACATCAAGAGCCATAATTGATACATAATCAATGAATCAAGTCCTTGTATGGCACAAGCTTGTTTCAAAACATCTATTTTCTCAATAACAAAATCAAGACATTGTATGTGGTTATTGCCAAAAGGAAACTGCGTTCTAATTTGGAAGAGGATTTATCAAAAGACATGGATTTAGTCAAAGCTACAAAGCCTAATGGGTTACTGACAAATAAGTTGGAATATGGGATCATAATACTTAAATTGAAAACATATGCTTTCCTTTTAGAAACATTACAGTTATACAATGTTTTTTGAAATCATTAGAACTTGAAATTGGGCTTTTTTATCAAGACAAATTTTCATTAACAGAATGTACTTTCCAACCTGAAACATTGTAGATATCCAAGAAAAACTTGAAAAGCATAAGAGTAGCATAATGTACTTTCTTTCCTTCCTTAACATTCTTAAAGAGTTGAGGTTCCCCAAGTCATCAGGTAACTTTCGAAGGAAATGACAGTTAGTAATAGTCCAATTCACAACTGAAGATGTGTCACAAATACGAGGGGGCATCTCCTCCAAATCACAAAAGTGATCCAGGTTAAAATCCAGCATTATTGGAAGCTTAACGCTCGACTGGGTGTTATTGAACCTAGACATTTTTCCAATCTTCACTAAAAGCTTAAAGATAGCTTCTCTAAGTTCTACATGACTTTACTATGCTCTTGAAGTGGGGGCACATGCAGCCTCTCCAAGTGAATAGTCTTAAACTAAGTGAAGATAAGGCCGATAGATCATTCAGTGTGGATCTCTTTAACCCATAATTGAATACTATGTCTCTCTTCAACCCATAATTGAATACTATTAGGACTTTCAAATTTTTCATGGAACTCAAAAATGTTGGAAGAAAGTGTTTGCTTCCAGAAAAGAGTAAAACTAAAGCCTCTGCTTGAGGACAGTTGATGTCACACCACTAATACTTCTCCATGGAATCTGCATAGGTAAACCACAAATGCAAAATTCCATTGGAATATTGTGTTTATTGAATACACAAATGAAATCATTGCATTTCTTTAAAATATCTTTTGAAATCAAAATTACTAAAATTACATATCAATAACCTAGTCGGTGTAGGATAAAATCACCCGTGTCATTCACAGAAAGCATGAGAAAAAAACCTACTACTATATATAAAACCAAGAAAAATTCAAATTCATCACTTCGAGGGACCTCGTAACCACCCTGCCAATACACAAGTATGTTCCTGTTTGCAGTTAGAAAAATTACCCAAATTACTATGTGTTTACTCCAGCCTATGTTGGAAAGTTATAGAAGGATGACTAGTGCAATCAATCCATTCCTTTTAGCCTTAGATTTGTTTCAGTTTAAAACAGAAGTATATAAATATACTTTTCCAATGTCTATGCTTTAACCATTCACCTTAAGATGTTTTTACAATATAATTTCCTAAGTCTATTTAATATCTTCATTATCATAAACACCAACTTATATGCATCTTAACTCCACATCTACCACTCTTAGGGGGATGAAATCTATTTATCCCTCTGAGCACTTGGTAGACCCAGAATTAAGATGGATCTAAGATGATAGAATTTCCCCTTTAAATAGTTTATGCTCACATGAATACCATGGTATTACCATGGGTCAATACCATGGGTTATCATAAACCTGGAGCTTAAAAATTACTATTAGTAATTTATAAAAATTAATAAAATTAATAGTTGATTTTTATTTTATTTTTTATTCTAACCAAGCTAAAATGTTTAACATACATTAAATTACAACATCCATTTTTACTCTTGATCCACCAAGCCCAGGGAACAAATATTTTTTCACTCTATGCTAGTTTTCGTATCATGATATTTGATACCTCTCGGGGGTTAATCGATCCACAGTAAAGATGGATCTATGCTGGTTTAATTCCCCCATTTAAATGGGCTACATTCCAGGTGAATACCATGGGTCAATACCATGTGCCATTTTGGTGAATACCATGGGTCGATACCATGTGCCATTTTTATTTTTATTAATATTAATATTAGGGTTAATAATGTTTTTTTGCATGGTATGAATAATAATCTAGCCCATGGTATTTGTCCCATAGTATTTTTCCCATAGGTTTCACCTAAATATAATGCATTTTTTGAGTGTTCGTAAATATAAGGTGACTTATGGAGTAAATATAAAAAAATGTTTTATTTATTTACCATACCTCTCGTTTATTTATATTTTTATTAATTTACCATACCTCTTTTACAAATATAGTATTTGGCCCATAAGATTCACTTAAATAAAACCTTTTTTTTTAGCCTTCATAAATAGAACGAAGGTTATGGACTAAATATAAAAAGAAGTTTTATTTATTTACCATACGTCTAGTTTGTTTATATTTTTATTTATTTACCATACCTCCACTTTACTTATATTTTTATTTGTTTACACCCTTGCATGTATATAAGGTGACTTATGGAGTAAATATATAATAATGTTTTATTTATTTACCATACCTCTCATTTATTTATATTTTTATTAATTTACCCTACCTCTTTTATAAATATGGTTTTTGGCCCATAGGATTCACTTAAATAAAACCTATTCTTGAAAATTAGAGCGAATGGAAGGTTGTAACTCCTAATTTCAAGGGCTAAATTTACCTTTTTTACCCTGTCCCTTAAAATAAGGTGGGCTATTTGAGGTGATTTGTAAAAATGTACTATGATACAAAATATTAGCCCACTAAAAATTTAAAACCCCTTAATTTCCCCAAAGGGCGAACATTCACCCCTAAAATTTTTCATGAATTAAAGAAACTCATCGAAATAGAATTACAAACGCAAACAAAGTGAGGGACTCTCAATGACAGTGCGCACTAATTGTCTACATGGCTTAAACATTGCACACGAAATGTCTTAGTGGATTGTGCCATGCCTTTTCAAGATTGCGTGAATGAATTCTTTCATGAAAGCATTATAGATTGAGCATGTGTGATCAAGTGACTTCGACACTTCCGATCTAGAAGCAAGCTCAAAGACTTAACAAAGCATTGACTGACCAAGAAGTGACTATGGAATGACCAATCACAAGATCCACAATAGGCTTTAAAATTCAAGTATTAGAAAAAATTTGGAGGGTATTGGTCATAGCGACAACACACTCAAACTCCTCTTTTGTTGCTTGCTTTCCTTGCTTTTCTCTCCTTGTCTCTTGCTTGTCTTCCCTATCTTGCTTTTTTCCAAGTGTTATCTCTCTTATTGTACTGTTCTCTCTCCTTATTCCTCTCTTTTCCCAGAGATATTGCTAGATTGTTCTCTCTCCGAAAAAAAATAAATAAATAAATAAATAAAATAAAAATAAATCCCTTTTTCTTCCTTTCCCCTGCATGCATATTTTTTTACCATTTTTATCCTTTTCTTATCTCTTCCTATTCCCCACCTACTAAAGTGGAATTTATTTCATTTTCCTTTATTTCTTTTGCATCCTTGCCACATGTCTGTGCTGGCCTATAATATTTAATTTTCCATTTATTTCCTTTTGCCTCTTGCCAATGCTAATTTCCATATCCAATAAATAATCAACCACAAGTGGTTCCCAATGTAATTTTTTCCCCTCATTCGGCTTGTAATATGTGTCCCACGACCTTGGTTTGATTTTTGCTTTTATAATGCCCATATATATTTATTTACATGGAAATTTAACCTGTGGTTGTTACAACCTCAAGTACATGATCATGGATTGTTAGGAGGCAGATTTGGAGCCCTAGTTCAAGAAGTTGCAAGATGAGAAACCCAATTATGATAGGGTTGGTTGAGGAAGCTACAAAATAATAGGTAGTTGATTTAAGGGAAGTATAATTACTTCTGACACAAGTTGAGGCTTGTTGATTCACTCTCCCTGTTTGAGAGGGAGTGAGCATGGATTTATTCTCTCAGGTTGAGAGGAAGTAAGGTTGGACATTGGTTCTCCTTGTGTTAGGTATTGTGAGAGATTAGGATTAATAACCTAAGTCAAGTACATGGACATAGATAAGGATAATGGTTGATTGGATAAGCATATTGGACATACATTCTTGTGTCATGTAATGTGATGGATTAGGATGGAGATCCTAAGTCAAGTACATAGACCTGGATATAGAATGGTCTGGTGGAAAGGCATGTCCTAGAGGGAAATGGTCTGGTGGAGGACATACTTTGAGTATCCTAAGTGGAGTATCTACCTGAAGAGGTAGTGTGGTGTCCCATGGAATGCATCCTAGAATTGTGCTCTGATATTGTGGAGAGATAGAGTGTACATGTCAAGGCCTTGGTAATGTGACAATGTTTGATATGATGATACTGTCATCATTAATTCTTATCAATTTGGATCCCTTATTATATGGCTATTTCAACTTGAGATAGACCTGTTGAGTCATTATGAATACCTCCCTAATTAAGGAGTGTTGGAAAAGTAACTAGGTTCGGTCTTCATAATTATCTTTGTACTTGTATCAAAAGCAAAAAGAAGGAAAAGAATATTATTTTTCAAGCATGGGTTTCATGTTCAAATTGGTTTTTCATCTAGGTCAAGAACATTCTTCATGCTCCTAGGGTTTAATGGGTCAAAAGAGTCTTTGTCATATGTAAAATACCCATTTGGGAATTTTGTAACAAGAAAGGAATTTTATTTTTTACACTAGAAAGTCAATTTTGTCTCCCAAGACCAAGTCGTCCTTGCCAGAAAAAGTCGGCTTAGGAGAGGCTTATTTGACCCCCATAGAAGGATATATATTGGATGTGACTTCGAGATATTTGGGATATTCATTCAATAATTTGATCTTTGCACTGTGAAAGGAAGAAAGAAGAGTGAAGCATAAGGAAGAAGGAGAAAAATAAAGGAAGAAGAAGAAGATCCAAATTTTTGACTAGTTTGCTCAAATGTGCGAAGGATCTAGGGTTTCTGTGTGATTTGTAGAGCTCAGGATTGCAGGTTTGAATTACATACCTTAGGCAAAGGGCCAAGACGTTGAGTTAAAGTATAATTTGTGGACTTTTACCATATTTGACTTGGTAAACTTTGACTTCTTTGAGGAATACTTTTGGAGGGATGACTTGGTGCTTGGAGGAGGTCTTGGAGGTCTCACTTTGATTTGATTCTATAAGAAAAGGATTATTCGGGTTTTCCCCAATTGTGGGGTTTTGCCTTGGCTTGGAGCCTATATCTTTTTTCATTGTGTTCTTGTGATCTTCATGCATTTTAGGTTTTGGTAATTGCTTCATGAAGAATAAATAATAAAGTAATAAAAGGCTTAAAAATCTCAAGTAATTATCAAGTAAGGAGAAAAAACATTAATCTAAAATTACCTTGATTTTCCAACAGCATAGTCACAATCTTCTAAACATCATGGTCTGTTGAGAAATCCATATGCTTTTAGATTAGGGTTTATTTCTATTTAACTTAATAATTACTTATGAACGTGTGTTGGCTTCTTATTAAATGTATGTTCTTATTCATCAAGAAATTACCAAAATTTACGAAACATGAAGATCACAAGATACAAAGAATAAAATAAATTAGGCTCGAAGCCAAGGCAAAACCCCATAAGGAGGAAAACAAAAGAAAACCCCCTTCTTATAGAATTAGATCAAAGTGAGATATCCAAGACCCAAGACCAAGACTCAAAAATGACACCAAAACTCTAAGTTTGACCCTCCTCCAAGTCACTTTCATATTCAAAGTCAACTTTAGTCAAACTATAACAAATCTGGTCAAATTGTTCCACTTCCTGAGATTTCGAGCTCTAAAATTTCGATTCTGAAGTAGTCACAGAAAATTCATTATCAATTACAGAATTGTTCTTCCACATGTGCTATACTCCTCTTCTGAAATTCGACTTCTTTTCTCCTTTTGTTGGTTCAAAAATTTCCTTAATTCATGTGCTTGATGGATGCCCCAAATAGGATGAATTACCTTATATATATATCTATCCAAGAGGTCGAATAGGTGGTTGTTGGAGCCCCGGACAACTTGTTCCCAAGGAGGGACAAATTAACAATTTTAGTGGACTTTGATTAATCCACCACTCCATGTGCCCAACCCCTAAGTTAACCTAGCATTTCAATGAATTAAACCCACAGTGTCTCCCATGACAAGGCATGCCTACGACTAGAACCCTATAATCGCTCCCACAATGTCTGCAAAGGAAAGACTACAGTCATTTTCAGCCAGTTTTGTGCCAGAGACTACAAGATTTAAGCCACTTTTTTAGGGCTAGTCTCCAAACCAATGCCTAGAACTTGATGAGACTTCCAAGACAATAAATGACACCAAGGAAAAGCCTCTAACACAAAACTTGATCAATGGCTTGACCTAAACAAGCCTAACCATGACAAACATTTAGTTAAACACTTAGTAAATATGCAACCTACAAGTGTAAATAATAGATCTGAGCATAGGGGTCTCATACTTATCTGAGATTCGTCATGAAGCATTGTTTCCTTATCACTTTAACTACCATTCCATCCATTAGGTCATAGATACATTGTTCATTAATTTACAAGTAAAAACATGATGAGAGCCATACATAGTTGTTGTCATAAAACATACATATAACCAACGTAGTAACAACATAAATACCGTAAATATATCAGTCATAAAATCCACATCTAAATCAGTACATTTACACATCAAAACCAAGGGAATGAATGTCTCATTAATGAATGCAATAAACCAACCAGAGATGGGACTACCACGTTCCACATGACCATAGATTAGTTGAGCCAAGTCTCTCTTCAGCCAATCACCCTTGTGCCATATTCCAAGCATGAATGTGGGATCTCATAGAACACATCAATCAAAACTCATCCAGGGATTCCAAAGGCCATCCACCTCAACCCATCAGATAGTGATTCCACCTCACTGTTGGAAATCACCCAAAACATCATCAGATCGGTCTCCATCCCAGCTTTCCAGGGCTCTAAAGCATTCGTTCCAACCTAACTCCCAAGACTAGTAACTCAACCCACGGTTGCCACCAGGCTCTAAAGTGTTTGTCCAACCAAGGCTTTCAGGACTAGTAACGCAACCCACAGCTTTCACTGGGTTTCCAGAGCGTTTGTCCAACTAGAGCTTCCAGGACTAGTAACTCAACCCACCAAGGGCTTCCAGAGAATTTGTCCAACCAAGGCTTCTAGGACTAGTAACTCAACCCAAGTTGTTGCAGGGATTCCATAGCATTTGTCCAACGAGTGTTTCAAGGACTAGTAACTCAACCCAAGTCATTACAGGGCTTCCAGATTGTTTGTCCAAACAAGGCTTCCAAGAACTAATATCTCAACCCAAGCTAAGGAAACATGAGAACCACTCAAAACAAAACAAGGAAATAGACCCACAACCTCCATGGGTATCCAGGAAATGGCAAGGCTAGGAAAATCCACTATCAATCTAGGAAATCCTCCATCCCATAAATAGATCATAACCAAGAAATGACATGCATGTGCCATGCATGCCAAAACTAATGAGAAAACATACATGCAACTCGGTACCTGCAAGAAAAATTGTTGTAGCTAATGATCCTGATGCCTTCTTGCGATTTCCTGCTCTTCCTTTGCCTTCTTGCTCCAAAAATCCAAGTATGCTACACCCTCCAATGCCCCAAGAAAACTCTAAGTATCCAAGAGTATGAGAGAGAGGGAATATAATAGAGCTCCACCAAAACCTGTCAAAAGCTTGAGACAAGAGCATACACTGACTAAGAGATTGCCAACTAATCCTCATAAGCCTTTTTATTAATGAGGCCTCTATTTTCTTTGTTTTCCATTATTTTCCTTCATTTTCCTCTTCACATGCAACCTGTGACCTTTTTCCTTCCTTTTCTCCTAATTTCCTTTATTTTCATAAATAAATGTGCCAAAATTTTCATTTTGCCTTTCCAAAGCCTTAGCCATTGCCTTTGCCAATTTCCTTAGCCATAATAAACTGAATCAACACCCACTAGGATTTTCCCCCACCATTCAGCTTGGAATACATGTCCCATCATTCGTGGTCTTATATATTTTTACATGAGTTTTTAACCAGGGATGTTATAGCACCCTCCCCCTTGGGGGAACACCGTCCTCAATGTTCATTGATACCTATAACCAATAAGATTTTTGAAAACAAAACATACTGCCCACGGATCTTTATAACATAACTCATTGCATTATTTACAATGACCACTGCTGAAACATGACAATCATATTGTTTACTAAAGATTTATAACATGTCTCATTACGGTATTTACAATAACCACATATACACACATACACATTTGCTTCACCCAGCAAATAAAAATATTCTCTATGGAGCTTTATAAATCCAGCTCGATACAGTATTTACAATAATACACACATATGCAGATTTTATCAACCAACAAATAAAAAGGATATGATTCCTGCATTCGTAACAAGGGAATCCAGAGGTTCACACCTCCACCCTCGAAGTAATACCAGGATTCACCTCCTTTCCAGGAGGTCCAGGATCCACTGCAAAATCCAATCTACAACCAATGTCCAACACTATAATCTCGTGCCACTTATCCTCTCAATGAATAGTTACTGGCTCATTGTTCCAATGCACACTCTGAATGTGCATATCATTCCATCTGGCAATGCTAATGACCAAAACAAATCCATCCTAGTTCTTCCCTTCTCTGCTACATAGTCCCCCCGGCAATCCTGCCATCCCCTTGTCGTACATTCCATCCCATGGCAAGGCTTCCTCACATCGGAATATAAAAAAACCAAGGCATATCCCTGCCTCAAAACCATCATATCGGTCATAGCATGCTCATGGAAATCAATGGACACTATTGGGTACCAGTGTCCCACAATGGCCCTGCTCCTGAATACTTTACTAGCATACTGTTGCATTTTCCAATTTCTTTCACTATTGCTGCTAATTCTTGCAGTCAATTTCGACCACTCAACCAGGCATGTTCATGCATTCCTATTCCAAGCACATGACTTCCATTAGATTCAAAATAAATTGAAATAACTTCAAATCATACCTCATTGGTAGCTCATCAATACAGTACATTTGCAATTATGTTCTCTTCCTGTCACAACAAGTCAAACTAACATCTTCAACCAAATCATCATGTATAACATATCACATCAGGTTAGCTCAAAACACAACCATCATACATCAAAATCATAAATCACACGTAACCATCATAAACCAGAATCATGGATCACATGTAATCATCATAGACCAGAATCATAGATCACATGCATAATAAAATTGAAATACAATATTGATACTTGTCCTTCATCGATCCTTACTTTTGCCTTTGTTCTTTATGTACACACACCGGATCGATTGCCACACCCGACAACACTCAATGCCTTCTCCTCAACCATGTGCACATACACATAGTGTTCATCCCACACATACAACCACACACAGCATACCACACGTGCATCTACACCTAACATACAACACATACACCTGCACCCAGCGTACAACACAACACAATACATATGCCTGCACCCGGTGTACAACACAACACAGCACGTATACGTACACAATGTACATCACAAGACATGCATCCGCGCACAACGTGTGACACCACAAATGCATACACATACACCCGATATACAACACAACTCATACATCTATGCCTGATGCACAACACCACACAATACATGTACCCACACAGAGTACATCACAATGAATACACATGTCACGATACCACAACTACACAATGCACATACATAGTACCACATGTACAACACAACATGTACGACATGCACACAGTACCACACGTACAAAGCACCACCTATACAAAGCACCACCTGCACAACGTGTGCTCAACATCACATGTACATGACACCACCTGCATAATGTGTACAAAACGCCACATGTACATCGTACCACCTATACAATGTGTACACAATACCACATGTACACAACGCCACATGCATGACATGTACATAACACCACCTGCACATAGCGCCACTTGTACCACATGTGCACGACACAACATGTTCACAGCACCACTTGTACAATCATGCACACAACACCATATGTACATAACCATATGTACAACATGCAAACAATGCCATATGTGCATAACACTGCATATAAAACATGTACATAACACCATAAGAAGCACTGCATATCCAACATGCGCAGAGCACCATATGCACACAACATCACATATCCATCATGTACATAGCACTATCTATACCCAACACTGCATATGCAACATTCACACGACACTATTTGTACCACCCTATACATAACATTGCATAAACAACATGTACACACACTATATATACACAACATTGCATGCACAACATCACAAATGCAACATGTACAACATATACAACATATGGACAACAATAATACCACACATCCAAACCACATTATCTCTACCAAGTAACATTGCTTCTATTGTCTCTTTGCCATCCATGCTTATCCTAACATGCCACGGACCACGCAGCTTTCATTCTATTGATGCATCCCTTGGTATAACCTATCCATAACATAGACATAATATAATCACATAATATCAACTCATAACCACATGATATTGACCTCACAAATATTTTAGGCTACTCCTCCCAATTGATCCCTCATAAGACCCGAAACCTCTTCACGTCATTCACCTGCGTAAGCAATCATTCCTCCATAAGAATGATTCCTAATGACCCTGTCAGACAATGACATACATCCATACATATATATACATATAAATATTAGCATTGAACAATCACAATCCATGATGACGCTATCATAATCGACATAAATACATACATATGTAAACATCAACATAGTTTTGATAACAACATAATTACCAAATAACATAAGGTCAAGGTTAAGAGAACGCCCTTTATCTTTGCACACCATGCACAACTTTGGGAGCAATCGTTCCCAATGTAGTCAAGGCATATGACACCTCAAATCCATTCACCTTACCCTTTCTTGATTACCTTTCCAATTACTATCCTACCATCGTTTTTTTACAACAATGGACCAAACCAATTCAACCGATTGTCATAGTCTTACCTTCCGATGTGCTTAACTATGCACAGATCTTAATCTGAATCTTACATTACCTCTCAAGTACCACACAACTCTCCCTGAGCTCAATTAACTTTCCTCTTTCTCAACAAATTCCCAAGACTCAAAACTTAAAATGAAAGACAAGAAACGAACAAAAAGAAGACCATGAAAACCAGTAGCAATACGAAATCACAAGAAAAGTGGCATGATCATGCAATAGACATAAAAAAACTACAAATCAAGTGCAAGAAAATTAAAAAAAAAAGAATGAAAGCACAAGACTCTCAACGAACATTGTGACTCAAGCCCCATGGTTCCCAGTGCTCCCAAAAGAAAGCTCAAGCAGAGCCTTCTTCAAGATTTCATGGAAACCTCTATTTCCATGCAACTCCCTACATCATAATGCCATAAACACATAATTTTTAGTGCATAATTAAACATAACAATACACCAGTTACCTTACTTAGTTATGCCAAGCACGTTGCTTGCAACTAAACACATCCATGCCATCTCTCAAGGGACTCCAATTCCCTTGACAAATCCACATGTAACTAGAGACTAGCTAATATACTTTTCAAGCACATGTCCATGAACATAACACATATCCACATAATTTCATACAAATTAGGGTTAAGGAGACTTCCCGTATGCAAAGCAATCATTATTTTGGAATTAAGGTTTCCAAACATAGCCAAAGGAATTCTTGCCCAATTCCTTTCCTTTACCTTTTTTCCTTGCTGCAATCGAGGATTAGTCTGTATTGTCACATCACCCAATTGTTAGTTATATAAACACATCAACTATTACCTTGTCACGCTAATACCAAGCATGTCCCTGCAATTTCTCACACACGTCAACCTCATGTTCCAAATATCAAGACAAACATATCTATCAATTTGAAATCAACATTTAGCAAGATGAGCAATCGTGTCATAATCCATGGTCAACTCATAGTCATTAGACATAATGCTATAACTATCAACTACATTCAAGTACATATCAACTGCCTCAACACATGTGTTAGTACAATCATCTTGAAACATGATCATTGGAATGCATACTCATATTATGCAATTCATCAAACATTCAACCAACTTGCAAACATACCATGTTAAATAAATCAACTAGACGAAATAATAGACACCAAACACTCAAACACCAAATAGACATCATACTCAAACAATCAAGCACAAGGTAGATGATATAAGCAAGTTCATACCTTAATGTATCTTAGGGTAGGGTATATTGTCTGCACAATCAATCTAGTTAGCATGATATAACTTCACAACATATCAACCCAAACATAAATAAGATCATGATATCCATAATAGTCACTAACTAGCATGTTCACATCATAAACTCGTACACAATTATCATTCACATGTATGCAAAGTCAATCTAGATCAGTACAAAACCATATTACAATTATGTCAACTCATACCTGAATATCGTAACCATAGCCATCTGCATAGGCCAATCTAGGTTAACACAATACATATAACATCAATATATTAATGTAATAACCCTAATCATCAAGTTACTAGCATATAGCAACAACAAGTTAACCTATAACATACTTATCAACAAATATAATCTAATAATCAAGCTAACTATCAAAAAACATCAATAGCAATGCATACAACCATAGGTTACTATCATTCGTGACTATATGGCACATGTGCATATGACTATACTAACCAACTATCGTCTATCATGTATGTAACCATAACATCAAAAGACTTGTACATAAACCTAATGCATATAATGATCCTTAACTTACTTGCATGCCCAACATCTGAACTTGTGTGACAGTTTTCTCTTATCCCAAAGTCTAATGCTGCAAACTGTTGTACCTGTTTCCCGTAGGCAGTCCTTGGCTGCAAAAACTATGCCAGGAAACCAACTCAACCAGCCTTTAGGTTCAAGCTGGCCCTTGAACCAGAGGGGGCTCCCTCAGTTGTTACGAGGCTTTGTTTAACGTTATTCACCTGTCACTAAACAACAGCCTTTGAAGCACAATGGCTAGATTTATGGTTTTAATTGGGGGTGGTTGGCGATCAATGACAATCCCTAATCATGATTAAAGGCCTCTCTCATAGGGTCCCTTCTGAAAGTGTCAGCTTCCAGCCTGACAGAATGACTTAGCTTTTTCAAGAATTATGGTAGAAGAATGTAAGGGGATTCCTAATAATTGAGCAATCAAATTGACTACTTAACAACTAGGGAAATTTGGATGCGTGTAGAATATTTCTACAGCCCAACAAAACATATTCAGAGTATTCAAGAAGGCCAAACTGAAACCAATTCTAAGAGGAGCTATTTCAAACAGATAGTCTAATAAGCTAATCTCTTTTAATGGCTATTAGAAAACATAAAGCAAAAACCAGTCAAAGAGGATTTATCTTGGAAAAATAGTCCAGTAAGCTAATCTCTTTCTAAAGGTTATGATTTTGTAGACCTTCCTATAAACAATTTTATCATGTGTAGAAATAAGATATGAAAAACTGGAAAAACATGCTCGAAGCACAAAATTCTGTCAAAACTAGAGCCGCAAGGCTTTCATTAGAAAAACTACAATAGAAGCCTTATTACAGAGTGAAGATCCTTGGCATCAAAAGCCAACACCAATTACTTCAATTGATGAAGTATTTATACAAATTCTAAACTAAAATATCTTGGAAAAATATCAAGATTTGTTTACAAATATCTCAAACTGTTCTACATTAATAGAACTTAAATAAAGGACATTCAAAACTAATGAATCTATTTGGCACTACTTTTATGGATTTATGGTGAAAAAGAAGAGAAATTCGAATTTGATAGCAACTCTTAATTGATGATGAGGCATCCCAGTCACTAACTGCATCCTTTCTTTGTGCATTCTACTCCAGCAATTCTGCAATATTAGGGTCCATTGATACCTTTGTATATCTCAATCCGAGATAGTTCTATAAAAATTGAGAGAGGTTATTGTAGATGAATATGTTATTGAGATAAACCTCTTTCAGTTTCCCAAAATTTGGCTCCAGCTGTTCAAAATAATTTCTGCAAAAAGATGTCTAAAAAGGAATTTACACAGTCCGAACAATAGGCTGTGAAGATGTACTTGTATCTCTGGTTATGTAATAGCTGAGTAAAATCTGAAGCATTTTATTGTACTTGAGCATCATAGGAACACAAACATCCTTCAGTTTCTCAAGAATCATCTCTGATTATCCACAATAGTTTCTGCAAAAAGGTGGCTTAAACAGGACATTGCACAGTCGGAAAAATAGGCTAAACATGATGAGAGTGTATATACCAACCCCTGATACCTGTGTGAAAAGTGAGATAAATTTTTGTATTCTGGAATCTTATGAACCAAAACCTCTTCCAGTTTCCAAATATTCATCTTTTTTTAGTCACACTATCCTCTGCAAAAAGGTGACTAAAACAGGAAATTTCTAGAAAACATTCCTTCAAAGATGCATTTGCATCTCCCAGTCCATAATAGCTGTTACAAAACTGGGAGAGGTTTTTGTACATGAAGATCTAAACTTTATCGTTCCCCGGAGAATTACTTCACTCCACGGCAACGGTGCCAAATGTTGTACTTGTTTCCCGTAGGGAGTCCTTGGTTGCAAAAACTACGCCAGGAAACCAACTCAACCAGCCTTTAGGTTCAAGCTGGCCCTTGAACCAGAGGGAGCTCCCTCAGTTGTTACGAGGCTTGGTTAACGCTATTCACCTGTCACTGAACAATAGCCTTTGAAGCACAATGGCCATATTTATGGTTTTAATTGGGGGTGGTTGGTGATCAATGATAATCCCTAATAATGATTAAAGGCCTCTCTCATAGGGTCCCTTCTGAAAGTGTCAGCTTCCAACCTGACAAAATGACTTAACTTTTTCAAGAATTATGGTAGAAGAATGTAAGGGGATTCCTAATAATTGAGCAGTCAAACTGACTACTTAACAACTAGGGAAATTTGGATGCGTGTAGAAGATTTCTACAGCCCAACAAAACATATTCAGAGTATTCAAGAAGGCCAAACTAAAACCAATTCTAAGAGGAGCTATTTCAGACAGATAGTCTAATAAGCTAATATCTTTTAATGGCTATCAGAAAACATAAAGAAAAAACCAGTAAAAGAGGAGTTATCTTGGACAAATAGTCCAATAAGCTAATCTCTTTCTAAAGGTTATGATTTTGCAGACCTTCCTATAAACACTTTTATCATGTGTAGAAATAAGATATGAAAAACTGGAAAAACATACTCGAAGCACAAAATTCTGTCAAAACTAGAGCCGTAAGGCTTTCATTAGAAAAACTACAACAAAAGCCTTATTACAGAGTGAAGAGTCTTGGCATCAAAATCCAACACCAATTACTTCAATTGATGAAGTATTTATACAAATTCTAAACTAAAATATCTTGAAAAGATATCAAGATTTGTTTACAAATATCTCAAACTGTTTTACCTTAATAGAACTTAAATAAAGGACATTCAAAACTAATGAATCTATTTGGCACTAATTTTATGGATTTATGGTGACAAAGAAGAGAAATTCAAATTTGATAGCAACTCTTAATTAATGATAAGGCATCCCAGTCACTAACTACATCCTTTCTTTGTGCATTTTGCTCCAGCAATTCTGCAAGATTAGGGTCGATTGATACCTTTTTATATCTCAATCCGAGATAGTTCTGTAAAAAGTAAGAGATATTATTTTAGATGAATATTTTATTGAGATAAACCTCTTTTAGTTTCCCAAAATTCGGCTCCATCTGTTCAAAATACTTTCTGCAAAAAGGTGTCTAAAAAGGAATTTACACAGTCCAAAAAATAGGCTGTGAAGATGTACTTGTATCTCTGATTATGTAATAGCTGAGTAAAATATGAAGTAGGTTATTGTACTTGAGCATCTTAGGAACACAAACCTCCTTCAGTTTCTCAAGAATCATCTCTGATTATCCACAATAGTTTCTGCAAAAAGGTGGCTTAAACAGGACATTGCACAGTCGAAAAAATAGGCTAAACATGATGAGAGTGTATATACCAACCCCTGACACCTATGTGAAAAGTGAGATAGGTTTTTGTATTCTGGAATCTTATGAACGAAAACCTCTTCCAGTTTCCAAATATTCATCTTTGTTTAGTCACACTATCCTCTGCAAAAAGGTGACTAAAACAGGAAATTTCTAGAAAACATTCCTTCAAAGATGCATCTCCTAATCCATAATAGTTGTTACAAAACTGAGAGAGGTTTTTGTACATGAGGATGTTATAAACAAAAACCTCTTTCAATTTTTGAAAATTTGTTCTCAGAGGTTTGTAAACCATGTTTTAATTTACTTTATTACATCATTTAATCATGTTTAAATGCATGATTAACTAAATCAACCAGCTAATGAAAATTAAATTTACATTTTGAGGGCGCATTTATTCTTGCAGACCCATTTATTATTTCTAAACTACTAAAACCTATTATATCATCAAATTTAAATTATAAAAACTAATCATTTTACAACATCGGCTCCAATGGGGACTGCTTCCCCCTATGGGATACAAGGAACTAGTAGACTAGTTGCCTTTAGTGTTGGGCATGGAGTCATACCATAAAACCACCAACCACTGGTTTTCCATATTATGTAGAAATATAACCAATCCCCATGAATCAAAGTTGTCATTTCAATACTCTGCTACTGCACACTGCAACCTACAACTGTATAATGCAACCATATGACTGCACTAATTCGGATACTCTTTCACACTGAAATCTGAAACTTGAAAATTGTTGAAGTGAAACAACTAACAATGTAAGTGGAAATAAGCACAAGAGTGCCTAATTCACGAGCTATGGAGACAATCAGTTAATCCCTTGGAAGTCATTGCACTCAACCAAACAAAACTTAATACTGCAATCTTGAAATATAACTGAAACAATTGTAGATCTACTGCACCCTGAATCTGAAAGTAGCTAATCAATCCCACACCTTTATCTAACTCAACTGAAAAAATTTAAATTGTTAGGTGTAATATGCTTTCCAATGTAACCAAGTGCAAAGTGGATTTATTGACAAACCATGTTGCCAGCAGCTGAAAATTTGAAGAATATATACAATATGAACATAAAATCCCATGGAAAACTTATACTCACAAGTGTACTTTAAAAGTTGCATCCTCTGTAGACATTTTAGATTTCTGACCATGGCTGAGAGGGAAAGACATATACTACTGATTGAAAGTATCAATGAACCTTGCATAGCAGTAAAGGCAGCTGAAATTTCAAAACAAGAGTGGGATCGGTAATCTAGTAGAATCACCATCCGACAAAGTGGAGTCACCAAGTGAAAATAATGCAAACAATATAAATTCCTATTCCTTGTTCACCAGCAAGAAATAGATCTAATCTTTATCGTTCCCCAGAGAAAGATCTTTGTTACTTCGCTCCCCAGAAACGGCGCCATATGTTGTACTTGTTTCCCGTAGGCAGCCCTTGGCTGCAAAAACTACGCCATGAAACCAACTCAACCAGCCTTTAGGTTCAAGCTGGCCCTTGAACCAGAATGGGCTCCCTCAGTTGTTACAAGGCTTTGTTTAACGCTATTCACATGTCACTAAACAATAGCCTTTGAAGCACAATGGCTAGATTTATTGTTTTAATTGGGGGTGGTTGGTGATCAATGACAATCCCTAATCATGATTAAAGGCCTCTCTCATAGGGTCCCTTCTGAAAGTGTCAGCTTCCAGCCTCATAGAATGACTTGGTTTTTTCAAGAATTATGGTAGAAGAATGTAAGGGGATTCCTAATAATTGAGCAGTAAAACTGACTACTTAACAACTAGGGAAATTTGGATGCGTGTAGAAGATTTCTACAGCCCAAAAAAACATATTCAGAGTATTCAAGAAGTCCAAACTGAAACCAATTCTAAGAGGAGATATTTCAGACAGATAATCTAATAAGTTAATCTCTTTTAATTTCTATCAGAAAACATAAAGCAAAAACCAGTCAAAGAGGAGTTATCTTGGACAAATAGTCCAATAAGCTAATCTCTTTCTAAAGGTTATGATTTTGCAGACCTTCCTATAAACACTTTTATCATGTGTAGAAATAAGATATGAAAAACTGGAAAAACATACTCAAAGCACAAAGTTCTGTCAAAACTAGAGCCGTAAGGCTTTCATTAGAAAAACTACAATAGAAGCCTTATAACAGAGTGAAGAGTCTTGGCATCAAAAGCCAACACCAATTACTTCAACTGATGAGTATTCATATAAATTCTAAACTAAAATATATTGAAAAATTATCAAGATTTGTTTACAAATATCTCAAACTATTTTACATTAATAGAACTTAAATAAAGGACATTCAAAACTAATGAATCTATTTGGCACTTATTTTATGGATTTATGGTGACAAAGAAGAGAAATTCGAATTTCATAGCAACTCTTAATTGATGATGAGGCATCCCAGTCACTAACTACATCCTTTCTTTGTGCATTCTGCTCCAGCAATTCTGCAAGATTAGGGTCCATTGATACCTTTGTATATCTCAATCCGAGATAGTTCTGTAAAACATGAGAGAGGTTATTGTAGATGAATATGTTATTGAGATAAACCACTTTCAGTTTCCCAAAATTCAGCTCAAGCTGTTCAAAATACTTTCTGCAAAAAGGTGTCTAAAAAGGAATTTACACAGTCTGAAAAATAGGCTGTGAAGATGTACTTTTATCTTTGATTATGTAATCAATGAGTAAAATCTAAAGTAGGTTATTGTAATTGAGCATCCTAGGAACACAAACCTCCTTCAGTTTCTCAAGAATCATATCTAATTATCCACAATAGTTTCTGCAACAAGGTGGCTTAAACAGGACATTGCACAGTCGGAAAAATAGACTAAACATGATGAGAGTGTATATACCAACCCCTGACACCTGTGTGAAAAGTGAGATAGGTTTGTGTATTCTGGAATCTTATGAACCAAAACCTCTTCCAGTTTCCAAATATTCATCTTTTTTTAGTCACACTATCCTCTGCAAAAAGGTGATTAAACAAGAAATTTCTGGAAAAAACATTTCTTCAAAGATGCATTTGCATCTCCCAATCCATAATAGCTATTACAAAATTGAGAGAGGTTTTTGTATATGAGGATGTTGTAAACAAAAACCTCTTTCATGTTTTGAAAATTCGTTCTTAGAGGTTTGTAAACCATGTTTGAATTTACTCTATTACATCATTTAATCATGTTTAAATGCATGATTAACTAAATCAACCAGCTAATGAAAATTAAATTTACATTTTGAGAGTGCATTTACTCTTACAGACCCATTTATTATTTCTAAACTACTAAAACCTATTATATCAGCAAATTTAAATTATCAAAACTAATCATGTTACAACATCGGCTCCAATGGGGACTGCTTCCCCTTATGGGACGCAGAGAACTAGTAGACTAGTTGCCTTTAGTGTTGGGCATGGAGTCATACCATAAAACCACCAACCACTGGTTTGCCATCTTATGTAGAAATATAACCAATCCCCATGGATCAATGTTGTCATTTCAATACTCTGCTACTGCACATTGCAACCTACAACTGTAAAATGCAACCATATGATTGCACTAATTCGGATACTCTTTCACACTGAAATCTGAAACTTGAAAACTGTTGAAGTGAAATAACTGACAATGTAAGTGGAAATAAGCACAAGAGTGCCTATTTCACAAGCTCTGGAGTTAATCAGTTAATCCCTTGGAAGTCATTACACTCAACCAAACCAAACTTAATATTGCAATCTTGAAATATAACTGAAACAATTGTAGATCTACTGCACCCTGAATCTGAAAGTAGCTAATCAATCCCACACCTCTATCTAACTCAACTGAAAATATGAAGAATATATACAATATTAACATAAAATCCCATGGAAAACTTATACTCACAAGTGTACTTTAAAAGTTGCATCCTCTGTAGACATTTTAGATTTCTGACCATGGCTGAGAGGGAAAGACATATACTGCTGATTGCAAGTATCAATGAACCTTGCATAGTAGTAAAGGCAACTGAAATTTCAAAACAAGAGTGGGATCGGTAATCCAGTGGAATCGCCATCCAACAAAGTGGAGTCACCAAGTGAAAATAATGCAACCAATACAAATGCCTATTCCTTGTTCACCAGCAAGAAATAGATCTAAAATTTATCGTTCCCTGGAGAAAGATCTTTGTTACTTCACTCCCCAGCAATGGCGCCAAATGTTGTACCTGTTTCCCGTAGGCAGTCCTTGGCTACAAAAACTACGCCAGGAAACCAACTCAACCAGCCTTTAGGTTCAAGCTGGCCCTTGAACCAGAGGGGGCTCCCTCAAT
Organism: Pinus tabuliformis; assembly: GCA_031772625.1. Lineage (NCBI taxonomy): Eukaryota > Viridiplantae > Streptophyta > Pinopsida > Pinales > Pinaceae > Pinus > Pinus tabuliformis. The sequence continues at coordinate 260,526,965 of CM062817.1, read as the reverse complement.
TGTTACGAGGCTTTGTTTAACGCTATTCACTTGTCACTGAACAACAGCCTTTGAAGCACAATGGCCAGATTTATGGTTTTAATTGGGGGTGGTTGGCGATCAATGACAATCCCTAATCATGATTAAAGGCCTCTCTCATAGGGTCCCTTCTAAAAGTGTCAGCTTCCAACTTGACAGAATGACTTAGCTTTCTCAAGAATTATGGTAGAAGAATGTAAGTGGATTCCTAATAATTGAGCAGTTAAACTGACTACTTAACAACTAGGGAAATTTGAATGTGTGTAGAATATTTCTACAACCCAAAAAAACATATTCAGAGTATTCAAGAAGGCCAAACTGAAACCAATTCTAAGAGGAGTTAGTTCAGACAGATAGTCTAATAAGCTAATCTCTTTTAATGACTATCAGAAAACATAAAGCAAAACCCAATCAAAGAGGAGTTATCTTGGACAAATAGTCCAATACGTTAATCTCTTTCTAAAGGTTATGAATTTGCAGACCTTCCTATAAACACTTTTATCATGTGTAGAAATAAGATATGAAAAACTAGAAAAAAATACTCGAAGCACAAAATTCTGTCAAAACTAGAGCCCTAAGGCTTTCATTAAAAAACTACAACAAAAGCCTTATTACAGAGTGAAGAGTCTTGGCATCAAAAGCCAACACCAATTACTTCAATTGATGAAGTATTTATACAAATTCTAAACTAAAAAATCTTGAAAAAATATCAAGATATGTTTACAAATATCTCAAACTGTTTTACATTAATAGAACTTAAATAAAGGACATTCAAAACTAATGAATCTATTTGGCACTAATTTTATGGATTTATGGTGACAAAGAAGAGAAAGTCGAATTTGATAGCAACTCTTAATTGATGATGAGGCATCCCAGTCACTGACTGCATCCTTTCTTTGTGCATTCTGCTCCAGCAATTCTGCAAGATTAGTGTCCATTGATACCTTTGTATATCTCAATCCGAGATAGTTCTGTAAAGAGTAAGGGAGGTTATTTTAGATGAATAAGTTATTGAGATATACCTCTTTTAGTTTCCCAAAGTTTGGCTCCATCTATTCAAAATACTTTCTGCAAAAAGGTGTCTAAAAAGGAATTTACACAGTCCGAAAAATAGGTTGTGAAGATGTACTTGTATCTCTGATCATGTAATAGTTGAGTAAAATCTGAAGTAGTTTATTTTAGTTGAGCATACTAACACAAATGTCCTTCAGTTTCTCAAGAATCATCTCTAATTATCCACAATAGTTTCTGCAAAAAGGTTGCTTAAACAGGACATTGCACAGTCGGAAAAATAGGCTAAACATGATGAGAGTGTATATACCAACCCTTGACTCCTGTGTGAATAGTGAGATAGGCTTTTGTATTATGGAATCATGAACGAAAACCTCTACCAGTTTCCAAATATTCATCTTTGTTTAGTCACACTATCCTCTGCAAAAAGGTGACTAAAACAAGAAATTTCTAGAAAACATTCCTTCAAAGATGCATTTTCATCTCCCAATCCATAATAGCTGTTACAAAACTGAGAGAGGTTTTTGTACATGAGGATGTTATAAACATAAAAATATTTTATTTTTTGAAAATTCATACTCAGAGGCTTGTAAACCATGTTTGAATTTACATTATTACAACATTTAATCATGTTTAAATGCATGATTAACTAAATCAACCAACTAATGAAACTTAAATTTACATTTTGAGGGCGCATTTACTCTTGCAGACCCATTTATTATTTATAAACTACTAAAACCTATTATATCAGCAAATTTAAATTATCAAAACTAATCATGTTACAACATCAACTCCAATGGGGATTGCTTCCCCCTGTGGGATGCAAAGAACTAGTAGACCAGTTGCCTTTAGTGTTGGGCATGGAGTCATACCATAAAACCACCAACCACTGGTTTTCCATCTTATGTAGAAATATAACCAATCCCCATGGATCAATGTTGTCATTTCAATACTCTACTACTACACACTGCAACCTACAACTGTAAAATGCAACCATATGCCTGCACTAATTCGGATACTCTTTCACACTGAAATCTGAAACTTGAAAACTGCTGAAGTGAAACAACTGACAATGTAAGTGGAAATAAGCACAAGAGTGCCTAATTCACGGGCTATGGAGTTAATCAGTTAATCCCTTGGAAGTCATTGCACTCAACCAAACCAAACTTAATATTGCAATCTTGAAATATAACTGAAACAATTGTAGATCTACTGCACCCTGAATCTGAAAGTAGCTAATCAATCCCACACCTCTATCTAACTGAACTGAAAAAATTTACATTGTTAGGTGTAATATGCTTTTTCAATGTAACCAAGTGCAGAGTGGATTTATTGACAAACCAAGTTGCCAGCAACTAAAAATCTGAAGAATATATACAATATGAACATGAAATCCCATGGAAAACTTATACTCACAAGTGTACTTTAAAAGTTGCATCCTCTGTAGACATTTTAGATTTCTGACCATGGCTGAGAGGGAAAGACATATACTACTAATTGCAAGTATCAATGAACCTTGCATAGCAGTAAAGGCAGCTGAAATTTCAAAACAAGAGTGGGATCGGTAATCCAGTGGAATCGCCATCCGACAAAGTGGAGTCTCCAAGTGAAAATAATGCAACCAATACAAATGCCTATTCCTTGTTCCAGCAAGAAATAGATCTAAACTTTATCGTTCCTTGAAGAAAGATCTTTCTTACTTCGCTCCCCGGAAACGGCGCCAAATGTTGTACCTATTTCCCGTAGGCAGTCCTTGGCCACAAAAACTATGCCATGAAACCAACTCAACCAGCCTTTAGGTTCAAGCTGGCGGTTGAACCAGAGGGGGTTCCCTCAGTTGTTACGAGGCTTTGTTTAACGTTATTCACCTGTCACTGAACAATAGCCTTTGAACCACAATGGCCAGATTTATGGTTTAATTGGGGGTGGTTGGCAATCAATGAAAATCCCTAATCATGATTAAAGGCCTCTCTCATAGGGTCCCTTCTAAAAGTGTCAGCTTCCAGCCTGACAGAATGACTTAGCTTTTTCAATAATTATGGTAGAAGAATGTAAGGGGATTCCTAATAATTGAGCAGTAAAATTGACTACTTAACAACTAGGGAAATTTGGATGCATGTAGAATATTTCTACAGCCCAACAAAACATATTCAGAGTATTCAAGAAGGCCAAACTGAAACCAATTCTAAGAGGAGCTATTTCAGACAGATAGTCTAATAAGCTAATCTCTTTTAATGACTATAAGAAAACATAAAGCAAAAACCAGTCAAAGAGGAGTTATCTTGGAAAAATAGTCCAATAAGCTAATCTCTTTATAAAGGTTGTGATTTTGCAGACCTTCCTATAAACACTTTTATCATGTGTAGAAATAAGATATGAAAAACTGGAAAAACATACTCGAAGCACAAAATTCTGTCAAAACTAGAGCCCTAAGGCTTTCATTAGAAAAACTACAACAAAAGCCATATTATAGAGCGAAGAGTCTTGGCATCAAAAGCCAACACCAATTACTTCAATTGATGAAGTATTTATACAAATTCTAAACTAAAATATGTTGAAAAGATATCAAGATTTGTTTACAAATATCTCAAACTGTTTTACATTAATAGAACTTAAATAAAGGACATTCAAAACTAATGAATCTATTTGGCACTAATTTTATGGATTTATGGTGACAAAGAAGAGAAAGTCGAATTTGATAGCAACTCTTAATTGATGATGAGGCATCCCAGTCACTAACTGCATCTTTTCTTTGTGCATTCTGCTCCAACAATTCTGCAAGATTAGTGTCCATTGATACCTTTGTATATCTCAATACGAGATATTTCTGTAAAAACGGAGAGAGGTTATTGTAGATGAATATGTTCTTGAGATAAACCTCTTTCAGTTTCCCAAAATTCGGCTCCATCTGTTCAAAATACTTTCTGCAAAAAGGTGTCTAAAAAGGAATTTGCACAGTTCGAAAAATAGGTTGTGAAGATGTACTTGTATCTCTGATTATGTAATAGTTGAGTAAAATCTGAAGTAGTTTATTGTACTTGAGCATCCTAGGAACACAAGCCTCCTTCAGTTTCGCAAGAATCATCTCTGATTATCCACAATAGTTTCTACAAAAAGGTGGCTTAAACAAGACATTGCATAGTCGGAAAAAAAGGCTAAACATGATGAGAGTGTATATAACAACCCCTGACACCTATGTGAAAAGTGAGATAGGTTTTTGTATTGGGAATATTTTGAACCAAAACCTCTTCCAGTTTCCAAATATTCATCTTTTTTTAGTCACACTATCCTCTACAAAAAGGTGACTAAAACAAGAAATTTCTGGAAAACATTCCTTCAAAGATGCATTTGCATCTCCCAATCCATAATAGATGTTACAAAACTGAGAGAGGTTTTTGTACATGAGGATGTTATAAACAAAAACCTCTTTCATTTTTTGAAGATTCGTTCTCAGAGGTTTGTAACCCATGTTTGAATTTTACTTTATTACATCATTTAATCATGTTTAAATGCATGATTAACTAAATCAACCAGCTAATGAAACGTAAATTTACATTTTAGGTTGCATTTACTCTTGCAGACCCATTTATTATTTCTAAACTACTAAAACCTATTATATCAGGAAATTTAAATTATCAAAACTAAACATGTTACAACACAACCTTATTATGACGATCTACGTCTCCTGCTCTATCTCAACAAACATATTAGCATCATAACAACCAATAGCACCATGATGACCTAAATTGCATACCATGACTTCACAAGGGATGTTTGACCTACTATTTGTGCATAACTATAACCAAGACAATTCATCCATAACAACTACATATAGACATATAATGTTGAGTATGAAACCATATACACATCATTCGATCTAAGGTTCAGTCATCAATGCATGGCCATATCAACTACACAAACCATGACCTCGTGCATAAAAATAAAAACCACATCATGTGCACTTGAAAACATATGAATACTAACGTGTATAAAAAATTCATATACAACCATACACTCATGACGACGCATCCCAACAACAACATCATCAACCTCTACATGTCGACATCACTACAACCATGATCAACACCATGCAAATGCAACACGCACATGGACTACAAACATAAGGAACACACATGCAATCGACATGAATGTATGACCAACACACAACCCATCTAGTTTGAGGGGTAAGCCATGCAATGATACCACTCTGTAACACCCTCCTCCCGCATCTACCCAAGCAACCAACAAGACGAGGTAACCATGTGACAAGAGGCCACTATGGTAATATTCAACCTTCTAGGTAACCTTAAGGAAATCGAGTTGACAAAATAATACCTCCCTCACATGCTTCAGGACCCCCAGGAGCTAACCCACCACTCCATGTGCCCAACCCCTGAGTTAACCTATCATTTCAATAAATTAAACCCACAGTCACTCCCATGACAAGGCAACCATGCGATTGGAACCCTATAGTCGCTCCCACAATGCTTACAAGGGAAATACTGTGGTACTTTTCAGCCAATTTTATGCCAGAGACTGTGAGATTTAGGCCACTTTTTCAAGGAAAGTCTCCAAACCAATGCCTAGAACTTGATGAGACGTTCCAAGACAATAAATGACACCAAGGCAAAGCCTCTAACACAAAACTTGATAAAGGGCTTGACCTAACGAAGCCTAACTATGATAGACATTTTTTTAAACACTTAGTAAATATGCAACCTACAGGTGTAGATAACAGATTTGATTACCTTCCTATTTTCCCTGTGATGCCCCTTAATTCAATTTCATTTCCTTCCCAGGAAAATTTCAAGAAAAAATCTTGAAAATTAAAAGTTAGCATCCCCAAATATTGTAAGAATTAGACTCCTAATACAACATTAGCGCCACTCATTGGAATTGAGAGCATTAGACTATTCAATACATATTCCCCCATGGTTAGATTGATATTATAACACTTCCTTGAGCAATTTATAGTTCCTCCATTTGCAACCATCACTTGACACTCTGTTGTTGGATATAGAAAGATATTTGGTTCCTTAGCTATCATACAATGAATAAAATTATGGGTACTACTAGAATCGATCAACACTATTACTTTTTTTTTTCTTGATATATCGTTTTATCTTTAGACTTTGAGGAGTGGTAATTCATTTCAATGCATTACAAGATATGGTCGGATTCATTTCTTCTTTCTCTGGGGTTGGTTCTTGGTGTATATCCTCTTCTTTTGATGTTTCTTGTCCCTTTTCTTCCTCCTCTTCACAATCTATGTAAAATCATTTCTTCTTAGCACACTTATGACCCTTAGTGTATTTTCTATCACAACTGTAACAAATCCATTTTGCTCTATTTTCCTCCACTTCTTGTGGTGTCAACCTTGTAGGTTGTGGGAGGCTAGGTGCAGAAACGCTTCCGTCTTTATAGTTGTAAGTGGTAGACTTCCTTGTTGCCATAATTTTTCTTTCAACTTTTCTTTCTACTTTGAATGCCTTCTCCGATGAATTAGGTTCCCAAAGGTTAACCTCGTGCTAGAAGTTATCCTTTAAAGTCCCTATGAAGGCATCAATCCTATGCTCCTTTGGATATCATTTACCTTGATATTCAATCTTTGGAAGTCCTCAATGTGCTCCACTATTGAACCCTTTTGTTTGAGATTTATCAATTTGCTAAAGAAGGTTGTTTTCTTTGCATCCTCATAATGCGCTACCAATTCTTCCGTAAAAAAATTCCAAATGACAATCGATTTATGAGAACAAAGCCATATATACCACACAAACTAATTTTGTTCTAAATATAAAGATGCAATGCGTACCTTTTTGTGTGTGCGACATGTCATGTAGATAAAAGAAATAACTCCTCCTATACTATCTATGTTACCGGATCCTTGCCATCAAACTTCCTCATATAGATCTTTGGAATGTGGTTAGTCTTCAACCCCCTATTTGAGTCTCTAAAATCATAATTTGTATTATTTTTATCCTCATCGTGATTTTCATGGAGTACCTTGTGACCACTAGGAAGCCTTTGTTGCAACAACTTTGTCAAACCTTCCTTTCAACCTTCCATGTCTTCTTTTAAACCTTCTATGTCCCCTTTTATTTTATTTTATAAACCACCCATCTTAGAATTCAATTCATTTTTTGTTGTTCTTTGTGAGAGTGAAATTTGTTGCACTTGGTCTTGTAACTTTGATATATCATGTTGCATTTCTTCCTCTTCTTCATGCGTCATAGTAGAGCTTTCTGGTTGCTTACTGGGTGTATCCATTTTTTAGTTGCAAGGCATATTGAAACTAAATAATGATGTCTACGCTACATTATGCCCTTTGAATCACTTCAAACTGATTTTTCAAACAACAGTTATGCAAATTTGAAATATACACGTCTTTTTTTCATGTTTTTTGGAGCTTAATCTTGAAACTGTTGTATCTTTGTAATTTTCTCTCTCCAAGGTTTGAAATTTCGTCTTGCGGTAGCCCTCTGAGTCTTCTCTCCAATTCCATAAGGTAGACCAAGTTTGGATTCTTCAAGATAGAGTTATGTCCAATCTCCCACAATGACTTGATTATGGACTAGTTCAGTAGAGCAAACTTGTACGAAATGCCACGTGTCTCTGTTTCAAACTTAGGCCCTAAAAATGGTGCACAACAAACTACATTTCACTTTATTTTAGTCACTTTTTATGAAATTAAATCTGCTTCTCAAAGAAAAAGTTATGATGATTTTCTCTAGGTCACCTGTTTGAGATAGAATTCTAGAGCATGCAAAAAACCCTAACTTATTTGGATAATATCTCGGAAAATATAGCGAACCAAGATCTAAAATTTTTACATCATGTTTACCAAGATTTCGAATCCACGTGGTCGAAATTTCAGCTTCAAAATCCTCATAGAAAATAAGTTACAGCGAAAACTCCAAGATGACTTGTTTGAAGCAGCGAAACGCTAGAATCCAAAGCTTTGATACCAAATGTTATGTAACAAGATCAAAAAATAGAAGAAAAATTAGATCAACAACTTAAAAATAAGCCTCTTCTAGGGGGAAACCTCCTTTTACATCAGATAAATGAACAATTGTTGGATGATTCAAATGACAAAACCTCCTTTTATATATGGTAGTTTAAGGGGTCACAATATAATCAAAGCCTACATAACAATAATAATGTAAGGGCACAATAATAACAATAAGGGGGTTTTAGTAACAATAGAAATAAGGGGGCTACACTAGTATTATAAGGACCTAACATTCCCTGTAAACTTAGGAGCTGCTAATTTATTAAATTTTACGAAGGAATATAATTTATTTAATATTAATTTGACAACATATTTTCCATTATAAATTATAAAGCTCCCCTCACACATTAAAAACATTTTTCTAACTTGAAAGGCAGTATTCTATGTGAAAGTCTTAAGTGTTTTTATTATCCCTACTCCTCGCAGGATATAACACATTCGATAATGTGTTGACCTTCTACTAGTTTTAGCTCTGACTATAAATTTAAATGCTCATTTGTAATATTAGCATTATAAGAAAAAAATATTTCTTTATTATTTTAATTCTATTTATTACCTTACAATTGGTTAACTAGCTTGAGGTCTTATTATGCAATCATGGTTTCCGTCGTCGATTGGGTTGACAAGGTTGAGCATTTGTACAAGCCTCTCCTTTGCCTTGCCACATATGCATTTCAACGCAATTTGAATTGTAATCACAATCTTGCAATCTTTTACGTTGGTTTAATACTGTAAACGACTCCCGAGAATTAGAAATTGTGCACATGATGCCAAAATTGTACCGAAGGATACTTACCTTGGATGTTATGTGCTATGTTGTATATATATAATGTATTGACCTCATCACCAATGGATATAATCAAATGACCATCTAGACATAAAAATTGATTTAGCAAAGTTCTTGTATGTGCAATAAAAATAATAATTATTTTTTTATGAAAACTAATCTAATTTCATTTAAAAATAAAAATAAAAAATCAACATTTACCAGAAGTTGCAGGTAATAGAGCAAACTCTTACAATTCAATTTCAAGTTCAGGTTTTCAGGTTGTGGATTCAAATAACAATTGTGACATGAGGTTTAACGAGTAACAAAATGTTTTGAAAGCACGTAAGAGAAAACACCTAATGATTTTGATTAAATCTTGGAGTTCAGGATGTTTAATTCACATAACAGGTAATGAATTTCATATTAATGTGAAAATACCGCTCAAACATTTTTTGAAAAACGAGGTGAGATTGGGTAGGAGTCGAGAAAACCTGAATTCAAAACCTACAATCAAATGCGACTAACAACGGGTTTTATTAAAAAAAATGAAAAGCGCTCAAATTGACTAAAATTATTATTTTATTTGTAGATGGATGACCCACAAGTCAAGTAGTCTGGAAATCATAGGTACTTCAAAAAACTTAAATAGCTTTACTGATTTTCACCCTAACTTAAAATCAAGTCGAGGAAAGGTCTAGCTCAGAAGGTCGGAGGTTGAGAGATGATTTTTTTATAAAATAATCATTTTACATCCGACCTCTAACTTCGACCAGTGGAGCAAGAAAGTAGTTGAGATAGTGAGGTTCGATTTTTTAGCACCGATAGAGGCATAACATTTGATGAAGATCCTGAATGTATAAGACAATTGTGAACATTTCGATTGCAAATTTCAATAGTCAAGAGAAACAAAGGAGTGTTAGAAGATGTTCTATCTCCCATAAGAGTTGCATTGATATTAGATATTTTCTTGGTAGGAGCTTTTTTAGAATTGTTGGAAGTTTGATTTTGAGATGAATCTTTTTCTAAGGCTTTGAAAAGTTTATCCCTTTAATGGGTTAATTTCGATAACTCAAATAAAGATATATTTTCTCTCATTTTCTTCGTATCCTCAGCTAAATCATATTCAATGTGATCAATTTGAGAAGCATTTTCTTAGCAAGATTGGGAGGATTATTAACAACAAATGTAGATGCAGAGCTAGAAAATTGATGTTGAGTCTACCCTGTGAAAGATCCCATAAAACATTAACCATCTCACTGGACTCATATTTTCCTTTTCTTTCCTGTGATTGCTCATCTTCTCCAACTTCCACAAAAACCTTAAACATATTTATAAAAGCATCACATGTTTTTTTAGAAGGATTATCATTATGTGCTCTTTAGAAGTCATCATGCGCATAATCATCAATATTGAATTCTTCAACATTAGTTTGATTGGAATATGGTGGTTGGTTACTCCTAAAAGGTCTCCATGTTTTTTTTACAATAGGTGTTTCAGAGAGAATATTCTTGACATGAGTTATTTCAATAGCCATTTTCTTGATTACTTTTTGAATAGAGTCTAAATCAACAACTTCTTTTTCTTTTTTTATCATCACTAGTTTTACTAGTTGAAGGTTTTTTTTTCCATTGTTTTGGTTTTTTTTCTGACCATGAACTTGCTTGGATGTTATTTTAAGAATTTGTTTTTCGACATTTAAAGCAATTCTTTCATAATTAAATATAATATTACTTTATTGATATGGCCCTAATTTCAGGGACAACATAAACTATTTAACATGTTTCTCAGCAGTGATGGGTCCATCTGGATTGAACTTAGGAAGCCATATCTCATAATGTTTTAGGAGATCATGTTAATCTCCAGTAACGAAAATTGGACCAGTTGATAACCAGGGTTGAACGTGGAGAAGGAGTATGTGGTGGTGAAGGACCTATAGGAGGTGGTCCTAAAGGAGGTCATGAAGGAGGTGAAGGAGGAGGTATCGAAAGGAGGTGGAGCTACGAGTTGTGGAATGACTAGTACAAAGCTTGGAAAAGAAGAAGTGGGAGTAACTGAGTTTGCAATGGGTTAAGGTGAATGCGATTGAATAGGTGGAGTAGAAAGAGGAAGAGTTGTAGGTGTAATTATCCGTGATGCAACAATATATGAAAATGAGGCAAAGTCGAGCTGCTCAAGATGGATGGAGCTACAGGAGCGTGCGGGTCTAGGCTAGCTCTCTAGGGTTTCGCTGGCACTCGCAGGCAGTCACGGTTTTCGGTTACCCGTTTCCTCAGCAGTTCCAACGGAGCCGTCCTTACGCCGTTTCCTCAGCCGCTATTGTCTGCCTCACCTGTTACCGTCATGGAAGGCCACATGGAGACGGACATTGTGGATTATTCCGCGGATCCTTTCGAAGACCGCATCATTTTCGATAACCCTAACTTCGCCGCTCCAGGTATAGCCTCACAAGCCACCTCGGTTCACTGCTCACCGGTTAATTCGTTTGTGGTCGCACACTCAGGCTCACTCACTAATCGCTCCATCGCTGATTTCACCCCGGTTTCCCCCCTAGCCTTGATGCCCCTCCTCTTTCGCCCGGCACGGAACAGCTCCTCGCTACACTCTCACCGCAGATCCTATCTTTTGATCAGCCCCCGTTTCTACCCTTGGATCTTCCGGCCCCTCCTGAGGAATCCCAGGTTACGGGCCCCCAAACCCTTCCCCCCTCTGGGATTCGGCCCTCCGGATGCTTTAGCACCCCGGCGGTCAATGTTAAACCCTCGAAGCCCATCCCCCCTAAAGGCGTAGCAAATCCCTTTGTTGATCACCCATCTGCACCTCGCACTAAGAAGAGGAAATCTAGGTGTATTAAGGCAATGACCAAAGATATTACAGTCTCCTTTGGTGATCCATCGGCTCTCGGGGAAGCGGTGCCCATGGCCCGTACGGTATTGGTAGGACATGTGAGGGGACGCGCCTACACAGCAAGCCGACTGACTCAATGGGTTAAGGAAATCTGGGGTGCCCTGCTCAAAGATCTCCCGGAGGTCCATGTTCTCCCCCGTGGGTGGTTCTCCCTCCATTTCACTAAGGAGGACTACACGGATCTGGTTTTGGCGAAATATTGGCACATTGAAACTGCACCGGTCCTGTTAAAGAGGTGGAGTCCCCTCTTTGACCCAGAACGTGAACAGATCGGGGCAGGCCCCCTGTGGGTACGATTGCCCGGATTACCATTACAGTATTGGAGCGAGGAGGCACTCATCAAGATAGGGAACGCTCTGGGCACGTATCTGGATCATGACCGCACGTATGTTGAATCCAAGAAGTGAACCCTAGCTCGTGTGCTGCTTCACCTGGACACGCGTGAAGGTTTAGAAGAGAAGATCACTCTGCAATGGGGCAAATACAACAGGACACAAATACTCAACTACGAAGGAGTTCCATTCTGCTGCAATCGCTGTCACCAAGTGGGACACCTATTTAAGGATTGCCCGCTGAACAAGAGTCCAGAGTCATCCCCAAAGATCTCTCCCATATCAGCACGAGAGGCATCCCCGATCATCCTTCGTCCAGCACAGGGGGAAGCATCTACACAGGGCTCGCCAGTGAAGTCTGGATCGAAGGGGCCGGATCCATCATCGGCCCCTATGACTAGGGCTCGAGCCGCTGCAGCTGCCGCACTGGCCTCGGGTACTGTTCTAATCCCTTCCTCCTTAACACTTGATACTTCATCTGCATTTGTTTCATCATCTGCACCATGCACTATGGCTCATTGTCCGTTATCATCTCCCCCTCTATGTACCTCCACTGCTCCACCTTCTGTGCCTCCACTCCCCTCCTCTCTAACCCTGTCATCCTCCTCGCGGTCTTCCTCCCACCCATACTCTCTCCGCCCTCGTCCCCAGCTACCGGGCTCTCAGGGAGGCTTGGGAATTGTCCCTCTGGGAATGGGACCTCTGTCGTCCAGGGGTAGAAAATCTAATCTCACCAAAGCCATCTGGAGGGCCGGTGCGGAGGTCGCATCAGGCCGGCAGTCCACTATCGATGGGGTCCTTAGAGCAGCCACTACCCCACGGGACGGTCCTCCATGAAGTGCTTATCATACAATTGCAGGGGCTTGGCTAGTGCCCCCAAAAAACTAGCCATCCGGAGGCTATTTGAGATTGAGCAACCTGACATTATCCTCCTCCAAGAGACTCTGGGCCCGGCAGAGGACATCTCTCACTGCTTAAACACTCTAGCACCGAGATGGAAGTTCTTGGCCTCAGATGCCTCGGGTCGTTCGGGGGGTCTGGCGATCGGATACAACCCTAAATCAATCAGGATCGATTCATCCTGGGGCGGACAAGGATTCATGGGAGTGGACATCTTCGCTACAGAACTTGGAAAAACACTCCGTATAGTGAATGTATATGGACCTTGTCACCTCAGGGAGCCATTCTGGAGGCATCTGCTAAATCTCTCCTTATTAGCAACGGACCATACCATCCTGGGGGGCGACCTAAATTTTTCTCTGGGTTTCCGTGAATCTTGGGGTTCCATGGCAAAGTGGATTCCATCACCGACTTTATGAGGAATTCCCTAGAACAGACAGATTTTATTGATATCCCCTTACAGAAGCCTATGCCTACGTGGAGGAACAGAAGGGTGGGTACTGCGGCATTGGCTCGAAGACTGGACATATTCCTTCTTAAAGGACCTCTGATTCAGCAACTTCATCACTTCAAACAATGGGTAGGATTTGGGGGTTTATCAGATCACTCCCCTATCTTTCTGGAAATCCTAGGGCCTCACCATAAGCCAAAAGCCCCATTCAAATTCAATCATCTTTGGCTCCAAGATCAAGACTTCATAAAATTGGTCACGGATTACTGGAAGGCTCATCCCATAAACAGAGAAGCATCATTGTCAAAGGGTTTCTGTAAGAACCTCACGGAACTAAAGCACATCGTCATAAACTGGGCCAAGGAGAAGAACAGAAGGGATTCGGCCCAGCTCTCAACAGTTGAAGAAGAGCTGAGAACCCTGCTGGATGAGCGAAACCTGGGTTTCACTTCGGCCGAGGACAAGACCCGACTGATTGAGTTGGAAAATCAGAGATCTACTCTGCTTAGACTAAGAGAGGAAAACCTCAGATTACGTAGCAGGGCTATTTGGCTAAAAGCAGGGGACGAGAACTCTAAATTTTTCCACAACTATGCTAAAGGAAGGAAAGTGGCCAACACTATCTGGAACCTTCCTATACCTGAAGGGGGCTTTGCAGACACCTTTAATAAACTCTCCCAGCTGGGTACCTCACACTTCAGAAGCCTGTACAAAATCCCTCCTGGTTCAAACTTGGCAGAAATCATTGATGTGGCCACACATTTCCCCAGATATGTAAACGAGGATGACTCGGCTGATCTCATGGCCCCGGTAACTTTGGAGGAACTGGAAAACACACTCAAGTGGTTCAAGAGAGACAAAAGCCCCGGCCCTGACGGTTGGTCCATCGAATTTTACCTAGCCTTCTATGACCTGATGGGAGAGGACCTGCTCAGTGTGATAGAGGAAAGCAGATCATCGGGGTGTTTATATCATGCCATAAACTCGACATTCATTGCTCTCATTCCTAAGTCTGACACCCCATCTTCATTTGATGACTTCCGCCCCATCTCACTCTGCAATGTACTCTACAAGATCATATCTAAGATTATTGCTAACCGGCTTAAACCTATCCTATCAAATCACATTGCTCCCCAGCAATTTGCTTTCCTTGAGGATAGGCAGATTCATGAAGCAATCGGGTCCGCCCAGGAAGCCCTGCACTCTATCTGGTCCAAACATCTCAAGTGCACTCTCTTGAAAATTGATCTATCAAAAGCCTTCGACCGGGTCAGCTGGCTTTACATTAAGATGCTCCTTATTCACCTGGGCTTCCCTCTTCCCTTCATAAACTGGATTATGGCCTGTATTACCACTCCGACGTTCAGCATCCTGATCAATGGATCAGCCTCCCACTTCTTTCACTCTGAAAGGGGGCTTCGGCAGGGCTGTCCCCTATCACCCCTTCTATTTCTATTAGTCATGGAAGGACTGAGCCGCATAATCATCTCTGCTACAAGGGAGGGGACTCTAAAGGGACTCAAGATCACCGAAGAATGTTTCCTCACACACCTGCTGTTCGTGGACGATGCACTCATTCTACTGGATGGTAGCATAAGAGACTCACTGACTTTCTCTCGCCTACTACAGCTCTTCTCACGAGCCACGGGCATGCAGGTAAACAGAGAGAAATCTACTATATCACTGGCCCGAACCACAGTCAATGAATCCCAAGCTACTTTACAGGCTTTCCCCTACAGCATTCATCCATTGGACAGGGGTCTAAAGTATCTAGGTTTCTGGCTAAAACCTACTTGCCAGAAGATTGCAGATTGGACTTGGCTGGTATCTAAATTGGAAAAGAGGCTCTCCTGTTGGAGCCACAGATACCTCTCTAGGGCAGGCCGATTAATCCTCATCAAATCAGTGCTGGAGGCTACTCCAGTTTTCTGGATGGCTCTAGCATGGATCCCTAGACAGACGCTGGCTCGCCTCCAGCAGATCTGCAACAGATATCTCTGGGCAGGAAGCCAAGACAAACACATTTTTGCCTGGATAGGATGGCAGAAGATCGCTCTCCCAAAGAAGTGGGGAGGATGGGGTCTAAAAGACCTTCCACTGTTCGCACAAGCTTTGGCAGCAAAAATGAGCTGGGCATTGACAAATAGCCAGAACCTATGGACCCGCCTCTCTTACCACAAATACATTTGGTCCCTTGGCACTCTGGATTGGATCATACTCCCAAATTGGAACAGAACAGGTGTATCATCTATTTGGAAAGCTCTTCTACACTCAATGCCTATGATCAGAGACAACTTGGCATGGAAAATCAGAGATGGGACCCTGGCTAGAATTGGCATCGACCCATGGGTGGGCAGTGGTGGTAGGCACACCCTGCCTCAAGAATTGGTTAATCACTTATTAGCTCACAATATCAAAGTGATTGCCCAGATTGTTGATAGGGAAGCCTCTGATATATTGCACCAAGCCTGAAGGACAGCTCATCAAATAAACCTCCCTCCTAGATGGCATCAGGTATGGCAGACATACAGGGAAGCCCTGATAGAATCACACATCAGAATCACAGAAGGGTCGGATGAACTAATTTAGAGCCAGTCTGAGAGCGGTTTTTAAACCCTAAAGGATGGCTACACCCTACTTATTAGCCACAAGAAGCCAGAGGTAATTTCGACCTGGTGGCACAGCATCTGGAAGCTCTCCGCTTCCCCGCAATCCAAGCTCTTCTTCTGGTGTGTCCTTAAAAACAAGGTGCCCACCGGAGAAAATCTATCGCACAGAGCATACCTCAGACCTTCCTGGTGTGCGATATGCAAAGAAGCATCTGAATCTACAGAACATCTTTTCTTGAGATGCAAGTTGATAATAGAACTGTGGTCAGCTATCAAAAATACCATTTCTTACTCAGGCATCTGGGCGGGCACCGATACAACAGAGGCTTGGACAGACTGGGCATCACGGCATAAAGGAACCAAGACTGTTAACCTTCCTATCCTTGTTTCTTGGCACATTTGGAAAGCTCGCAACCGACTTATCTTCAACGACCAGCCTATTCTCTGGCAATCGGTGGAGGTCGGCATTATAGCTGCTTATAGGGAACTACCAGATCCCCCTCCTCCGCAAGTGCGCCACCCTCACCCACCGCCCCGGATAGACCAAAAAACACCTTAGGAATTTTTCGATGGGGCCGCAAACCAGCAGAGCTGTGGGGGCGGACTCATCATTTACAAAACCGAGCAACATTATTACAAAATTAAAGCAGGCCTGGGAATGGGAACAAACAACTTTGCAGAGCTCATCACCCTCCGTCATTTACTTCACTTTGCTTTGAGTCATCATATCACTTGCATCAACATATTCGGGGATTCAAAAATCATCATAAATTGGTTCAACAACATATCTATTTGTCACATTCACACACTCAACATCATATTGAATGAAGTTCTTGAACTCAAAGCAGCTTTTGACATAATCACATGTTCACACATCTACAGGGAACATAACGAGAGTGCTGACAAACTATCCAAGGAGGCCTCGTTGATGGACAAAGGAGTATGGGAGATCACAGAGGTTCAAGGCAATCAGGAATACAAATACTACCATCGTCCATATAACGATCTGAGATATCAGCATGCACTTGAGCAATAAACAATCTGAAAATTTTTGTACATGTACAGAACAATATTTTTGTAAATTTTTAATCTTGTTTTTGAACAGCAAAGAAAAACCAGCAAGACATATTTTGTAAACAGGTATTTATAGAATATTGGAGGATGACCCTGCGAGGTACATCTGATCTGATATACAGGAACTGAATCTTTTTGGTAACTAACAGGCTCACTGTGTATAGTGACCTCAGGCATATGTGCATAGCATATACAATATGTAATTTTCTACTTAATGAAAGTTACGGATTTTTCCAGTGGAAAAAAATGAAAATGAGGCAAAGTCGGGGTCAGAATCGAGAATACTCTATTTAAAACTACAACCAAACACGACTAACAACTGGTTTTATTATTAAAAACAAGAAAATTTTAACAATAACGAAAAACGCTAAAATCGAGAAAAAAAAATATTATTTTATTCAATTGCAAATTTCAAAAGTCAATAGAAATGGAGGAGTCTTAGAAGATGATCTATCTCCAATAAGAGTTGCATTGATATTAGATATTTTCTTGGCATGCATTTTTTGAGAATTGTAGAAAGTTTGAGTTTGAGATGACTCTTTTCTAAGGCTTTGAAAAGTTTATGCCTTTGTTGGGTTAATTTTGATAACTCAAATAAAGAGATATTTGCTCTAGTTTTCTTCATATCCTCAACTAAATCATATTCAATGTGATCAATTTGAAAAACGTTTTCTTATCAGGATTGGGATGATTATTAAAAATAAATGTAGACACAAGACTAGAAAATTGATTTTGAGTCCACCCTGTAAAACACCCCATAAAACATTAACCATCTTACTAGACTAGGATTCTCCTTTTCTTTCTTGTGATTTCTCACCTTCTTAAGCTTCCACAAAAACCTTAAACATATTTAAAGAATCATCACACAGCTTTCCTGAATGATTATCATTATGTTCTCTGCAGAAGTCATACTATGCATAATCATCAATATTGAATTCTTCAACATTAGTTTGATTGGAATTTGGTGGTTGGTTTCTCCTAAAAGGAGGTTATTTTTGCATATTTATCTTTAATTTCATCATTTTCTTTATTTTTAGCCTTATTATCATCTTTTTCCTTATTATTTATTTTGATATATTAATATATATTAATTATACTTTATTTATTTCTCTTTATTATCCATGCCACAAGGCAGGTGATAACGCAATAGGTTCAACCTTTAACCATGGATTAATTTTTATTTAACTAAAAATTAAAACACAATGTATAAAGTTCACATTATCAAATGAAATTAATTTATTTTTTTTACATATTATAACTTTATTATTTAAATTTTGATTGGTTTATTGGATTTTAATCTTATTTTGTAATCATGATGATATACAGAGTTGCACATGTCAGTAACTAAGTTTGCAAAACACATGGTGCATGTTAGTGCAATAGGATTTTATTTACTTGAACTCACATTGGCCAATAATTTCTGCGACGTATGTTTTTTATTGCTAAACGAATTTGTTCTATATTTGTGATCCAGGAGGATCTCGTCAGATCAGTTGCACAGGTCATCGTCAGTGTTCAGTGTCGTCGTCAATTCAGTTCGATGTCGTTCGCTTCGACGTTGTTGATTATGGATCAGGTTGTTCATGTAATATGGTTTTTCATGGTGTTCAGTTGAGATGGTTTAGAACCTGGTTGTCGACATGAGTTCATCGACAGTTCCGCCAGGATTTGGTCGACGACATGTGTTTGTTGTTCGCCTCGCAATATTTTGGTGTTGACATGGATTTTGCCGTCCACTCTCGGGTTTTGATGTCGATAAGTTTGTCATCATGCGACAAATGTCACTAATGTCGCTTGGTGATGATTGATGTAAATGGGTTGATAAACTTTATGTATTAAACCCTAATCTACATCTAAACCAAAACCTAATGCTAAAACCTAACCTAAGTCTAAACCATAATACATTATAAATCATGGTATTAGAAACCTATGCCTAAGTCCTAAACTAACCTATCATACCTTATTCAAACATTGTAAACCATGTGTTAACACAAAAAAAAACTAGCCTAATTAACCCTCAGGCACTATCCAAATTGCACGAGCAACCTAACCACGTCGGAGAAACATGTGACAGGGTTTGGATAGATCGTCAGGTTAACCACAGTCATTTGACCGCATCGGAGATTTCACCGCAGTGGAGGACATGTGAACGCTATAGCGGGGTTAGGTGGTAACCGCCAGGTCTCGGAACAGCCACAGAAACCGTTGATATGTGAACGCTTGGGAACCGCAATTGTGTCGAAGGTAAGCCACCAGATTTAACCGTGTGGAAAGAACGTGGACACATGCCAACAATCACCGCGAGGGTAGCCGGAACCGCCGGGGAAGACCGCGGAGGTGGAAGCCTAAGATTAGACCATGGCTGGTCACACGCAACCGCCAAACCTCCTCCACCTGGTTAGCTAAACACCAGTGGTTATGTGGTTATCATATGGTATTTTTGGGTTTTTCTAATGCAGTTTGTTAATACAGCTAATGTGACCACCAAGCAACCAGCCTAGGTGTCAATTGCCAACAAGACTAAGATCTAAAACTCATCCTCAGGCAATCAATTCATCTTCAATTCATCTAAAGAGGTTTTTATGTAGCTACATGCCTATAAGAAGCGGTTTTCCTTCATTGATCAAGAGGAGAGTGGTTTTGACCTTTATTTGCAGATTCTAAAGGTCATAGGCAGTTTTGTTTTCAGTGTAACAAGAGCATCCAAAGTCAGAATTGGGAACCGTGACAGGGGTTGGAAAGATGGTTCAGAGAGACATCTGTTAACAGTGATTAGAAGTGCCTGTGTACACATTCAGTCTAGTCTATTTTATGTGTAATCAAACTCCTTGGTTTAGAAGTGTATTATCGCATTTAGAAAATTTCTAGTGATAAAACTAAAATCCAGTTAGCTACACTTAGAATGGGGGGAACAACTTTAATCTGGTGGGAAAGTAAAACTTAGATAGATGTAAAGCATAAAGGAAAAGTCATCTCTTCATGGTCTAAGTTTTTAAAAGCTCTTAGGAAACAATTCTATCCTTTAGGATACATGCAGCAAGTTGTTATTGATTGGTAGCATTTGAGGCAAGGTAAAGGGCAGAGTGTTCAGGATACTCAGGAATTCAGAAAGAAAGCACTGGCGCTTGGTATTTCATTTGATACATGTGAAACTTTGTTAAAATACATCAGTAGTTTACATTCATATTTGCAGCATACATTATTGATGTCTAATCCTGATGATTTTGATGAAGTGTGTGTTCAGGCCATACATATTGAATCAGGTGGTAGACCATTCAAGTTTTTATCGCAGTCATCCAAAGAGTTGGAAATCAAAGATTCCAATGACAGTAAGGGGAAGAACATTTCAAAGAGAAAGAAATCAACGATCGTTCAGAAGGAAAGACCTACTTGTTCTCATTTCCAGACAATCGGTCATGATGAATCAAAGTGTTGGAAACTTCATCCAGAACTTAAGCCCAAAAAGTTCCTTAAGGAGAAGGATGAAAAGAAGGCCATTGCAGTAGTCCAGCAAGATCTAGGGTCAGATTCAGGTGATGAAAGGAGGATAACCGCTATGGTTACGACAGGTAAAACTTATGACACTGGGTTAAGTTCAAAAACTATTGCATCTTCATCTAACATAAATCCTTCAAATAAGGATAAAAGAGTTGAATTGTTTAACATAAGGATAACTTCTAAGCATACAAAGATAGATACAATGTTTGACAATGGATCACAAGTGAATTTAATCTCTGAATATTTAATTAAAAGTTTAGGTTTGGAAACACGGAATCATCCAAGACCTTACCGATTAGGATGGCTAAATAAATCAACTCATATAAAAGTCACCAAACAATGTCAATTAAGATTTTCCATTACAGCTAATTACATTGATGAAGTGGAATTAGATGTGGTTCCAGTAGACATATGTGGAATTGTCTTAAGAAGTCCTTATCTTTATGAACGTGATGCAGTATTTTACAGGAGAGAACATAAATATCACCTTAAGAAAGACAAGGTTGAATTTATTGTTAGGGCACATCAAAACAAAAATCACTTAAATTCAGTTAATGTTAATCAAATGAAGAGATTAATAAGTTCAAACAAGAGATTTGTAATCATGTGTGTAAAGGATCAACATGACAATCAACGTGATGCTTGTTTAAGTTATGAGACTCAGCTTAAATATGGTTTGATTAAAGAGATAGAAACTATTCCAGTTCTATGTAAAACCAAACATCTTATTCATAAGCAGGGATTACAACATGAATTACAATTTCTGCCGAAAGCTCCTTTTCCTAATGTTAGAATGAATCAATTTAGTTCAAGTTTGGAAATAAACAGTTGCATGGATACAAGTCAATATTGGGGAAAATCAGTGTTCAATTTCTCTTGTATTGTGTCGCCAGTTCATGTTTCAAACAGTTTGGAAACTTCTTTTCAAGTGGAGAGGAAACCTATTTGTTTTCATATCAAAGCCTTTTCTAAAGCAGTGTCAAAGTGTCTAAGGGAAACTTATGAATCAGGGGAAAGTGCTAATCAATGGAAACTTCATTTAATAAATGAAGGAAAAGTGATTCAAACAATCAACAGCTAATTCAATACTTTCATAATCAAACTAAGTTGCAGCAGATTTCACCTTATAGTTTGATGGGTTCATTGCAGTAAGTTCACTTACTAATCAGGAAGCAAGAAAGTATGTTTAATCAAGTAGCTGGTTTAATATCAAGAATATCTTTTATTGTATCTGTTATTCCGCAAAATAGATTGTTAATACATGTTGATGGTATTGAACAACATCTAGTAGAGATTGTTTTCAAAGATGATTATGAATCACTAACTCATGGTTCTTCGTGGAAAGAAATCAATTGTCATGTTCATAAAAGGTTGTTTTCCCATCATATGGAGGAAACAGGTCACCAAATCAAAATGTGCCATGGTCAGCATCATCAGGGTCATCACTTGTAAGTGACTGATCGAATGTATTGTTACATTATCAAGTCAATGTAGAAATAGAGGGAGATCTACCCTCATCGACTATCTGTTTAGTTAAACTTTTGTGGTCCAAAAGCTTTCAAGTGGAGAGGATTGATCTAGGAGGATCTCGTCAGATCAGTTGCATAGGTCATCGTCAGTGTTCAATGTCATTGTCAATTCAGTTCAGTGTCGTTAGCTTCGACATTGTTGGTTATGGATCAGGTTGTTCAGGTAATATGGTTTTTCATGGCATTCAGTTGAGATGGTTTAGCACCTGGTTGTCGACATGAGTTCATCGACAGTTATGCCAGGATTTGGTTGACGACATGTGTCTGTCGTTCGCCTCGAAAGATTTGGTGTCGACATGGATTTTGTCGTCCACTCTCAGATTTTGATGTCGACAAGTTTGTCATCATGTGACAAATGTCACTAATGTCGCTTAGTGACAATTGATTGTAAATGGGATGATAAACTTTATGTATAACACCCTAATCTACATCTAAACCAAAACCTAATGCTAAAACCTAATCTAAGTCTAAACATAACACATTACAAATCATGGTATAAAAAACCTATGCCTAAGTTCTAATCTAACATTCAAACATTGCAAATCATGTGTTAACACATAAAAAAAACCTAGGCTAATTAACCCTTGGACATATGTTGCAAAACATTACAAACAATCCATAACACTGTCCAAACTGCGCGGGCAACATAACCGCGTCGGAGAAACATGTGACAGGGTTTCCGTAGACCGTCGGGTTAACCACAGTCAGTTGACTGCGTCAGAGCTTTCATCGCAGTGGAGGACATGTGAACGTTGTAGCGAGGTGAGGTGGTAACCGCCATGTCTCAGAAATGCCACAGAAACCGTTGATATGAACACTTAGGAACCGCAACTGCGTTGGAGGTAATCTGAAAAATTTAATCGTGCGCAAACAATGCGGACACATGCCAATAGTCACCACGAGGTAGCCAAAACCTCCAAGGAAGACCGCGGAGGTGGCAGCCTGCAGTTAGACCGCGACTGGTCACATGCAACCGCCAAACCTCCTCTGCCCGGTTAGCTGACTACTAGTGGTTATGTGGTCATCATATGGTATTTTTGGGTTTTTCTAATGCAGTTTGTTAATACAACTAATGCGACCACCATGCAACCAGCCTAGAACAATGTAAACTTTGAAACGGGAACTGATATTGTTACCAGTTTCGTAGAGATAGAAAAAAAGTGACCTGATTTTGAAAAGGGGTGATGCAGAACACACATGTTTTTCTTAGAGCATAGTTTTTGGCACTTTAATTTTTTTTATGTACATTACGTTTTAGAATGGTAGTGATTTTCATGCTGATTTTAAAAAGTGGGTATTCTGCATCACACCCTTTTTTTAAAAGACCTATTTTTTGACTTTAAATTTTTTAATGTATGAAATGTAAATAATTATTTTCTAAATTTGACAATTTTTGAAGTGGTTGTTTTCTTCATATTTTCTTGTTTTTTATTTTAATTTTAATTTTTTTGTAGTGAGGTTTTTATAGTTTTGCATTTTTAAATTAGAAAGTCGATATTTTGAATTTTCGATATTCTACATATTTATACATCCTTAATTAATTTTTCAATCCACATGAAATAATTGTTTCTAAAAAACAATATTTTATAACAATGGACATAAAAATAACCATTTTTAACATAAATATAACAAAAAACTACACGTTTTGATAATTTTTTGCTAGAATTGAAATGTCAAAATCACAATTTTTATACGAAAATTTTAACTAAAAATTGTTAAATAATAGTTTTTTTTATAAATTTCATGTCAAAAAATTAACAATAATCATTTTTTTCAAAAAATAATGATTAACTTAAAAATCAATGCGAAAATCACATATTACAAATATTGAACGCATAACAACCTTAATTGAGTGTTTATTCTTCTCCTAAAATGTCAAAGTCAAAACATTGCAAAGCTTGATTTCCGAGCATAACTTAAATTTAATCAACAATGCCACGTAATCCAAACTCTTCGTCCTCTAGAGTTTCATCATTGTCTTCTTCCACAATATTTTTTGCTTCCTTTTGCTCATTTTCTTCTTCTAATGGATTCTTGATGTCTGCGAATCTCCCAATGTATGTCTTTCCAAACATTCCATGTAATGGTGGTTGGGGTTCCTTTGCCTTTTTTTCCCCACGTGATTCACTAAAGTCCCCTTTCTTCAACCCAATTTCTTGCATTGCATCTGGAAGAAATTGAAGAGCATTAATTCTTTGTTGAATGAAATTGCACTGTAATGGATCTTTTTCAATTGCAATGCAATTTCTTCCTTTTTAAAGGCAGCATGCTAGCGTTTTACCTAATTATCAAGCACAAAAGAAATAATGAAGTAAATTAGTACAATGACATATTAATTAAAAAATAACATATTGAAATTCAATTCCATATAATAAAACTTACCTGAGCGAGAAAATAATTCCAGAACCCAATCTCCTTCATTTGAACATATGTCTATAAGATAGTTAATCAATAATTGTGGTTTTTTATAAATGTTAACTATCTCTCATTTTGCTTCTTTGTCTTCATATGTTAGTTTTCTCACAACAGCATCATAAGTCAGTATTTGGCTATGACTCTTTCCGTCTATCCGATTAAAAATCATAGACATATGGCTATCATCTTTTGCCCAACTATCAATATGAAGGAACTCACAATTATTTATAAATTGTTGAACTTCATTGTTAAGAAGATTTGACTTTTGCCTATAACATGAAATAGTAGAAGTTCAATTAACTTGTACATAAATGAATTTTTCAACATTAATCAAAGATACATTTTAAACGTCTTACCATGTAAGCTGCATCCTTGAATTTGTTTTCCCCTTGAAACTTGACAATATCATTGCCAATTGTGTGTCTGAATGAAATGTCACAAATCTCCATAATGGTGATGACATGACTTCTACAAATCCGGAAACCACTTTACTAAGAGCTTGATAAGTACATAGTAAATGTTTGGAATATTGAAACCATGGGGAATATCTTCAATAACTAGGGCATACTCCCTTTTCGGTATGAGTTTAGCAATGTCTTCACAGTCGTCTTGTATTACTTGATATTGAATAGTGTCTAGCCCATTCCAAATGAAATGATTAAGAGTTGGATCAAGTTCAACATTTTTAATACGTTGCTTCCTCAGTCTTTCTATATTTATTTTTTCAATAAAGGTTTTGAAACTATCTGGTGCTCAATTATCATCCTTCCTCATCTTTTATAAAATAAACAAATATATGTGTAAGTTATAAATTAAAAATAGTACACAGATGAATAAAAATGAATGTATAAATCAAGATACCTTTTTAAATGCAAGATAAAAAGATTTTAATGTTGATGTAGAACTTGAATCTGGATAGTTGCGTACAACATCATCCCAACTATCTTCATTCAACAATTTAACCATTTGTTCTTGAATTTTCATGTAAACTTTGTGACTACATAAATAAAGTAACAAAAAGTTAATATAATGATATGTATAACAAATACTACCAAGAACATGTTTTATTTAAAAGATAACTATAATCTAGAAATAAATAAAAATAATTCAGCAAACTTACTTTTGAAATTCTTCAAACATTTCCTCCAATGATAATTCCCTTGACCTCACATGAGATAATATTGTTTTGACAATTTTTTCATCTTTCACTCCTTGCATCGCCCTCCAAGGTGTGATAGTCATATCGTCTGGAAGTTGCTTCATTTCAGGAGCTGATTTACTATTGCTACATATCAATGGCTTAGACTTTTTGATCCTCTGGTTTTTAATGCCAATGTCTTCCCACATTCTAAAAATCTCATCAATCAACTTCCAAACATCTTCAGTTCTAAATGCCAATTGGAAAATGTTATCAACACCTCTGAATAAATCACTATTTTTGTTGCATTTTCCACCTTTTGAATTGATTTTCTCTTCAATTTGATAGCCTATTTCCATACAACATTCCTTTCAGAAATCTGCAGTAACATTTATCCTATCCCCACCACATTTTTCTTGAAATTCACTATGAATAAATCTAACCCTTTGGATGAAAGTCATAAACATCCTATATTCATTATCTGAATTATGATCCCATGCCACTAACTTTGTTTCTGTTTCTGATAAACCAGCATAAATGATACATTTCATTGTTTCAAAACGTGGGCTATTAGGATATTCATCCATCAATTGTCTTTGAGCTTTTACAGAATGGTTCCGCCCAAGCACATAATAATTGTATTCAAAACATTTTGACTTATCAAATGCTTGTTTGTTGGGAACTTGAAGTGGATCAACAAGAAGCACATAACTAACCACATGAGCATATGGATTGTACCTCATCAATGTCTTCAAGTTGTGAACATGCAAATGATGTGGCTTTCTAACTTGATATTGACATTGTCCTTCACTTGCCTTATAGGTTTGTCTGACATTAAGCTGAAATGTATGACCACCATCAATTAAGTTTCTCTTTGTCAAATTCTGTCAAATGGCATTTTGTTTTGTTTTGATAATGCCATCATCTAAATAAGTGCCTGGTGTAATGATTTCTCTGCTTTCTTTTGAAGTTTCACTAGGTTCTTGGCTGCTGGTAATGACAACTTCAAAATCTTCAACTTTACTTTTCTTCGTCATAACATTCTCAACAGATTTATTCTTGGGCATTGTTACTTTTGGTATTTTACAGCTCTTCTCAGTTTCAATGTCATCTTCAGTAATGGCAACATATGCTTCACTGTCAGTTTCAACTTCATCGTCCTCAAAAGTAACTTGTTTACCCTTGCTAGATTTATCCACCTGAGGCCTTTTTTCTAATTCTTTGGATGTAGTTTTATAGCATCATCAATTACTACATTTTGCTTGTTTTCCATATCTTCTTCTGACACTGAGTAAAAACTGTTGACAACTTTCATGATATCATGCTCTATGAAATGAATGCCTCCCAACCTAATTAAACAACTTTCAACAAAATTCTACCAAATAAAATATCATATGTCAATAAAAACGAAGTTAAAAAAATATAGCGAGACACTTTCAAGAACGCAAAATACAAATATAAATAACAATACTTACGATGTTTTGTGTCATCTCATTTACGATTTGTTTACACAACTTTGTAGATACCTCTGTCGTGTCATACAATGAATATGATAGTCGGTATTTAATCCTTTCATGTGACTTGGGAGCTTTTGTAAGTATGTAAACAACTTCAGTGTCCGGTACCGAACACATATCTATGACTCTTCCCATCACCTCA
The DNA here is from genome assembly GCA_031772625.1 of Pinus tabuliformis. Taxonomy (NCBI): domain Eukaryota; kingdom Viridiplantae; phylum Streptophyta; class Pinopsida; order Pinales; family Pinaceae; genus Pinus; species Pinus tabuliformis. The sequence continues at coordinate 260,499,646 of CM062817.1, read as the reverse complement.
AAAGTTCCATTATTATTCGGTATATCAATATATAGATATATATTCACATGTGTGCTTTCTCTTTCTTTCACATACCAAATTCTTGATGGAAATTTCACCTCTTTGAAATTCTTCTAGTCTAAAATCATCTTCTTATCACTTGAGGCACTTAAAAGATTTGTAGCCATGAGCTCAGGTGGAGTTCGTTCACTAATTTTTCTTGAAAATGCACCTTTAAGAGTCTTTGGTCCAGAAAGATTCACAGAAATTTTCTTTGATGCCATTTTCCTGAAAAATAGAAACACATAAATCAGTAAATAACAAAAACATATTAACTTAAATTAACAACGAAAATATATCATAAATTTTTTATTTATATAATCAGAATCGCCCAGTCACCCCTAACGAGTGGGCAGGCGGGGGGTCGGGTGAGGGACGGCGGGGCAAGGTGGGCAGTCAGGCGGATGAGGGCGGGCGGGCCAGGTGGGTGTGGGCGAGAGGGGTGCGTGGGTGTGGATGAGCGGGCGGGCGATGGGGGCGAGCATGCGAGGGGGGGTCGGCCAAGGTGGGTCGGCCCCCAACCTCCCCATCCTCACCCGCACCCGGCCCCCTTGACCCACCAACCTCCCGATTCCCACCCGCACCCAGCCCCTTTCCACCCCCACGCACCCACGCCAACCCTCTTCCCTGACACCCACCTGCCTCTCCCCCACCCCTATCGCCCCCCCTCACACACTCCTTCACCCACTCACACCCACCCGCCTCTCCCTCACCCTTCTCGCCCCCCCCACCTACTCGACCCCTCCCACACCCCCTCACACTGCCCACCCCCTCACACACTAGGCACTCCCGCGCACCGTCGCCCACGGCCTCCCCTTCCCTACCCACACTTCCACTCGCCCTCGTTCTCCCTCGCCTTCCCCTTCTCTGCTCGCCCCCTCACCCGCACACCCTCCTCGCCCACACTCGCCAACGCCGCCCCCCTTACCCGCCCATCCGCCCATGCCCTCCCCCCGCTCCGCCACCCTCCGCCCCTTCAGCCGCCGTCCCCCACCCACATCCGCCTCGGCCACCCCAACCCACACTCGCCCGCCCACATGCCCACACCCGCCCCCTCAGCAGCCCTTCCTCGCCCACGCCCACGGCCGCCCCCTCACCCGAACGCCCTCCGCACCCCCTCACCACCCTCCCCACCCACACCCACCCTCCCCCAGCACCCCCACCCACCCCCCTTCGCCCTCCCCGCATGCCGCGCCCTCCCCACCCGTCCTCGCCCATGCCCACGACTGTCCCACCCCCGACTCGCCCGCCCGACCTCACCCACGCCCACGCCCGCCCCACCCCCTCACCTAGCCCCTCACCCGCCCACCCGCCGTTGCCTACGCCTGCCTCACCCCCTCACCCGACCTCGCCCATGCCCACACCCACCCCACCCCCTCACTCAGCGCCTCACCCTCCCTCCCGGCCGGTGCCACCCCGGCAACTCCCCCGCCCCCCCAAGCCCATCCCCACCCGCACCTGCCCCCCTTCCATGTCCACGCACCCACACCCGCCCTCCCCCGGCACGCCCACCCGCCCCCCTTTGCCCACCCCACATGCTGCGCCCTCCCCACCTGTCCTCGTCCTCGCCCACGACTGTCCCACCCCCTCACCCACCCGCCCAGCCGTCCACACCCACACCCACACCCGCGCCACCCCCTCACCCGGCCCCTCACCCGCCCACCCGACCTCGCCCACACCCACACCTACCCCACCCCCTCACTCGACCCCTCACACGCCCTCCCGGCCGGCACCACCCAGGCGGCCCACCACCCCGCTCGATCGGTGGTCGGGCAATTCGAGGCCTGCACCACGCTGGCGGCTCGCCCCCCTGCCCAGCCACCGGTCGGGTGGGGGGGGGGCGGGCCACTGATCGGGCGCCAGCCGAGAGTGGGGCATGGGCGGTGAGGAAGGGTGGGCGAGGGAGGGCGTGGGCGAGGAGGGTGGGCGAGGGAGGCCGTGGACGAGCGTGGGCAGGGGTGAGGGTGGGGAGAGCCTGGGTGAGGGGGAGGGTGTGGGGGGGAGGGTGGTTGAGGAGGAGGGCGGGCATGAGGGGGTGGGGAAGGAGGACGAGGAGGAGGGCGTAAGGGTGAGGGGGTGGGTGAGGGGGAGAGCGTGCGGGTGAGGGGGTGGCAAGGGTGGATGAGGGGGAGGGCATGTGGGTGGGAAGGGCGGATGAGGGGGAGCACGTGTGGGTTAGGGGGCATGAGTGGGGGGGGGGTCGATGTGGGGTGTAGTCGAGTGGGTGTGGGGGATGAGGGTGAGGGGAGGGGCGAGTGGGTGTGGGGGGATGAGGGTGAGGGGAGGGGCGAGTGGGTGTGGGTGAGGAGATAGGGTCGGTTTGGGCGCATGGAGGTGGAAGGGGGGCAGGTGCGGGTGGGGATGGTAAGGTTAGCGAGTCATGTGGGGATGTGGGGGTGAGAGGTCTGGGGGGTTGGGGACACCACGGCAGCCCACCCACGGCTATTAGGCGATTGAGTTTGATCAGGCCCACCATGCTCATGACGGACGTAATTGTTATTTTGGCTTAGAAAAATTGTTAAAAAAAAAAAGAAATCATTAAACTAATTTAGTATAAAAAAATTCAAAGAAAAAAATTTAACTTACCTTTTAATTGTGAGAATTCTTCGTTGAATATGTTGTTGATAGCAATGTAGCTGCTCCACAAATTTATGAGTCTTTCAACGAACTTTAAAAACCCTGGATGTGATGTGAGTAATAGTGATAATGAAATTTAATATATAAGTGAAATTATGGAGATGTTTTACCGTACAATTAATGTGGGATAATTTGTTTTAAAATATTATAAAACGAATATTGTAGAACTGTTTTACAACGGTTTGAATGTAGGATTAATTTGTTTTAGAATATATTAAAAAATAAATATATATATATATATATTATTTCAATCGTTTAGTAAATATTATATACTTTAACTATTAAAATAATTAATGTAGAAGTTGTAGGTTACAATTTTAATTTTAATGATTTATTTCATAAAAAAAATTAGTTTACATTTTTCAATAAATTGTAGAATAAAATAATGAAGGTAAATAAATCTAACAAACTTTTTGGAGGGAAATATTTTCGCGAAAATTTTGGGAGGGAAATATTTTAGCGAAAATTTCTGGAGGGAAAATTTCATTCTTTAAGCTATATAATATCTTTAGGAGACTCTCCATTTGTATCATTCAACATCTTCTATTTGAAAGGGATGGATTGTTCTGATAGTGAAGTTTTGATTTATACACCATCAACATCTTCATCGCTTAACAACTCTATTTATATTGATGAATATAGCGGGAATTCTTCCACTATGAATAGAAAGTCAATTCTTCCACTTAGTCCTGATTTTAAGGACTATGAGAGCAACACTGATGAAAGAGGGGATGGAGAATTTCAAATAAATAAAGAGTCACAGATTCCACTTAGTCCTACTTCTAAGGACTATGAAAGCAGCAGTGATGAAGAGCATGATGATGAAGTTCAAAAGTATGGAGTGTCACGATATCCACTTAGTCCTAATTTTGAGGACTATGAGAGCAGCAGTTTTGAAGAGCATGATGGTGAAGTTCAAAAGAATGGAGTGTCAGGGTGTCCACTTAGTCCTAATTCTGAGGACTATGAGAGCAGCAATTTTGAAGAGCATGATGGCGAATTTCAAACGAATGGAGTGTCACGGTGTCCACTTAGTCCTAATTCTAAGGACTATGAGAGCAGCAGTGATGAAGAGCGTGATAACGAATTTCAAAAGAATGGAGTGTCAAAGTGTCCACTTAGTCCTAATTCTAAGGACTATGAGAGCAATAGTGATGAAGAGCATGATGATGAATTTCAAAAGTATGGAGTATCACAGTGTCCAGTTAGTCTTGATTCTAAGGACTATGAGAGCAACAGTGATGAAAAGCGGGATGATGAATTTCAAAAGATTGGAGTGTCATGGTGTCCACTTAGTCCTAATTCTAAGGACTATGAGAGCAACAGTTATGAAGAGCGTGATGATGAATTTCAAAAGAATGGAGTGCCACAGTGTCCTCTTAGTCCTAATTCTAAGGACTATGAGAGTAGCAGTGATGAAGGATAGGATGATGCACTTAGTCCTAATTCTAATGAGTATAAAGGTAGCAGTGACAAAGGACAGGATGTAGCATCTTCAATAAGCAAACACTCATATTTTCGACGTAGTCCTAATTCTATGGACTATGAGAGTAGCACTGACAATGCACATGATGAAGAATATCCATTAAACATCGAGTCAAATTTCCCATTCATTCTGAATTCTAAGGACTATGATAGTAGCACTGAAGAAGGGGAAGATGAAGAATATCCTCCAAGTCAATATTTGAAAAGCAGAGCTGATCATAGTGTGTATAACATTCCTCTTAATGATGATGAAAATCCTTATACAAATGATGATTCAATGATGGAGATGTTGCCAAGCAGACCTTTTCATATCAATGCAAGCTGTTCTAGTTATACAAGGGGTAGAGAAGAATATCTGACGAGAAGAAGTTCTATCAGCGCTCTCATTTCAAGGGAATTTTGCCAAAAAAATTGCTTGAAACATATGGATTTCACATTTGCATTAGAAAGCAGGAAGAGATATTTGTCAATGAATAAAAGCATGCAAAATTCATATTTAGTTGGGTGCATGCAATCTACATTGTCAGGTTATGATTATCATATTAGGACTTTATTTATGTGTAGAAAAGCTTTCAAAATGTTTCATTTGATTGGGAATTTTCGTCTCTCGAGAATTCAAGAAAATTTGGAAAAGGATCCCACATTTTATTCAGAAGTACATCATAAAAGACAGTTTGGGCCATTATCGAATACTGCAATGTCATGGATGAAAGATTTCTTTTCAAAGCATGGAGAGTGTATGTCAAATAGAGAGACAATACATATTCCAGATAATTTTTCAAGACGAAAAGTCTACAACTTATAAAAAGAATATGCAGAAGGTGCGGAGGGACATGGCCGGTTTATTACATATCAATATTTTGTGAAGTTATGGAAGAAAGAATTCAACAATGTTTGTATTCCTAAGAAGACAAGGATGGGGATTTGCAGTACATGTGCTTCTCTTAAATAAAAAAGGGACAAATGTGAAGGGTCAGAAATAGGTAAGCATTCATAACTTCAACTTCTAAACTTGTATAATCATCAACTATGAAAACATATTTCTTAATGAATTTTTTTTATGTTGTGTAGATTTAATTGTCAAAGAACTTCAGGAGCATCGCGAACAACAAACAAACGAAAGGAAGAAGTTGCACAAGCATCGAAAGAAGTGTTATGATAATCCGAATAAATATTTGTGTTTGATAATTGATGGTATGGACCAGAAGAAAACACTTTTACCACATTTTATTCGCACACCCAAAAATTTAAAGGAGGAAAGTTTTATTCAGTTTCACTTGGTCAGTTGTGTGGTCTTCAATGGGAAAATGTTGCCAAGGGTGTACTTCACAGCTCCAAATATTCATAATGATACAAATATGACCATAACCATAATTCATGAGGTGATTTCTCATTGGTCTGGTAATCTTCCTGAAGTTTTGTATCTACAATTGGACAACACTTGCCGTGAAAACAAAAATCAAGTTTTTTTTGGATATCTAAACATGCTTGTTGAAATGAGAATTTTTCAAAAGGTAAAGGTTGGTTTCCTTCTTGTTGGGCACACTCATGACCATATTGATCATATGTTCAGTCGTTTTTCAGTCACATTGAGGAGGAAGGAAGTTGGGAGCTTGCCATCACTAATTGAATGTATTAAGAAATCATACATGCCAGAGCCTACTTTTGATGTGTTGGAAGAAACTGTTGACATGCAAAGGTTTATTCTGGGATCATATGGTGAGGGGAAATGCATTGAACAACTTAATGACATCAGCTTCTAACATCAATTTCGTATCAAAAAAATTGATGGGAAAACAATAATATGGGGCAAGAAGTATTCAGCTAATGCAGAATGGGCACCGTCATCAGGTTTGCAATTTTTGAAGTTCATTCCAGATCATCTAATATTTGCATCAAAAATATTGTTATTACAATCAGTTGGTGAAGTTCAGAATGCACGCAGACAGAATAGACATATAAATTATTCTGATTGCCTGGAAGAAATTAAAAAATGTATTAGATATACATATGAGTACTTTGACATTGCTGATTCAGTTTGGTGGGAGTCATTTTTCAATAATCAAAGTGATATCATTTCAACAACAACAAATGAAGATATACCTTTGAAATATCCATTTATTTGGCCACAAAATGTGTCGAATGAACATGAGGAAATAAACATTGTTGAATAGCAATAATCTCAAGGTGTTATTAATTCTTCACAAGCAGCAGAAAGAGAGCTGTATTGGTTCCAGAAGATCTCGTGCACAACGTGAAGCCATGGAAGACCTTTACAGGGGTTCATTACAGGATATTAAGGAGGGTTTCATGATTGCAGTGCTAGCAAATGGAGATCCCAATGGCTATACATTCTGGGTTGCTAAAGTTATAAAGGTCTTTACAGAAAATGAGGATGTTACAAGTGTTGAAGTACATTGGTATGCCACAAATACACACCCATTCAATGGTGTGTATAAGCCAGAGATGGTAGTTGACAAAAAAAAAATGGCGGAAAGAGAAAAAGAAAGGGTACAAATATAAATCATCGCCGCACATACATATTAAAATTGGAGGATGTTGACATACTTGTTTATGACTTCAATTTAACAAAGAGAGGAACTCTTCGCTTCAAGACGATAGAGATTCTGAAAAGGTTGTTACCAGAAGGAACAGTGTTGAAATGGGAGTCTGCTAAAACCAGTCGTAGATCTAGAAGAATTTTGAAACCTAAAATGTTGGGCATGCATGTGGACTCAGATGGGGCACTAGCTGATGAAAGAGAAGAATATGGAACATCTTCTTCAGCATCCAGTCACTCATCTGAAGATGTGAATTCTGATGGTGTGCAAGAAAATATGAGTGATTTTGAATAATTGTTTAAGACAGTTTATATAACTGATGTATGCATCGTATCTTCAAATAAAATTAATGATTTCCATATGGTGTTAAATGAGAAGTTATGAGGCATTTTTATGTTGTTGGATTATACGTCTTAATTATGATAAATTTTATTGTTTAAAATATCTACAATGCAATATTAAATTAGAGATATAATGTATGTTTTATTCAATATACAAATAATGACTTTTGAATTCATTTAGTGATGTAATTTGTTCATAATGTCATGGTTTTTTAATTTTATAGTTGAAAAAATTTCAATTTCTTTTGTATCTAGCATGTTATGATTGAAAACATGTTGAATTTATACTTAGGAAAGAAAAATGATATTTTATCAAAAACATTAATGTGTTTTTTCCTCATAAACAACTTTGTTTAGCACATAAAAATTTGGTTTTACTAGCATTTTTTTTAAATTTTGAAAATTGACCTTAAAAAAAGAAATCATTGTTCCAGTATCATCACTTTCGTTTTGAAACTATATTTTGCATGAAAATTTCATAGTAAATTTCTTAGTCACTGCCATTTTTAAAACATGTTCAAAATTGATGCCTAAAAAATAAAAACATCGTTCCAGTATACACACTTTTCGTTTAGCATTGTTTTTGATGTTTTTTCGGGGTTTTTTTGCTAGAGTTCCCGTTTTGAGTTTATAATTCTCGTTTCAAAGTTTACATTGTTCTAGGTGTCAATTGCCAACAAGACCGAGCTCTAAAACTCATCTTGAGGCAACCAATTCATCTGCAATTCATCCAAAGAGGTTTTTATGTACTTGCAGACCTATAAGAGGCGATTTTCCTTCATTGATCAAGAGGAGAGTGGTTTTGACTTTTGTTTGCATATTCTAGAGGTCATAGGCAGTTTTGTTTTCAGTGTAACAGGAGCATCCGGTGTCGGAATTAGGAACCGTGATAGGCATTGGAAAGCTGGTTCAGAGAGTTATCTGTTGACAGTGATCAGAAGTGTCTGCATCACATTCAATCTAGTCTATTTTCTGTGTAATCAAACTCCTTGGTTTCAATCCTAATAAAGCGGCCACCCATCTTGAAAGCAGACCCAGAGACGTAGTCCATCAGGGATGAACTCCGTAATCAACTTTGTTGTCTGGTATCGCTGTGTTTTTACTATTTTTAATCCTGTTATGCATCTTTCTTAAGTTGAATCAACTGTCGTAAAGTCTTCTTCTCAAGTAGTTTTCCTCAATTTATGCACTTTCAGCTAACATTCAAATCGTTAATGGTTAATCAATTCTACATCAGTTTTAATTTATTATCATTTTAGATCAATTCACTTCATTTGACACGACCGCACCCCATTGCAAGACCCATCTTATCCTTGTTTTTGCTGCTTCTCAGGTTATTAGTAACATGAATTTTGTCTCTCTCCTTGCAAGGTTAGGGATTGGAATCTAATTAACAAGCAGCAGAACGCAACATACATAATCTATGTGGAAGAAATAAAACACTTGCTACTCATCATAATCTTCAGTCAACATTACACATCATTTCGAATGCTATACACATCCTCCATCATACATGAATCATGTATGCTCATACGAGGCAGATTTTGTAAAATAGTCTGGTGATCAACTGCAATCAAACTTTTCCTAGCAAAAATAACCTCCTTTTTTTTAAACGAGGTACATAACACTTTAATCAACTAGAACTTCGATTATAGGAACAATGAAATAAATTAAGTTTTAATTTTTATTTTTTAACCATGATTCTGCGAATAATATTTATTTTAATTTTTTAAATGAGCCATGAGCAGAATTCACACTTGGGATGGTATTGTATTCATATGATATAAGGTTAATTTAATGCAGTTTTGTTGTTACTATGGGATATACTATACATATTCCTAATGTGCTATAATTAAGGTATGTATACTATACATATTCCTAATGTGCTATAATTAAGGGATATATACCATACCTATTCATAATGTGAATATGCATTAATAGGGTAACAAAATCAATAAACATATAATATATTATATAACATTAAAAATTACTTTCCTAATTTCTTTTTTTTAAATAAAATAAAATATTTAAAAAAATATTTATTTTCTCTTTTATTATTTATTTATTTATTGATTTTTTTTAATAAAAAAACTAATCAAATAAAAAAATAAATTCCTTTTTTCTAATTTAAGTTTTCCTTAGTTTTGATTTTATTATTTCTTTTGAGAAAAACATATTAATTAATTTTTTGACTTGTTGGATTGATCTGTTGCATTTTTACTATTTATTATTTTTCTAGTTCAACTATTCATCTATGTTTTGATGATGAATTACACTAAGTGGTTTGAAATGCTTTGACATTAAAAATAGTTATATGATTTTATAAAGAAAATCGTTGATATAAATCATGAATCACAAAACCCTACATTTTGATAAATTAGTCGAAAACTAACATAAATTAATAATTATAAATAAATTAATTAACTACTTTGAGAAATAAAGTATTGTATATACCATAGATATTCTTAATGTACTATGACTATCGATATACCATACTATTCTTAATGTAAAATTAGGCAACACAATCAATAACCTTATAATATATATAAATTAATAATTGCTAAAAACTTTATTTGTGAATGTATATTTCCATAGCCCAAATTCATGTTGATATAAGATCCAACCATTAATGATAAGTCCAACCAATCAAAACTATGATAAATCTTACCAATAAGAATAAATACGACTTTGTTAAAAAATATTTCTTTTAATAAATTTCATCTCCAATTATATATATTCGGACCATTGCTCTATTTGTGTGTGTCATCCTTATTTACAAGGCAGAATATTATATATTTTATAAAACTTATCAATCTTGTTTATATTTTATAGAGAATTTACACTTCTTATCAATTACATCAATACTTAGTAAAGAACATGCTTACCTAATATGGTTAGCTATTGATTACTTAAATTAATTAATAGTGAAACTACTTGTTTGGTAAATCATAGAGATAATAGCACATGACGTGCATGATGTAATGGTTGGGGCGGATGGCTTTCACACCGCCCAGCCAAGTTCGAATCCTGTGGAGGTTGTAAAATGAGAGGTTGTAGAATAAGAGGGTCCTGCCGAAGCTTACAAAAAAAAAAAAAAATCATAGAGATAATACCTTGGGAAAAAATTTCTTTGTGGTAAATACAAAGATTCATGTACTTAGATGGAGTTATGGCTTATTAACCAAAATGTTACATTACTTATTATCCCTTCCGCAAGATGTTGCAATGGGTTTTTGGTCAAACCCATATTAGTCTGAGTTTGACCAAAAAAAAATCTATAGTATAACATTGTACATTAAAATATATGATTTTTTAAAAATAATTTGATTTATTTATGTTTAATTTGATTGGCTATCAAATTGAACATGTTATTGCCCTTTGCCTCTATTAATGTGCCCATTACCTCTATTAATTAACGAGAAGTACATAGATCACATCAAGGTGTAGGATGAGCATTTATGATACAATTTGTTTTGGGAAGGTGATAAAATTATTGCTAATGAATATAATCATTTTATATTCTTATTTATAAAAATGACTAGTGATTAATATAATCTAATAAAAAATATATTGTTTAAAATTACATATATAAATTAAAATGATTATTTAAAATCACATATGTAATTTAAAAAGATTTATTAATCGCCGAGAGATATATTTTTATTTTTACATTATATTTTTAAGGGGTAGAGGTCACTTAGGTTTTTATGTGAACTTAATCACATATGATATATTTTTACACTATTAATGAATGAATGATATTCAAAATAATAAGATGTTTGTAATAGGAATAAATAAATTTCTCATATTCACAAACCAAGGTATAATAGAAATTTATGATAGGACCTCTATACCGAGGTCTAATAATAAAAGTTTCATAAGACCAGATCCACAAACTATAAAATATCAAATGTAAACAATTAATAAATAATTATTACTAAAATATATTTAATAATATTAATTTATTCCTAATAGCTAATTTTTAAATAGATAATATTTCAATATTTGGGCTCCTAACAACTAGTTTTCTAACCAACATATATTATTATTCTAATAAACAACTCTTATTATCAATAATATTTTACCTACCTAATTAACTAATTTAACTAATCTATCAACGGCTAGTTTTCAAGCGCTGACTCTGGGCAATGATACATCCATGCTATTTATTCGTTAAGATCATTTGTTTATTCACCTTGTCCTAAGGATGGACCACATTAGTTGGTTAGAAACGTCGGCCAAATCTTGATAATGTGATTAATACGAAAGACATATATCTACATTATGGATCACAAAAGTCTTAGATCTAATATTAATAATTATTTCTATGTTGTAATACAAATAATGTTAATATACAAAATTTAATAATGCATTTAATTACAATTTAAAATTAATCTAATTATAACATTTTAAATTTTAAATTTTTGTATTTCTATTATTTTCTACTTTAATTTAGCTATATTTAAACTAAGCTACAGGGACTATCTACTATGTAGCCCTTGTTTCTATCCCGTCATATTAAATTACAATTAATTGTGTTTTTTTAAATAAAAAGAGTTGTCTTCTTTAACTATAATATTTTCATAATTATTTATTTTTTTTAAATTAAAAATACATTATTCTCATTTAACTATATTTAAACTAGACTAGCTACTATGTAGCACTTGTTACTATCTTATTTTCCGTTCTTCTTTTTTAATACTATCTTGTCCTCATTTTAATAAATATTATCCCCCTAATTCATTTTATTTATATGATAAATAATTATAATAATTGGTTATATTAGTTTATTATTTCCTTATATAATGTTACACACGCTCTAGGATCGAGGAGCGATTTAACCTTCTGGCCAGGGTTTCAATCTGTAAACCTTGACGTCTCTGTAGAAAACCTTGGTGGCATAGACTCTAGCACCCATACCTACCACGCACAACTCTTCTAACGGAGGTATGAGTATTGTAACGGGGGGGAGAGATCCCCACCTACCAGAATGTAACAGCAAGAGAAACAAGCAATCAAGGAGTGGCGACGGCAAACATCCACGACGGTAACAACAAAGGACCTCCAATCCTGGGAGCCCATTAGCAAGCACAACTGAGAGGTCAGTGTCTACCAAGGGCAACCAAGAAACCACAATTTGTCATGCCAAACAACAAATTGGAGACATACAGGAAGTATATGAAGGACCATGCACTAATCTGTAAATTTATTGGGGTCTGACCGAAAGAAAAGGATCTGGTCAGATGGATCCAACACAAATGGTAGCCAAAAGGCCATATTGAGCTGAAATTGGGAGCAAAAGGCTTTTTTACAATGATCTTCACCAACCTGGAAGACAAAGAACGAGTTTTTGAAGATGGTCCATACTTTTTTAACAACGCGGGCCTCTTCATGAGACACTAGGAGGAATGTTATAACCCTGATCAGGAAAAACTCTTAGTAGCACCAGTGTGGGTTTGTTTATTCACTTTACCAGTAGATTTTTGGGATCCAGAGATCTTGGAGGGGATTAGCAACTCCATTGGAAACTTTGTCAAGGTTGCAGACTCCACAAGAAAGGGAAGGTATACTTCATACGTCAGGATCTGTGTTTATATGAATATCACAGAGCCCTTGCCTGAATTCATAGAGCTAGAATATCATGATGAGGTCTGGCAACAACCTATGGACTATGAGCATATACCTTTCAGATGTCATAGATGCCATGAGTACAGGCATTTGTTTCATGCATGCCCTCTGAACCAGAGTGAGGCATAAGAAGCATCCAATGCAAATGGTGAAACTAAAGAAAAAGAAGATGCAGAGGGCTTCCAGGAAGTCCAAAGAAGGAAAAGGAACTAGAGAAACCCTCTAAACCCCAATCAGGCACAGAGTGGAAAAGGCCCTCGAAACCACAACCACTATAAAGTCTTGTAGGAGGAAGAGGAGGGTATGGAAACTCCCACACAAAGACGAGTCTGGAAAATCATCCAATCCCTTAGAAGGGGGGAACGATATTAAAAGAAAAGCAGAGCAGGAACCTCAGGAAAAAGAAGTCTCCATGCAAACGATGGACCAAGCTAACATGGAGATCGATAATCAGAAGGAGGATCTCAGTACATAAGAACAAGTAATGAAAAGACTATTGAATGAATGGCGACATCTAGATGAGAGATTCATCCCAGAGGATCAAAAATAGTTATACAAAGAAACTTTTCAACAATACAAAGCCAAGCAAGGAATGACAACCATGGACCAACCGGAGCATCTGGGCTCCCAAGCAAGCCAAGTTCCGGAACAAGGAACTCAAGGGAAAGGAGGAAAGAAGCGGGGAAGGAAAAACTTGAGCGAATCCATCCAGATGGTAGGAGAAATGTTGGTAAACTCTAGAAGGGTGGTACCACTATCAGTGGTCTTCCACCAACTCAATAAACCCTTGAAATGATCATTACATCCTGGAATGTACGAGGCCTCAACAATAGGGGAAAACAAAGGTATCTGAAGGATAGACTTAAAAGAGATAAGCCAAGTATCATGATAATACAAGAAACCAAGGTTGTTGAAGTAAAGCTGAAGGAAATCCTCAAAAGCTACAAACCTCAGTATGAAGTAATAGCTCAGGATGTTAGGGGTAGTGTTAGAGGCCTAGCTATTCCCTGGAATCCGGTGTAAATAATCTTTACGGACTGGATTAGCCTACCAGGGATACTCTCAGGAAATTTTTTCCACATTGGGTCCAAATATTGGGTCCTCTTTATAGGGGTTTATGGGCCTCACATTCTAGGAGAAAAAATATTTTCCTCCGGGACCTAACAAAGTTGAGGAAAGCATACCCTAAAGATTTGTGGATAGTAGGTGGATAACATGATATCATCATTAGCAAAAAACAAGGGAGGGACTCGTCAAACAGAGGTAGATATGGAAGCATTTGGGGATCTTATAGTGGATCTGCACTTAGTGGACCTGCAGACGAATAATGGAGTCTATACTTGGAACAACAGATAGGGAGGAAGCCACCAAATCGCCTCTCGGCTGGACATGTATCTGATCTCTGAACAAATCATAAGTAGGGACATCTTCTTTTAGGCATCGATTCTTCCCTGTATGGGATCTGATCATTGGCCTATACACCTGGAGATGGACTTAAAAATTGGACCCAAGAATCACCCATTCAGATTCAAGGCCTTTTGGTTAAGGAACCCTAACTTGATGGAAAAAATTGAAGAATGGTGGAGGAACAATGAAGAGAGAGGGAGAAACTGCATGCATACCTTCCAACTGAAATTGAAGGAGATCAAACACAAGATAAAGAAATGGAATAAGGAAGAGTTCGACCATATTATGAAAGATCAACACCAACTGAATAATAAAATCCAAGATGTACAACAACAGATCATTCAACAAGGAAGATCTGACAATCTAGTGAAAGAGGAAGGATAGTTAATCAATCAGCTGGAGGAACGAAGAAAACAAGAAGAGATATTATGGAAGCAGAAATCAAGGGTTAATTGGTTGCGAGAAGGAGAACAGAATACTCGTTTCTTCCACAAAGCTATGATTCAACATAGGCAACACAATCAGATTTATTCTCTGAAAGATGCAGATGGGAATCGAATGGTACAACATGAGGATATGGAGGATCTGTTAGTGGATCATTTTAAATCCATCCTAACAGAACCACCCCAAGACCGCTCAGAAGTTATACAAAGGATTACGAGAAACATTCCTCAACTCATCTCGAGAGATCAAAACCTAGCACTTATGAGAGCTGTAATGTTGGAAGAAGTGGAGGAGATAGTCAAAGGAATGGCGAAAAATAAGGCCCGAGGACTAGATGGATTTACGGCGGAATTTTTTTAGGCAACATGGAGTTTTATGGGGCATGATATACTGGAGGTGGTGGAAGAATCGTATCGGAACCAAAAGGTATTTCCTAGCCTAAATGCTACTTTCATAGCTCTTATTCCTAAATCTTCGAAATCTAAAGATCCCCAGGGCTTTAGACCCATTGCTCTCTGCAATGTCATTTACAAGATTATAGCCACAGTGATAGTCAAGCACCTTAAATACCTGCTCCCCAACCTCATATCTCATGAACAGACCAATTTTGTGGAACGACGACAGATCTTGGTGGTTTTATCACTTCTCAAGAAATTGTGCATTCCCTAAAGGACCGAAAACTCCCAGGTATGATGATAAAGTTGGATCTCTCCAAAGCCTATGACCGTCTAAGTTGGGATTACCTAAAAAACGTCCTTAAGGCTTTTGGGTTTGATCAGAGATGGATTGCCTGGATTTCTGCTATGGTCTCATCCCCGATGTTTTCCATTCTGCTTAATGGATCCCCCTCCCATACTTTCAACCCTTTGCGTGGCCTTCGCCAAGGCGACCCTATATCCCCATTCCTCTTTATCCTTGCAGCGGAACGCCTGGGTCAATATCTTAAGAATGAAGCCAAAAATTCTCAGCTCAAAGGCATGAGGCTATGGGGTAATGACCTTCCCATCACCCATCAGCAATTTGTAGATGATATTATGCTCTTCTGCCATGTATCGCTGAGAGAATCCCACCGCATAAAAGATGTTCTTCACACCTTTATGGAGGCTTCTGGGACAATGATAAACAATGACAAATCATGTATTTTCTTTTTCAACACCTCGAGGCCTATACAATCTTACCTTGCCCGGGTTCTGGGGTTTGGCATTGGCTCTCTTCCTTCCAAATATCTAGGAATTCCCCTGTCGGTGAACTCCCTAAAGACCTCATGTTGGCAATCTCTGCTCCAAAAAATAAGTGATAAACTAAGCAGTTGGACCTTCAGATTTTTAAACTTGGCAGGCCAGACAGTCCTTCTCAAAGCAGTGCTTCAATCTATTCCGATATATCAACTCTCAGGGATGGCAGCGCCAAAAACCTCTTGTTCAAAAATGGTGGACACCTTCAAGATTTTTTATGGGGAGGAGCTCAGCAAGTAAGGAAATGGGCTTTGGTTTCATGGCCTAATCTAACCAAACATAAGATGGAAGGTGGGTTGGGTCTCTGGGATCCATATACCTTGAACCAAGTAATGGGCGTTAAACTATGGTGGCGATGGATAGGAGGAGGGCTTGACCTCTGGAAACAAATATGGACTCAAAAATATAACATGCCAGCTTGAACAAAAGATATTCTTAGATATCGTGATCCTCCCAAAGGATTGGCTATTTGGAATATGGCAGCTCAAAACAGAGACCTTATACAACAACATGCCTTCTGGAAAATCTGAAATGGGAAAATGGCCTTGTTCTAGCAAGACTCCTGGCAGAAATGGGACAAACTTATTGGCAAACAAGACTTAAGCGACATCTTTCTGTACACTAATGGCAGGAATTTTCATACAGTTGATCAATTTTGGAAACAAGAACATGCTAGTGAATGATGGAGGAAATGGAACGAGCACGTGATTAGCCACATGCACCCAAGTTGGAACAATGGAGTCAGTTGGACAAAGAATTAAATTCTAGAAAGATATCCATTCTAAATGGCCCAGATATCCTTCGATGGGGATACACCACAAAATGAACCTTTACTATCAAAGAGGCTTACGATCTAAGGATAGGACGTGATCGGGCTGCCAGAACCTTATCTGGAAAAATATTTGGAAAGGAGGTTGGTGGCCAAAGGTGGCCGATTTGATAATGCTGGTGTGTAGAGGCCGCATCTTAACCTAGGATCAGCTTCAACGAAGGGGTTTCTATGGTCCTTCGATGTGTACGCTGTGTAAACAACACAACGAAGATCTAGAACACATGCTCAACTCTTGCTCGTTCGTTGATCAAAAGTGGCACCAGATGCAAGATCTATTTGGAAGAATGGATCGGGATAACCAAAGTATTAGAGAAACCATCCTCCTCTAGCAGAAAGGCATATTCTCTAGTCTTGTCCTCAATAGAGCCTGGGGGCTAGCGTTGGGTTTAACTCTGTGGGCCATTTGGAAAGAGTGGAATCATCGAATCTTTAAGAACCAACTTCTTCCTCAAGAGGTTGTGTGGGAAGGGATCATCCAGAACATCCGAGAAACAATCCTAGTAGAAAAATGGCATCAGGAACACTGGAAGGTACCCCCTTATGAAGCTCGAATAATGCATAGGTTGAACCTATCACCGGCGATGATTGCCCCATCATCATGGAAGGTAACTTTGCTGGGCATAGACTCACTCAACTATTTCACTACCCCTACGGAGGGATTTATCAAGTTGAGTTTTGATGGAGCTTCAAAGGGAAATCCAGGCCCGACAGGCCTAGGAGGCCTCTTCCGGGATCCCAGAACCCAAACCAATCTGATTTATGCAGATCATTGTGGGTATGCTAGTAATAATGAAGCTGAATTTGTGGCTATCATACAAGGCCTCCAAATAGCCATCAAGATGGGATATAGAAATATTGTAGTGGAAGGGGATTCCACTCTCATTATTAATACGATGAAAAAATTGAACCACAGAACCAAATGGGATAAGCTCAGCCACAGCTGGAGAACTGCAAGACTAATCCAAGAAATAGGCGATCTGATCCACAACTTTGACTATATAATGACTAGTCATGTCAGGAGGGAGGGTAATCAAGCGACGAACTTCCTAGCCAATTGGGATGTAGTCATCAAAATGGCCCCCTTGAGAAAATATGGTTGATTCAGCTCAAGGATGAGCATCCGGCTCATGGAAGAAATCATGGAGCAGGATCGAAGACAAAGCTCCCAGTGTAGCCAAACATCAGGCCAAACCCCCGATTAGGGTGCAAGCCGAAGGACGTCCCCAGCAAGACAATTTAATGGTGAGTACGCCAAGGTACAACACCACCACGCCCCACACGCTTGAGGCGATGGATGTGGTGGCCTTATGCATGCATAAGATTGTCGCCACATACAAAGGTGTTAGAGTTACGAAGGGAAGTTTTATGGGTAGTAGCGCTTGCAGTGAGAAAGAATTTGGTAGTTTATGTGACTGGGTGAGTGTGGTTTACTGTGAGAATCAAGGGGACTTTGGTATTGGGTCGATGTAGCATCTACAGTAGTGACGGAGGTTCCATCAGCTTCAAACGTAGGAAATCAGGTATGTAAATTGTTTTCTCCTCCCCTCCATCATGCTCCCTTGTCTTTGGTTTGGTTTGTGGGTTCTGTATGGGGGCACCTGGCTGGCGCGCGAGGGAAATTAGGGTTGGCGGAATGGTTTGGTGGTGGTAGCCTATAAGAAGAACTCGAATCCCAAGGGAACCCCTCTAATTTCAATCTGCTGCGAGATTTTCCTTTCTCTCATAGGGTTAATTTGGCTATGGGGCAGGGTGATAACCTTGGGGAATGGAACTGAATTTGGTTCAGAGGCCAGAGGGTTGGGTGCTAGGATAGTGTTGATATTTGTCTTAATGTTGAAGCCTGCTACCTTATGGTTGGACAAATTTTGGCTGGGGATACCCAAGGCCTGGGCCAAAAGGTCCGTGGGATTGTTGTTATGAGGATGTGTTGCCGGGGGTTTGCAAATTGGCATGGAACTGGGGCTAGCTATGCCAAAATTGGAAGAACGGGGGAAGGTTGCTTGGTTAATGGGTC
The DNA here is from genome assembly GCA_031772625.1 of Pinus tabuliformis. NCBI lineage: Eukaryota > Viridiplantae > Streptophyta > Pinopsida > Pinales > Pinaceae > Pinus > Pinus tabuliformis. The sequence goes on along the minus strand of CM062817.1, from coordinate 260,481,023 downwards.
TCTAGTGGGATGGCTCCCAAGGTTGGGCAATCACAACCTGCGTCAGAATGGCCGGAAGGTCATTATAGACTGGGTGAGCCACTAGAGAGTCTACAGGGGTGTCGAGATATTATTGCTTTACTTGGGCTTGGGGAATGCTCTCAAAAGGGTTGGAACTGAGTGCGAGAGACTTGGAATTTTTGAACTGGGTCACCATGCTACAAGTCCTGTGGGCGGATGGTTGTTGGGGCACTGCACCCATGTCATGGGTTGCAGTATATGCAAAATAGCTATTGTGGGGGTGCGCCAATCGGGGTACAAGAATTTCATGCAGGTGCAGGAATGGGTCATATTAGGCTCGAGATTGTCTACACTGCTTGTTATGCAAGAGGTCAGGGGGGGCACGAGACTGCATGCACAAAGGGGATGGTGGACTTCAATGGGTGGCAAAGCTTATGGGTGATGAAATGACACAGTATAATTGATTGTCAAAATTTGTTTCTTGACACCATGACAGGTATGCATAGTGGTAAACCTCCCCCAGGAGTTTCGAGGCCTACCCCATCACCAATTTAGGGATCAGCCAGCTCTCATCAAATTATTAAGCATCGAGATAGTGTGTCTATTGATCGTACCACAAAGACCAAGGGTCAAGGTAAGAGGTCACGGGGGCCTAAGCAGGGAAATGAGCCCATCTCCTTGGGAGGAAAACGCGGGAGAAATCCTGTCAAGAACCTCATTTATGAAGCGAAAGCAGCTTATCGGGAGGCAACCAACGAGGAGATTAAGAGATTGATAGAAGGATGGGAGGCTGACTTGAACCGCCAAGTGAGTGTGACTGAGGTAGAGATTGAAGATTGGAGAATCCTCGTGACGGACCCTGGACATACCTGTGGTCGAGTGACTAAGTTTAAGCAAACCCTATATCTGTATTAGCTAATGAAAATTCTCCTGGGCAAGGCCATGGAGCAGATTTCGGTGAGCATGAAAACAAGGGTTCAGGAGTTTCCAAACTACAAACATGATTTTTAGAAGTTGCAATTTCAAATGCATAAACAAGGACGCATGGGCCGCATTGGGAGACACCTTCCCTGTCTTCTCTCACAGACAGAGCTGCCAGGCTCGAATGTCAAAGATCTGGCTCCAGTTGATTCTACCTTTGGTGAGCAGGAAGATTAAAATGTTGGTTTCCTGTTAGTTTTGTTCAATACTTATGCAGATAGATTTTAATTTTCAATATGCATTTATATATGAATATAGTAAACTAGAGTATGGGTGTGGACATGAGAATCAAACTTATATAGCTTGGGTAGAAAGACTTAGATTTTTTTGCTGTTGGATGGCTTATCATGCGGTTAGGTGGCCAACAGACTTGGTTTACCGCTAGGCAAGTTGAGGCCACCTAGCCTGTTTTATGTGGTATCAATTCACTTATTATTAATGAAAAAGAAGGATTTACCAAGCTTACAAAAAAATTTATTATTTCCTTATGATTATTATTGTTTTATTTTAATATTTTTTGTAACAGTCATTTTTAGTCATTTCTCTTTATATACCTTTGTTAGATTAATTTTGTCCATCTTATCATCCTGATGATGAACCACATTAGTTGGTTCGAAACGTGTTGGCAATTAATTTTTTTATGTGATGGATCCTAAAGACATTTTTATAAATAATTTTAATCACATAAGCCTACATTCAAATATATTAACACCTATCTCAAAAACGAGAGAAACTTGACGTTATATTTTTTTAATTTCATAGTTCACCATCAAATAAAAACATAAACGAGAAATATTTCATAATCTTTGAAAGACAGTGAAAATGTAAAACAACATATCCTAAGAAATGTTAACTTACACCGCCTGTTCTTTGAATACATTCAAACTTTGTTTAGCATCATGACCCTATTTCACTTGAGACTGCGGGGTTTCAATTTGTTTTTTTAGTGTTGTAGTGATAACTTCAATGTTTCTTTCAATTTCTTCTTTCAACATCCATTTTTGTTCTTCATATGCCTTTTTCAATAGTAATCCTCCAACCAGGGTTGTAGAATGAGCTTTCCAACTCTCTTCACTAAATGCTTTGCTCTTTTCAATTGTATGTGGAAAATTCTGACGAAGCCCAAGGACTTGTCTCAGTTGAAGATCTGGGACTAGTTTTCGAAGATGAAGAAACTAGAGCTTCAACTTCATGCTTTGGTATCCTCTTCTTAGAAATATCAAACGTAATATGAGATAAACCAAGAGCTTTGCTTTGTGAGCGAGTGCAAGCCCTTGAGAATTGTATCTGGGGGTGAACATGCATAAAAGAGATCTAACTTAATCTATAACTAAACTAAACAGTACAAATGATAAAACTAAACTAAAAATAGGGGAAAATATGGAATATGTTTGTATTTATGGTTATCTACAAAACATATACAAACTGTTGTTGATGCGCAATAGTTTTGAGTTGATGGAACAAACAACAATGAAGCTAGTAGGATGAGGGATTCATTCAAATATAATATTTAAGAGAAAATATTATGTGTGTTTGATTCTAGCTGGAATCTGGGTCCAGCTAGGCACACAAGATGTTTTTTGAAACGGCTCTTAAACTGAAAGCCCAATGTTTTTTTTTCTCTATTAATTTGCATGGAATAACTAAATCAAGCAACTTAAAATTGAAACCTATCTTGAAAAAGAGAGAAATTTAACATTATATATTTTTGAATATCATATTTCACCATCAAATAAACATAAACAAGAAACAATTCATAATATTTGTATGGCAATTAAAATACATTGCAATGTATCTTAAGAAACGTTAACGGAATATCCCAACATTCAATCAAAGGTGAATATGAATAAAGTTAGAAAATGAGTACTAGATGTATCCATTAAGTAATTAAAATGATGAAAGGACATCAGACGCACAACTCATAAATAGATTCAACTCTGAATTTGGTCTTCAAAAAAGCTTAGCTTCAAAAATTGATTATAGAATGCAGGTCTTGAGTTCCACAATTCATCGACCCTTACACCAACGTAAGAGGCCATATAAATACTAGAATAAAATAAGATAGAGTTTGTTGTTTTTTCCAAATTTAGAAAATCTTCAATATTTTATTTAATCAGAGATGGTACTAGGAATAAATATTATCCGTATCTAAGGATAATTTCCTAGAAAAAAGTGGCAATTTGTTTCAAAATTCCTCCTCGTCTTCAGAGTCCTTGTCCTCAATGTTGAGTAGATGTGGAGCATTTTTTTCGATAAAGATTACCCAATATGTATACACCTGAGAAATTGTAGAAAAGTGAATCAGATGGAAATGAACAATGTTGACCTTGTATATTGATACCAAATTCTGAATGAACCTTTTCTTTTTATAATACTTAACAACAAATATTGAAATTAATTTGATCTGTTAAAGAGGAAATTGCAAAAACTTTTGGAAAGTTTGTCGCATCCAAAAATTGGTTTCAGTTATCACTATCAGATCTTCTATTGTGTTATCTTTTATCTGTTGTTGATTCAGAGATCCAAGGACTACCTTCCTTATTGGTTTGGATCCATGAAAATTGAATTCTTCAATGAAGTTTGTCCCAATCTCCTATACCTTGTTGCAGTGTTCAATAACTTTCTTAGTCCACACTTGGATTTCCTTTGCTTTTAATCCTCTATGGTTTAATGAAGCATACATGAGTCATTTGTCCTTCTTAGAGGATTTAGGAACTTGCTTAGGTTGCAATTGCTTTTCCCATTCAAGAATTGATGAAAATCTTGCTTTAAAATTTCTATCTTCTTCAACCAAAGATTCAATACTTTCATTAAGATTCACAATCTCCTGATAAAGTCTACAAACTTTATCCATTCTTATGTAGAATTTAGCTTGATCCTTTTCAGTATTTGGTTAATCTGCGCTACCTATTCTTTGAATACATTCAAACTTTGTTTAACATCATCGCCCTATTTCAGTTGAGACTGCAGAGTTTCAATTTGTTCTTTTAGTGTTATAGTCATAACTTCAATGTTGCTTTCAACTTATTCTTTCAACATCTGGTTTTTTCTTCATATGCCTTTCTGATTTGATCAACCTCCTAGGAATGCTTGATTTCTAATTCATTCAATTGACTTTCAAACTAACTTTGTAAGTTGGATCTTTCAATATTAAATCCTCCAACTAGGGCCACAAAATGAGCTTGCTAACTTTCTTCACTAAATGCTTTACTCTTTTCAATTTGTAATTCTAACTCTTTAATTCTTTGCAGCGTACTTTGATGAGATTGTGAAAATTCATTGACATGATATTGTTGATTGTTAACAAAGGCTCCAAGGGGCTTTGGAGATTCTTCAACTTTCTCTCTCATATATCTAGTTTCCTACTAGCTATGTTCAGACACTATTTCAAAAGTGTCAAATTTCCTCTTCTTAGTCCTTCTTACAATTGTTTTTGTCTGTGTATTGAAATAATATTCAATTAAAGATGGAACATTTTGAGTTACTAGTTCCATTTCAGTAACAAGCTTAAAGCAAAAAAACATAGAGGAATTTTTGTGGAGATGGGAGTCATGAAGCCATGGGGGCTGTTTCTGGTATTGAAGCTTAGTGGTTTTAGTATGTTATTAAATTGACTCATTCTCTTTATTAAGATTGTCTGAATTATTGAATGAACAAATTCTTCTACATCCTTTTTATCAGTCTCTACCTCTTCGGTTTGTTCAACATATTTTTTAGACTATAAGTTCTCTTATGTGGTTTCCTCAGGAGAATCAAGGACAATAATGTCTTTGGGGAAAAGGTTTTGTTTGGTTACTTGCTCCTCTGATGCTTGTTTTTGGTCCTTGACCTCTATTATTATCATAATCTTTTCAATCATATGGATTTCTTGTTCCTGTTATTTAAGATTAACATCTTTGCTAACCTCTGGACTGGTTGATCCGTGGACTGTAACAGAAACATCAGGAATATTTCCAATTTAAATTTCTTGAAACTGCTCAAAAGAAGAGCCTGGTTCTAGAAGGAGTTGAGTGAAATTAATTCTCATACATTCAAGAGATTTCAAATCTTCAATTAGAATAGAGTACACAAGAATTTTTTGTTTAAGAAAATCTTCATAAGCGTTTTCTCTAAATTCTCGAACTTTTTCCCTGTCCTCAATACTCATTAGTTTTCCCTTTTCAATCGTCTAATCAAAACTATCAATGTTTATGAAAACATCATCAAAAGAAGGATTTTGATGTGTAAAAGTTTTAATATAATTTACAACCTTATAATGATGATTTATTATCCCACTAGGGCCATAATCAAAATGGGGTAATGAGTGAAACCAAACATATTAAGTTCTTCAACTTCTTTGAATGCATGGCCTCTATTCTTCAATTTTATTTTTCCCAAACATAATTGGAAAATTTGGCCAAATCTTCTTCTCAAGTTTACTAGCCAAATAAAATTATGTATGTCTTTTTAACAAGCTTTTTTTAATTCAACTCATCTCTCTCTCTCTCTCTCTCTCTCTCTCTCTCACACACACACACACACACACACAGGCTTTTGTAATAATATATTAGATTAAAAGTCAAATTAACAACAAAAGCTAATGTTTTTTTGTTCTACATGTTTACAAAGACTCCATCATGCAATATTTTATGCCACACTACTAATAAATTCCAAGTGGAGTAGAAAACACATAATTTAGCTTGAAGAAGTGAAAACATAAATAGTGCATGGAATCACTCGATTGACTGGAAGTGCATGATTTGTATTGCGTAGTCTAACGAGGTTTCAAATTTTCCAGGAAAACAATGGAATTTCTGGCAAGATTTTGATCAAAATCTGGCAAAAATTATGGGAAATAGGGTTTTTAATAATGTTGTATCCATTTCCACCATCAAAAATATGATTCAAGCACTCCTCCTTTCAGACTTGTTGAGAAAAAATAACCGGATTCTGGTGATTTTTTTGTTGTCCAGGCAAATTTGTCACCTTGGTAGACAATGCCGATTTGAATTGTTGCAGAGTTGCTCCTCAATGTAAGTTAATTATTCATATTTTTCCACTTCCAATGGAATAACAAATTCATATAATATTATTGCATTGAGAGGCGCTATACAACCCAATACGGGGGGGATGTTGTAGTGTCTGTAAATGACTGTAAATATTTGGATATCTACTCAATATGGGAGAAGATGTTGTAGTGTCTTTAAAATGAAACATTAAATGAAAAACTAACAATAATAAAAGAGAATGTCGATTCAATTAGAAAAGTAATAAAAATAATAAATGGTTCTAACAAGGACCAAGATGAATCAAATCTCTCAAAATGTAAACTTATTTTCAAGTACAAGACTTGAGGAAAAACACCTAGAGATTTCATTCCTTTAATTGATTAATAAATCTAAAAATAAAATAATATATACTAATATGATTCCATCCATTCAAATTAACTTTTTACCATATTTAAAAAATAAAACAATTTATTTCCTAAACATAATATAATGTCGTAGTCTAACAAGGCTTCAAATTTGCTCGGAAAATCATGGAAATTTTGGAAAGATTGAGATAAAATCCAACAATATTTTTTGTAAATCTAGGTTGCTTGTAGGGTCTGATATTTCAGTTTAGCCACATAAACAATTTAACGTGAATTCTATCAATTTACATACAAGTACATACACGTTTCTTTAGTTTGATGTTGATCCCTTGGTTCCTTGGCTCCAAGTCCTCTGTCTTTGCTACCAAACCGACTAATTCCTCCCTGCCAATCTAGGATCAACCTTTCCAGTTCCCAGGCCCAAAAGATTCTGAGGATGAAGTCTTCTAGCCCCTATGCCCAAAACTCCAAGAATAGTTGCTCAGATTCCCTAAATTTTCAAGCTCGCTCCACAATTGTGTAATATTCCTTCCTCCCCCTTCTTTGTCCCATTTGATCTCCTTATATTTCCCCCAAGGCTCTTCTCCCCCCACTGCATCCTCATCGAATCCTCTCCCATCTAAGTCGGTTGCCTGTCGATTCATATCTTGTTGGCCTTGTCAGGAGGATAAGGTATTTATGATCAGAGGTAGTGGTTCATCCTAAAGATGACAAGTTTAAAATCTCATTTTTGAAATATGAGTGTATAATATCAACACCCTCCTTAAATACTAATGGTGTAATGTGCCTTAATTATTGGGTTTGGGTTAGGTAAGATATAAAGCATTATATTTTCTTTTTGTTTTAGCTAATGCACTTTTGGTTTAATTTTTTATTATACATATAACATACTTACTTTTCATTGTATACCATACATAATAATTTTTACTTTTTTTGAAACACAAACTTTATTTTGTACCTTTTTACTTTATTTTACTAGAAACATAAGACTATCATTTTGAACTTATCTATAATTATGAACGATATTTCAAATGATTATGCTTTGTCATGTATGCTTGATTTGAATACATACACGTTGATGGTACATGGATACCTGTGTCAATTATGTCATGAATGAAATGTCTACATATTATGTTTTACCTATTAGCATGTGTGATGAGGTTAAAGAAAACATATTTTCTTTATTATTAATGAGATGAATATAACTATAGTGACCACAATTGACTACTTAATGTGAAAGCTAACTGCAGGTATATTGACTAGACATAGCCAAATATGTTAGGCAAACTCAAAGACCAATATAATGGATGTCAACAAAGATGTATGCTTGAAATTGTTAGTTGAATACATTGTGGTTTTTTATATTTATTGATGCCTATGTTATAATGTGTATTCAAGTGCTTATATTGCAGATGATATCGTTACCCAAACGGACTGCATGATGACAAAACTCCAAGAATAGTTGAGGCTCAGTGAGATTCCATGATAGGGTGTTGACCTTGGTATTACTAGGAGGGGTGGAGGTGTTCTCACCATTTATCCTCCAAAACCTAGGGTCATGGGAGGATTGTGTGAGTCACGCTCCCCTAGACATGTGATGATGACTACCAGATGCCTACTGGGGAATTTAAGTCGATGTAGTCGACACTTGCACCCTTGGGGTTTTATGGATAGTTACGTCAGTATAGTTGATGCCATGGCATATTCCACTAGCGGACGAATAGGTTGGGAGTGGAAGAGATTAGGAAGGATAGGATGATTCTTGAATAGCTTGGGAACTCTAATGGGGCAAAGCATGGCTACTAAAGTTGTAAACCAATAAATGTTCAAAATACAAATTTTAAAATGTCCTTACATTATAAGGGCAAATTCAATTGCAAAACGCAATCCTTACAAGATTATACTAATTACTAGAGCAATTATTGATATACTACATAAACCCTAACTTCAACACAAAGTTTTCTGAAGGGGAAGGGGGTGTATGCAATGACCCATCTAAAATTATAAACAAAATGTGATTATTAGCATACATACGAGGCATGAATATGATAGCTACATATGCATGCATTGCACTAGTATCTATATTAAATTGTGAAGAATTTCGAAGCATAGGATAAAAGACGTAATTATTGAAAATACTAAATAAATACCTAACTCGAAAGAATGCACTAAATACATTAAGGTAAGGTATTTATGTGTGTTTCATCATCATAATTGGTAACCATAGTATATTATTCAAAATAAAAGATTAATCTTATATACTATACAAATCAAAATGGAAATATAATTTATACAAAATAAAATGAAATGACAATTATATATAAATAAAAGAAATTATATATATATATATATATATATATATATATATATATATAAGCAAACAAAAGAAAAAAAGATTATGTATGGTATACAATGAAAAGTAAGTATGCTATATATATAATACAAAATTAAACCAAAAGTGCATTAGCTAAAAAAAAGGAAAATATAATGTGTTATATCTTACCTAACCCAAACCAAATAATTAGATATTTTAAACCTATCATCTTTAGGATGGACCACTGCCTCTTGCCATAAATACCTTATCCCCCTGACAAGGCCAACAAGAGATGAACCGACAAGCAACTGACTTAGATGGGAGAGGATTCGATGGAGAGGTAATGGGGGGAGAAGAGCCTTGGGGGGGATATAAGGAGATCAAAGGAGACGAAGAAGGGGGAGGAAGGAATGATACACAATTGTGGAGCCAGCTTGAAAATTTAGGGAATTTGAGCAACTGTTCTTGGAGTTTTGGGCACGGGGGCTAGAAGACTTCGTCCTCAGAGTCTTCCGAGTCTAGGAACTGGAAAGGTTGATCCCAGATTGGTAGGGAGGAATTAGTCGGCTTGTTAGCAAAGGCAAAGAATTTGGAGCCAAGGCAGCAAGGGATCGACATAAAATGGGAGAAACATGCATGTACTTATATGTAAATTGATAGAATTCATATTAAATTTGTTTATCTGGCTAAATTGAAATATCAGACCCTACATTGTCGTTGTCAAACTTCAAGATTTTGGGTGTTCCAGGGGTTTTTGATGATGCTGAATCCATTTCCACCATCAAAAACACAATTCAAACACTTCTACTTCCAAAAAAATAAAAATTAAAGTCATTTTTTGTTGCTCGAGCAAATTTACACCTAACATTATTACTTTCATAACTTCAAAATTAGGATAAAATATTAAATTTTCAATTTTTATCCATTCTCTTAAAATTCATATAGAAATTTAAGTAAAATAGAGCAATGCTAATAACCCAACTTCAAACTTGCATAAATTTAAAACCCAAGGTGACTGACTCTCACATAATTATGTCGATAAGCGTCCCTTCTTGAAAATGGTCAGCCAACTTTCGTCTACCATTTCATCCACACTTGGCATCTGTCTTAAGCAGATTGCATGGAAAAACCAACACGATTTTATTACGATAAACCTCATCCCCTAGTCTATTGCCGATTTTTTTTATGTTGATAAGCACCTTATTACGCATATCACTGTCAATTTTAGCAACACCTTGTTACGCCTGCAGTTGGAAAGGAAGTTGTACAACCCCACATCAAAACACAATGAACACAAGAAACATTTAAAAAATAAAAGATTCAGATAAGAAATATTTGCTCACCTCCACGATGAAATCTTCGCTTGGGCATATCCTTCTCCCAGGTCATAGAATAGTGAGGAAGACACTAGCGAGCCAAACGAATGGATAGGTTTTTTATTAACTAGCCTGGCAGAATCACAAGGGCATGTGTTATGAAACCAGCTCACAAAAATATAGAAAAGATAGATGAACGCCTTAGAAATAAGCCTCTTCGAGGGGGCAACCTCCTTTACATTACACAAATGAACAATTCTTGGATGATACAAATGACAAGGCCTCCTTTCTATATATAGGAGTCTAAGGGGTCATAATATAATCAGAGCCGACATAACAATAATAATTTAAGGGCACAATAATAACAATAGTGGGCTTTTATGGGGCATAATAATAACAATATGGGGACTACATGGGCACAACAATATAATAAGGGGGTTGTACTAATAACAATAAGGGGTTAGACTAGTAGTATAGTGACCTAACATGTCCCTCTCCTTCAAAAAGTGTTGTCCTCAACGCTTGAGTAGCTCTTGTTGCTTTTGTATAAAATTCTTGTCCTCCCATGCGGAATCTTCAGCGGGTAAGTTCTTCCACTTGATGAGAAACTCTGAAATTGATCGATTTCGTAGCTGTCAGGTTCTTGTTTCTGTGACTGCTCCATGTTCCAATATGATTTTTCCTTCCTCTTCAAGTTCTAGCAATATTGTTTGTATTGGGATATTTTGCAACTTTTGAATGAGTGGCCACACTTCTTTGTCCTTCTTCCATTCATCCCTTGCTTCATTTATCCAATCTAGTTGGATAATAGAAATAACACAAAATAATGCTTCCACATCCTCATCCTTTCTTGAGAGTGCATCTGCAACAAAATTTTTCTTCCCTTTTCTGTAGATGATGTCAAAGTCATAACCAACATATTTGTGACCCATTTTTTTTGTTCTTCTAAAGATAATATTTGTTCTAAAAAGTATTTAAGACTATCATGATCCATTTTTATCTTGAAGTGTCTTCCCATTCGGTAAGGTTGCCATTTCTTAAGTGCATGTAGTATTGCCAACATTTCCTTCTCATAAATAGCTTGCTTGAGATGTAGCCGTAAAAATACCCAATTACCTACATCAAAAAAAAATTTCACTGCGATGTTGATCTACCTGTTGTTTCATTTGGTTATGCACCAAAGTGGCATTATCCTTTAAAAGTTGGAGAACTTGTTGTTGATGATCGATGTGATCTTTCACTGCTTGAACCTTTTTCTTCTTGCTATGTCCTTCTATCTTGAGAGTTTGAGGAGTGGTAATTTCTTCCAATGTTTTACAAGATATGGTCGGATTCATTTCTTGATGCTCGATGTGATCTTTCACTTCTTGAAAATTTTTCTTCTTGATATGTCCTTCTATATTGATATTTTGAGAAGTGGTAATTATGGCCAATGCATTATAAGATATGGTTGGAATCTTTTCTTCTTTCTTGATGTGATCTTGCACTTCTTGAACCTTTTTCTTCTTGATATGTCTTTCTATCTTGAGAGTTTGAGGAGTGGTAATTCTTGCCAATGCTTTACAAGATATGGTCGGATTCATTTCTTCTTTCTCTAGGGTTGGGTCCTGGCATATATCCTCTTCTTTTGATGTTTCTTGATCATTTTCCTCCTACTCTTCATACTCTATGTAAAATAATTTCTTCTCAGCACACTTATGACCTTTAGTGCATTTGCTATCACAATTGTAACAAAGCCTGTTTTCTCTTTTTTCTTCCAATTGTTGTGGTGTAACCCTTGTATGTTGTGGAAGGCTGGGAGAAACAACACTTCCATCTTTATAGTTGTGAGGGGTAGACTTCCTTGTTGCCATAATTTTTCTTTCCACTTTGTAACAAAGCCCTTTTTCTCCCCTTATGCGGGTGTAATTACGACATGTTAATCAAATCGCATGCAACCGCGGCAGCTGTCCAAACACTTGGACGGATCCGGCAGTCCACACACTTCTGCATCAGTTGATATCAAAGGTGAAGAATGTGGAATTAAGGCTCTTGTTATAGCATTCAATGTGCATCTGGTTCGAGATCCTTAGCAAAACGATTTAACCATGGCGCGCTCTCCGGTGTTTGCAGTTGATATTCACAATCCCGTCCTCCTCTGCTCGCTGTTTTTTCCGCACCCATGCTCTGCTCAGGGTGTATGGAAGCCCCTCTGGTTTCTTAATTTGGTTTATTCCGCTTGTGTCTGGTCGCCTTCCCTCTAGTTCTGGTCATCCTATCTACCTAGGCTGCCTTTGCACTCTGCTATGGCTCGACGTCGCGGCATCCCCCGTCGTGGAAGCAATTCTGGTACTTGTGGCGTTTCTCGGCGTCGTTGTGGCTCTGCTCCTCAGAACATCACTCCTTTAGCCTCTGCTTCTCCATCCTCTCTGCCTTCTGATCACTCTCGGCCCTCTCTGAATAACTCCTTTCAAACTACCCGGTTCAGGTTCAGGAGTAGGCTCAATAAGCCTTTAATCTCAGCCACTATCACTGTAATTTTTTCGGAGGAGGAAGATGAGCTTACGAGCTCGGACGACATCTCCAGGGCTCAGTCTCAGTCTCAGAATACGAGCGAATTTCAGGGTGAAATGGCTGGAGTAGTACTCAATGACAACTTCAAGCAGACTGAGGATGGAATCCAGGAAGCCCCTCAACCCCAGCCAGCATCTTCACAAGACCAAATTCTTGCTTGTGAACCAGTGCACTTTTCTGGAAGCGTTATGAATCTAGTTATTCCCCCAGATGGCAGTATAATGGGCGCTGAAGAAAATGAAATGGTGACCTGGCTTGGCTCCCCCAACCAGGCAAACGTGGACGCGACAACCTCTCCTCCGCATGATTAAAGACTTCTGGTTTATATGCCATGACAACAGTCTCCCTTTTGATATATGGTACTCAAGTTATGCTTCCATGGTTCTCTTTTGTCCTATCTGTGCATGTCTCAGGCTTCTTTTTGATATCAGCGTGAATTGTTACAGTCTTCAAGTCAGAAGCACTTACAGACTTGATAGCCTGGTTTTGGCCTTTTTTGTAATAGAAGCTTTAAAAGATAGTATTTCTGCAAGTGAACAGCTACCTCTGAAGCATAGATCAACTATAGGATAGTTTAGTTTTTTGTCTCTCAAGCTTACTTCAATTCTTGCTTCAAAAACTATCAATCATGTAAAAGGACTGAAGTTTGCTATATGCACAAGTTTCTTTGGTGAAGGGCTGGCTACGGCCCCCTCAGAGGTTTAACCCTCTCTGTAAATATTTTTATCTTTTTTAATAGAATAGTCTTTATCCAGAAAAAAAAAAAAAAAAAAAAAAAAAAAAAAAAAGCCCTTTTTCTCTTTTTTCTTCCAATTGTTGTGGTGTTGCTCTAAAGAAGGTGTTTCTCTTTGTATAATCATAATGTGCTATAATTTCCTCTGTGAAAATTGACCACGTAACAAGTGGTTTATGAGAACAAAGCCCTTTATACCATAAAAATTGATCTTGTTCTAAATATGAAGATGCAATAGATACGTTTTGTAACAGTGGTACACCATGTAGATCAAAATATTTTTCCATCTGTAGCATCCAATTTACCTGATCCTTGCTATCAAACTTCCTCTTCTCGATTTTTCTTGATTTTAGGAGCTCAATCTTGAAACGACTGTAACTCTGTAATTTCAGATCTCCAAGTTCTGAAATTTTTGCCTGTGGTAGGTCTCTGAGTTCTCTTTCTAACCCCGCAAGTCTGATCAGAATTTGATTATCCAAAAAAGAATCATGCCAAATCTCCCAAGATGACCTGATTATATACCTTTTTAGAAGAGCTAACTTGTATGAAGTGCCACGTGTCATTATTTTGACCTTTGGATCTGAAATATACACAGTAAACTACAGTTTGTCTTCTTTCTGCAATTTCTTACGAAAATTCAATCTGATGCTCATAGCGAAAGTTATGACAATTTTCCCAAGGCAACCTATTTGGAATGTAATTCGGGGGTCTGCAAAAACCCTAACTTCCTCAGGTTATATCTCTGAAAATATAGCGAAACAGGATCTGAAATTCGGAGCCGAGGTTTAGACCAATTTTTTCTCAAATGGGTTTTTTTTGTAGCTTCTGAAACTTTGTAGCGAAAATGTGCGAAAATGCCACGATGACATATATGGAGCAGCGAAACCTTAGAATCCAAAGCTCTGATACCAAATGTTATGAAACCAGCTCACAAAAAGATAGAAAAGATAGATGAACACCTTAGAAATAAGCCTCTTCGAGGGGGCAACCTCCTTTACATTACACAAATGAATAATTCTTGGATGATACAAATGACAAGACCTCCTTTCTATATATAGGAGTCTAAGGGGTCATAATATAATCAGAGCCGACATAACAATAATAATTTAAGGGCACAATAATAACAATAATGGGCTTCTATGGGGCACAATAATAACAATATGGGGACTACATGGGCACAACAATATAATAAGGGGGTTGTACTAATAGCAATAAGGGGTTAGACTAGTAGTATAGTGACCTAACAGCAGGAATGATTTGTGGTACACTTAACAGAGTCTGACTCTCAGCTACTTGTTGCTGAGGACATTTTGAAAGGATAAGCCACAACGCCACCTACAAATTTTCAGATTCTGGAACGAAATTACATAATTAACTAACCATATTCTTGATGATCAGTCTGCCATGCATAAATCTGGGTCTATAGATGGCATAATGAGATTCTTCTCCAATCAGAAGAGCTCTAATCAGTGGTCTATTGATAAGGGCTATGTGAGAGGTGAAAAAATGGGTTCAAATCAAGGCTTGTTGGGGGAGACATAGTAGGATAGGGAGAACTCGACTGATCACATATAATTTTACTCTACTATTCCTCGATAATGTGTGTGGGTCTATTAAATGGCACATGTGGGGTGATTAAGAAACTATGGGATTATATAACATGCTTAGCTTAAAGGAGGGTGGGGAGAAATATGAAGAGGAGAGCGACTCTACCCGCATCTGGTTCAGTCCATAGCATTGATGCATCATCTACATTACATTAAAAGTAGATGGATGAGATGTATCCATATGGTAAAGAAGGTGTAGAATTTATTATGAACGAAGATAAATCGATCCTATCATGAGTTTCAAGATTCACCCCACTTGTTGATTTGCTTTTCTACATTCGAAAACAAAATAAAATCCTCTGGCCCAATAGTTCAATCACACACGGGAAAACAAATGGAAATGAAAAGGAAAGATCAATCAAAACACAAATACAATAGTTAGATGAGAAAGAACACGGAAAATCAACCAAAATCTCTGCATCCGGAAACAAAATAAAATCATCCAACTAAATAATTCAAACACGCGAGAAAAACAAATGAAAACAAAGGAAAGATCAATCAAAACACAAATACAACATAACGTCGTTAAAGACATTGAAAAATCAACCAGCATGGCCATGTTGCAGACCAATCAAATAAAAATAATAAACAAACCAAGGCATTTCAATCTAAAGACGAAACTATAGTTGAGCTTCCCAAAGAAATTTTATATGCGCTCCATTTCAAATGGTCACTCCTACTTAAATTAAAAAATAATTTAAATGACCACTTTTTCTTGATTATTTTTAGGTTTCTGAGTGCTCGTTTTTTCCGTGGTTTCAAATTCACCGCCATCACCTTTCACCACCTAGGTCAAATTATGATGGAATTACAATATGAAATTTCTTTTTTCCAAATTACGCCATGCGATGATTCTGTTTTGGAAGTTCATATGGTTCCGTTCAGAGCGTATTCTAGTAAGTTCCTTTGGTTATGTTGCAACGTATTAGAGTGCGACAATTCTAATTTGGAAGTTGCTTTGGTTATGTTCCAAATATATATTGATTGAGCTTATTGTTGCCGATCGTTTAAAAGATTTAAAATCATTAATACTATCTCTTACAAATTTTGGTAACATCTATGAACATGAAGAGATGTACCAGAAGTGTTAAATATAAACTTGAAAATCTATATTATTTGAATTGTGTTTTTATTGTGATTTTTATTTTGCTAATTGTATATTTAAATTGCAATGCCATCATGTGTATATATGCCATTTATTATCTAGTAATATCTATTAGTTTTTAGATATCTATAAGCTTAGCCATACACTTGGTGAGCATTTTTTTTGTTTTTAGTCAATGTTCTATTCATATAGGAAAAAAGGAGTACATTCGGTGGTTCAGAAAACATGTGGTCTCACCCCGACCGGGTTTGTTGACCAAAATTTGCACCAGATGACAAAAATACAAAAGGGAAACTAGGGACATTGTCCATAAACGGTAGGGCCAGAGGCACCAAAATATAGATAAAACATAAAAAACACCAGAGAGCATACTAGTCGTCCAACGTGATGGAGAGAGGGCAGTCTAGGGCTATTCCTAGAGGAGGTGGAGGATGGAAATCACACTGAATGTGCCCTTCAAAGTGCGTCAACCAAGTCTCCAGCTTTTCTAATTTCTCGGTTAATTAATTTGGGCCTCACCAAACCACCACCAGTCTCTCCTGGACTTGGTAATGAAAATAGTGCATTTGGTCCAATGTTGCCATTTGCTCTGCATGCTCCTCATGATGGACTCTGAGCTATGTCCACTCTTTCTATCATGCTACTGATAAGTGATCGACAGTTCTCTAAGCAACAATGTTGGATACCTTGTCCTTCATTCGCTTTAGCTCGACCAGACCCACAATTCTCCTTGCCACCCGAAGTTCCTCCACCCCGATGACTCAGCGTCTAAACCCACATAACCCCCTGTACTAGCACCTCGTTTACCTCCTCCATGGCCTCCACGTGCTCCCACAGTAGCTAGCCATGCGTGTCCAATGGTCTTGCCACCCCAACTGGGAGCCCTAGTGGCAATTGCCGAGTCTACCACACCCGCATGGCCAAAGGTGGTTAGGGAGGGGGAACGCCCAACACCGTGCAAGGGGTTTCATAATTCACAAAGATGGCAAACTGTCGTGTTCAAAATCCAAAGGCCAGGCCCCCACGAGAGAAACCAAACACCACCTTCAGAGGAACCATTTTCCACCACACGAGAGAAGCACAATACCACCACCCACTGCCTGAAAAAGACCACCACCACTAGAGAAACCAAATACCATTGCCCACCACACCAACACAGACAATTGAAAGAAAGAAGAAGGAAAAGTAGCTGGCGCCTGAGCGCATCTTCCCCCAAGGCAGCGACTAGCCTCTGAATTCAACTCTCAAAGACCAACCACCAATTTGCCAAACATCATCGCGCCCACGCCAGAGGTCACGAAATTGGAAATTGAAACTAGTTTTCTGCCACCACCCATGGATTTTCCTATACTGTTGGTTCCATCTTCCACTTCTAGCCCGAGCAAATAGGCTTACCATAAGCCAAGAGGAAATGGAATGGAAGAGGTCTCGTCTCACCGACTTCCCATCCTTATGCGTAGAGAATAACAAAGAGGCTTTGTAACAGGGTCCATCTTGACACACTGCTCCAACAAATGCCCAAGATAAGTACACATAGACCACTCCTACCAAATAACCTCCTACGACGCTTTCGTTTTCTCCCTAGAGGCCACCGCAAAGTCCAACACACTAGACTAGAGCACAGATATGAATGTTGGGCTCCCTCATCTTCCCATGCCTTAATCGTTTGCCACCGCCAAAATCCAACAAGATGTTAATACTCGCACGAGTTCCCAACCTACTGATATTGTTCCTCCCATTACATGCGCTTTGGTGAAGGGACCAGAAGGACCATCCCTCACCCCCACTCCACCTGTATTCACACATGAGGCTCCTCCTCCACATGTTGCAAGGATCTCACCCCCATCAGGGAAGAGTCGACCTCCTCCACACTTCTTCGCAGGTCAACCAAGAAATTGTTTTGGGAGGAGGGGGGCCAGTCTTGGACAATTTCCTGGCCTTGAAGCTTACTACCCAATTCGCTAGTTTGTCTACCGCTTTATTTCCTTCACGATCGACATGTTTGATTATCACATAATCAAAGTAGGAGTGTCTGGAGAGTATATATTCCCCTATTAGCTCCAAACGTCAACTATTTATGACCTTTGACAGAGGAGAACCATTAATAAGACATTGGAGCATGGATATAGCGATCCGAGAATCTCTAGTTACTTGCAACTTCATGATCCCCATATCCGTTGTTGCCTGCCATGTTGTTGGTGGTGTGGCCGCAACATGCAACATAGAATCTGAGGGCCTGCCCTTTTTCATTTTGAAGGATTCCCCTGAGGCTTGTTGGGCCATGGTTCCCCTTTGAGTCCCCATCAAAATTGAGTTTAACAAAGCTTTATGGTAGACAACCGAACGCTTCTCAAGAGACAAGTTGAGGTGTAGGTCGACGAGTGGGGCTTGAATAAGGGGGCTCCCTCGGGATATCTAGCGTTAACAGAATAACGCATTCTCGCCCTTTCGCTTTCTAGTCCTCCTCCGACCATGGCGAAATCAATATAGTTTCCTTAAGATTGCGGAGAACAGTGTGCCAGGCATTGACGAGGTGGAACTCTTCTAAGTGGACAACTGCCCTGTTTCTACCGTTCAAGATGTTCCATAGGATGAATCCTTGCGATAGGCACCATGCTCGATTGACAATTGGATTCTTGAACACGGTCCATCTCCACGTGTCTAGAGACTCCCGAATATTGTTAACAGACCTGCCAGTGACTCCAAAGACCTCTGAGTGACATCTCTAGACTCTCAGTGTCTTGGGGCAAAAATTTAGAAGGTGTTCGGTCATTTCCTCCTCCTTGCGACACAAATGACAATAGGATAGACTAAGAAAGCCCTTCTTTCATATTTTATCCCACATGAGAAGCTTACCTTATTCGATCAACCATAAGAAGAAGGAGTTTTTTGGCCGAAGGTGAGAGTACCAAATCCTTTTCTATAGAGGGTCTGGCTCTAGGTCTCCCACAGAAGATTTCAATGAGCATGCCTCTTTAAGGGTGAACATGCCTTGCTGGCGATATCCCCAACATAATCTAACAGGTTCTCCATTATTTAGAATTGGCCACTGGCGGAGAATCATAAGGAGGGCCTCCCAATTCAGAGGGGGGTCATGAGGAGGCCAATTTTCAGAGGATTTCCACTTTTTCCACTTTGAGCCCGGCAGAGGGCCACTCCAGAAGTCTTGGACATAAGCCGCACTAGTCTGGGAGGTGAATGCTTGGAGACTTGCAAACTTCAAATTTTGATGTAATCTAGGATATTGCATCCATCAGTCGGTCCAAACTTTATCTTTTCTTCCACTACAAACTTCTTAGAAACCATGTATCTGAATGAAGTCTTGTTGTGCCTTGGATTTGTTCCAAATCGAGGAACTCGATGGGAGGTCTTAGTGGCAATGAAGGGAATTTTTCCAACCCTCAACCCCGTATTTGGCTACCCATATGTTCTTCCATAGCTCCTACTTGCCTTGGATCCAACGCCACCACACCTTTGCATAGAGGGCCATAGATAATAGCTCATGATCTTTTAGCCGAAGATCACCATAGGTCTTTGGTTTACAAAGCTTCTCCCAAGCCACCAAGGCCCATTTGCAGCCGATCTAGGCCCTTAACCATAGAAATCGGCAGAACCTTGCTGTCATTTCTTTATAGATGTTACTAGGGGCTGGGAGTGATGATAGTTGGTATAAAGTGATTGCCTAAATTACTTCCTTTAACAACACCAATATTCCAGCTGAGTTCAGAGCCCGGAAGATCCATATTGAAAGTTTCTTATCTATGAGAGAGAGAACTTCCTTCTAGATGAAGGTCTTGAGAGAGTTAGGCACTAGGGGGACTCCAAGATAAGTGTTGGGAAGTTTCCCGATTCTGAAGCCCAACATTTTGGCAAGGTGAGATTGCACTCTGGGGTGAGTGTTGAAGAAGAAGATGTTTGATTCCCCACCATTTATCAAAGTGGCTGAGACCGTTTGGAAGGTGTCCAAAATTTTCCCCAGTTGCTTAGCCTCTTTCAATGTTGGCTTCCCAAATAGCATTTTGTTGTCCACAAACTATTGATGTGTTATCAGAGGGATTGTTTGAGAGATGCGGATGCCCGAAAGGGCCTGAGAATCCATCGTTTCCTTAATGAGCTGACCCAACCCTTTCGTCGCGATAATGAATAAGAAAGGGGAGATAAGGTCACCTTGTCTAAGACCTCTTGATCCTCGAAAGGGTCAGGATGGGGCTCCATTCACAAGGATGGGAGTATAACAGAGTTGATATTAGGTCTTTGACCCACCCAATCCATGCTGGGGAGAAATCAAAGTCAGTCATAACTGACATTGAGAAATCCCAATTCAAATGATCATAGGCTTTAGAGAGATCCAGTTTGATAACCATACCTAGCATTTAGGAAGAAGATAAGGTGTGCACCATCTCATGCGCAACCAAAATTCCATCCATGATCTACCGACCTTCCACAAAACCGGTTTGTTTCAGGCCAATGATAACTTGGAGTAAGGGTTTAAGCCTTCACACTAGGATTCCATAGAGGATCTTGTAAATTACATTGCATGTAGCTATTGGCCTGAACCTGATGGGTTCCAAAGTAGCTACCTTTTTTGGGATGAGCACGAGGAAAGTTGCATACAACCCTAACATAGCCATTGGGACCGGCAAGAGTATTCAACGAGCTCGAGGATCTCCTCTCTGAGAAATTTCCATCCCGCCTTTAGGAACTCAAAGGTAAATCCATTGGGCCCAAGGGCTTTGGTGAGCATAATTTTTGAATTGAATTGGTATTGTGATTTTTTATTACGAAGTGTGAAGGGAATTTTTATGGTTTAAAAATGTATTTTTTGAATTGTAGTATTATTATGATTTTTGTGTATGATTAAATGTGATGAAATATTTTATTATTGGAAAAGGTGTTGTCTACTAAGACCACAATTTTGCCAAGACGACAAATTTCTTGCCAGAATTTGGTTAGAAAATAATCAAAAAATTGATGTTGGAGTGTTTTAATTGTTTTTTTGTCTGTTGAAATGGATTCAGCACCATTAAGAACCCTTGGGGCACTAAAATCTTCTAACCTAGATTTCCCAAAAAAATCTTTGAATTTTGTGAAAATCTTACCGAATTTTCTATTATTTTTTGGGGAAAAATGTGGTCTTGTTAGGCTACTCTCTATTAGAAATATAGTTACTACAATTTATAGAAGTAAAACTATTGATATAAATGATTTTAAAAGAAGAAGATTAACATATTTTTATGGTAAACCTTTTGAGTACAATATAAGGTTAAAGTTGATTATAAGATTATAAGAAAGCTAATATTTAAAGATGATAAGAGGAAGGGAACATGGAATGTTTCAAGGATGAAATTTCACCCAGGAATTAAATAAGGAGATTTGTAAGAGAAAAAAAAGTATATGTAAAATTCATAAAGCATGTGTAGAAACCCATTTCCCCTTGTAAAATTTGAACCAGATCTTTTGTATTTCACCTTTAACAATGACAATTATTTGGAGGTATTTCACTATATAGATTTCATGTGCACTTTGTTCAAGTTTTCCATTTGTCCAAGTTTGTTGGAATAACATTTTTTAGTATTAATTTCAATGATGCTTTTTTCAGATGAAAAAAACCTGGTTTATATAATGTACAAGTGCATATGTAGAAAATTGTCACAAAAACCTTCCAAGCGAGATATAGAGGAGCATATTGACATAAAAATATAAGGATACATCTGTGGCTTTAGAAATATAACAAAAATATGAAAAGTAAATGTCTCCATCTAATACCATATATCACCCAGGGATTAAATAAGGAAATTTGTAAGAGAAAAAAAAGTATGTGTAAAATTCATAAAACATGAGTAGAAATCCATTTCCCCTTGTAAAATTTGAACCGGATCTTTTGTATTTCACCTTTAACAATGACAATTATTTGGAGGTATTTCACTATATAGATTTCATGTGCACTTTGTTCAAGTTTTCAATTTGCCCAAGTTTGTTGGTATAACATTTTTTAGTATTATTTTCAAGGATGTTTTTTCAGATGAAAAAAACCTGGTTTATATAATGTACAAGTGCATATGTAGAAAATTGTCACAAAAACCTTCCAAGCGAGATATAGAGGAGCAGATTGACATAAAAATATAAGTATACATCTGTGGCTTTAGAAATATAACAAAAAAATGAAAAGTAAATGTCTCCATCTAATACTATATATCAAAATGTAGAGCATGACTATCTAATAACTGCAACCAAATACAAAATCATATAATCTAAAATAGATATGAGAGCAATAGCCGCTATGGGAGAGGGATGGAACCCTCAAAGCAAATATACTCAGCCTCCATGAGTGTATAATGCATGTAACCATATGTATCGGAAATACCCAACTTAGACAAGGAGTTTACGACCCGGTTTTTCTCTCTGAAGATGTGCTTAAAATGTGTCAAACTAAAAGACCTCGTGAGGTGAGAAATCTAAGTCATCCAGGCCTGGAGATGGGGAGGGGAGAAACGAGATTATTTTGTTAAGCCATGTATAAGTACCTTTGAGTACTCATATATAAATAGAGTGTCAATAGACAGATGATTGACAAACCAGATAAGTCCCCAGAGGGCCATGACCTCATCCCTCATGTTTGTGCCCGGGCCCTCGTTCCAATGAATCTTGTACTATGAAGATTGATCCAGGCGTAGCCAGATGCCACAACTACACTGATTTCGTTGTGCAGCGCCATCAAAATACCCTACCAAAAATTGTAGGGGGTTTGAAATATGTTTAAGAGAAGGATCCTAGATGGGTCGAATGAGAGTCCTAGCCATCTCTAGCCACTGTATGATATTTTGAATTATATGTAGAGGATAAATCAGGGAACCCTAGAAAATGAGTGCATTACGGGCACACCAGATTTCCCATATAGTATAAAAAGGGGCCACCATATATTTTCCACCCCGCTCCAACCACCATTGTAAGCATTATGAATGTGACCAAAACCCATGTATGTGGTTTAAAAAAAAAGACTTCCTTCCAAAACGTGCTTGAGATAGGGCACTCAATGAACAATTGGAGGTTAAATTCAGGAGCATCACAACATAACAAGCATCTACCAGGACCCAATAAACTCTGCTTACACAAATCCTCCCAAGTGAGGTTTTAGTTCCTCCAAACCGGCCAGATAAAAAGGATGATATTGCTAGGTATATCCAATTTCCATACCAACATGGATGTAGATCTTGACAAGTGAGGATGAGATGTCAGTAAATATCTGCCACAACTAAACCATTTGCGCGTGTCATTCTTGTCCAAGAGATAAGGCCCCCTCCCTGTTTCTGCACAGACCTGCAAGTCTAAGGGATAATATATAAGCATCCCATTCTGAAGCCATAGTACCAATCAAGCCCAACTCCAGGCCTGTTTATAAATAAGGATGCTCCCATTCCAACCAGTAATTACTTGATCTAACATAAATATGCCCCGAGAGTGTAATTTGTGCAACAGGTCCCCGTTGAGTTGATGTGCTCCAGCCACTTCTTTTATCTAGTCAACACCGATGATGATATGGGATCCCCTGCCAAATACCCAGCATAATCTGTGTAAGAAGAAAACTTTTAATTTTTGAAAACTTCTCCAGATATAGGATCCCAAGGCACTCCCAAGTGCTCCATTTCTGATCCACTCATTTGGCTCTTTCCTATGCATATATTTTATTTTGATGATGTCTCGCTAGATACCATCCATAAATAGTCCGCGCCACAAGGATTTTGTAAGTAGTGCCCAGCCGAATATTTTAATGTCCAATATACCCTATCCACCTAGCTCCCTTGGAACTGAGATACTTTCCAAACTCGTGAGATGATATTTCCAGTTTGTATCTCGTCCAAGCCACATGAAGTGTGCCATGATGGATTTAATTTTCTTGATGATGGTTGAGGGTAGGATGAATAAATTTTCCCAATATATAACCAATTGTTGAAGAACAACTTGTACTAATATGAATCTACCCCCTGGGGATAGTCAACGGTGTGCCCATCCATTTATCCTCTTCCTGAATTTGTTAATAATCCAAAGCTAGTCCTTATATCTGTAATTGTTAGGTTTGAGTTTACATACAAGGTAAGTGAGGCCCTCACCCAAAGGCCTAGTGTTGAAATTGAAGATACTGACAATGTCATTAATCACCCCCATATCTCCCGTAGAGTAAAGAATGTATGACTTACCATCATTTTCCATCATCCTAGTAGCAACTCCAAATCACATCTATATGCCATGAAAACAATTATAATATGCCCTAGATAGCACACCGAAAACTAGAATATCATCCACAAAGAAATTATGTGAAGCCAAGATACCTGAGCATAGTCTGATCCCTTTGAAATGTCCACATGCAATATCCGATTTTATCTTTAGGCTAAGGCAATCTATGACCAATATAAATAATAGATGGGAGAGTGAGCATCCCTATTGTAATCCTCTACCTACACTGAAGAAATCTGAGGGGAAACCGTTTACCAATACCACAAAGTCTACACTAGTGACACACACCATAATCCACTCGATGATATGGGTGGAAAGGCCTATCTTCGACGGGAAAGTCTCAACAAGTCCCATTCCACGTAGTCATATGCCTTCCACGAGGTCTACTTTCATCACAAGAGCCTTTAATATGCTGGTGTAGATTGAGTGAATAGTCTCCTGAGCAATAACCATTGCATCGTGAATCAACCGGTTGTGGAGGAAGCTTGATTTTTCTTTGTTAATGTGAGGTGAGAGGGTACCCTTTATGCACTCAACACTAATTTTTTAAATGAATTTGTGCATAATGTTGTAGAGAGATATGAGTCGAAAGTCTAGGAAGGTTGAAGTGATAGACGCTTTCAGGATCAGGGCTATGAAATTTGAATTAATAGAGTTGATAACACATCCCAGGGATCTAGATTCTTCCACCATATCTAATAGGTCCATTGCCACCAGGTCGAAAAAATGGAGAAAGAACTCAACAGTCCAACCGTTTGGGTCAGGGCTTTTATCTCTAGCAAATGATTGTAAAGTCTGGTGGATTTCCTCAATGGTAACAGGTCTGAACACGGTAGAATTCCTATCCTTATTAAACATTTGGGGATAGTTAGATGTGCCCCAAATTTGGTCATCTATGTTGACCCCAGTACACTTCTGGAAGAAAGATTTGAAATGTAGTACAACTTCCCTCTGGATTGTCGTAGTGCTATGCACCAACTCCCCACTGTGACAACAAATCTGCCAAATGGTGTTCCCATTTCTCCTCTGATTTGCATATTGATGGAAATATTTAGTGTTCTGGTCACCTTCCCTTAAATAGAGGGCTCAACTTTTTAGCCTCCAAGTCGCTTCTTGTATGAGAAGGATCTGACGCTTTCTGTCCTCTAGTGATTTTAATTTCTCCCAAGTATGAACAGTTGGCGCACCACAGTCCACTAATAGTAATAGACCTTCAATCTCCCTTGTGATAGTCTTCAATTCAAGGGCTAGAGCCCTTTTCTTCTCCTTCTCCCATACCTTGGCCTGACCTTTTAAAGATTGAAGTAATTCAGTGAGATGCTGCAACGGGGAAGTACCTTACTTTCGAATATGCGCCTTCGAGAAGTCGATGACCAGAGTGTTGAAGTCCTCATCCTCCAACCAAGTCTTGTTAAAGTTGAATGGGATGCCCAAACGAGGTCATTCCAACCGTCATTGTAGTACAATAGGCATTTGATCATAGAGGCATGCTTTCACCACTCAAGAGCCCATGCATCTAAGCTGGCCCATAAGGTTTTCATGGACAAGGAAACGGTCCAATCTTTTGCCAATATGCGCATCACTCGATCTACCATTATGCCAGGTAGGAGATAGTGGATGAGGACGTACATCCCTAAGATGGTTTACGTCGAACATATGGGATAAATGATTTGCTAGAGGATCTCCCTGGCACCTAACCCCCCAGCATTCCTCCCTTGATAAAGTAACATTGAAGTCACCGACCAAGATCAAAGTCCCAATTTTGAGAAGATCACAATCATCCATTCTCTTCCATAAATCATATCTTCCGCTGTAAGGAGCATATAGATTGAGGAAGTGTAGTCTTGTCGAGTGTCCCCAGATATATCCCAACAATAGAATACATGTGAAAAGTTTGTATGCTGACATAGTGGCCAATTTGGGGTCGTAGAGAGCGGACATACCACTAGACAAACCATTTGAATATACAACCACCTGTGCCAGTCCGAATTTTTTTTGCAAAAATATGATAACGCGCGATCAGAGATATTCATAGTTTCTTGGAGCAGAATAAAAAAGGGGGCGAGAAGTACAGAAAAGATGTTTGAGGGAGAGAAGTTTTGAGTGGTCCCCTAGTCCATGCAAGTTTATACATATATAGTTCATCCGACAATCGAAGGGGTGGGCGTCGATGCTCTAAGGGCTCGAGAGAAAGTAGTAGTAATAGGGATGTCATGAAGTGCCTTCGAATATAGGAAGTGTAAGGATTTCGTTGATATAGCTGTGTTATGGTGCTGAGAACCCCGACCCACTTTTTTGCGAGTGGTGATGTTACAACTAGAGTTTGGGCTAATAGAAATGGAGGAGATGTGGGATGAGCCCTTATGGATAGTTAAAGATGCAAGATCCATGGTTGATTTACCAAGAGGAAATCCAAGTCACTACCGACAAAATTATGGGGGGAAAGGTCTAAAGATGCACACAATTGTGAAGGAGGAGACCTCGGGGGGGAAATCATAGGGGGAGGAGGAGGGTTGTCGTGGGGGTCAAGCAGGTAAAGGTGAAGTGGCCTGTCATAGTGGACATGGGGGATCCACCGAGATTGGTAAAGATAGATACGAAATGGTAATTGATAAGTGAGCAGGAGGATGTATAAGCGGAATAGGAGGAGCCGAGGAGGATAATGGAGAATGATGGGAGAGGGAACTTGATGAGTGAGGGAAGGTAGGTGAACACGACGAGGGGACACCTTGAGGAGGTGTAAGGAGAAGATGAAGGGATATCATAAAAAATAAGAGATTTCTTTGAGGAAAAATCAATACCTGATGTCCGATGAGGGTCCATAGTGTCGACATTCAGGTGCATTCGTCATCCCGCGTCACGATGCCTTTGAAGTCCCCCTCTTAGGTAGTCTTTGTGGGCACTTTTCCAATAAGTGCCCAGTGCGATGACAAAGAAGGAATGTAAAGGGAATACACCAATAGTACAGACGTTGTCGATGAACAAAAAACTCCCATGCTAGATCAATCTGGCTTGGAAGTACCCCAGAGTAGCCCAACTCTACCAGAATCTAGGCAACCTACTTGTCGTTTTCCCTAAGACAGCTAGGATCAACATAGATGAAGTGGCCGATAGAGTTGCTGATCTCAACAAGAATCCGATTTGTCCAGAACTCCAATGGAAGGCCCAGGAATTTAACCCAGACGAAAGTGTTCTTCGACATATCCAACAATGGATTAAAGCCCACGTACCAGTTATGGAGAAAAAGGAAGTTGCGCCCCTGAACCCATGGAATATTCTAAATCTTGTCTAGGTCTTCCTGATGCAATAAATGAAAATTATACCAGTCATTCATGAGACAACTCATGATAGGTGATCATTTGATTGAACCCCATGATAGGTGATCATTTTGATTGAGCCCACTATTGCATGTCTGAGTCTTGTAAATCACTAAAGTACCATCTGCCAACCAAAGCACGTTTATGTAAACTTACTACTCGATAAGACATAACATCATAACCGAAGCTCAAGAGCTTAGTTTTAGTATCGGGGTTAATGGGTTTAGCGCAAGTCCGCTGTCTCGACCAAGGACTGTCCCGGTGTGATTGTTGCTTATGATTCCCATAACCTACAAGTTTTCCACTTGGAAAATATGCACCATTTGATGGGCACGCCAGGAGGTCCACATGAGAAGGATGGGGTCTAGTTAGATGATTAGGCAAATGGGCATGTTCAACAATAGTGGTGGCATGGATAAAGACCTCATGGGAGGACACATCTGTGTCTAGGGTGGCAATATAATCTGCTAGGTGGGCCATAAGAGAAAAGGAACAGAGGGGGACAATATAGAAGATAACAAATTCCACGACATATGATCATGGAAAGTGCTAGAAACAATGGAAAAGATGGAGGTGCGAGTAAGGAGTAGTCGAGTAAATAACACCTGGAGAGTTGTCAGGTACAGAGCTCGTAGATACACACAACCCACGAGACACTCGAGGAAAATGCCTGACAGATAATAATAGTCCACCACCCTCCCAATATGGTAGTATGAAGGTATAGCCGTTGGATTCAAATAAAGGCAAGTAGAAAGGATGAAAGTGTTAGAGAATATAAATGTTAAGTAGTAAAAAATCCATATCCATATGAGAATACTTATCTAATATCCAAGAGGGTGGAATTATAATATGCTTGATGTACCAATCCAAATTAATCCTGCACCAAACCAAAATAAAAGCACCTTGTGGATGATGACATCGCCACCCTCAAAAACGTCGTGAGATCCGATCCACCAGGATCAAGCGAACAAGAGAATAATCATGCAATAAATGAAATCTAGATGTCGGAGAATGTTTCAAAAAATTCCCCCGGAAAAACTATCTCTAGGAAAATTGAGTCCCTACTGGGACTGTAATGCCACCCTTGAAGCACCGAGAACCAGTCCAAGTACGAGAATCGAAATGGCAAGATGAACCGTAACACAATAGCAAGGGGATGAGAAACCTTGACTAGCAACAACAACAACTCCAACACCCCAACACTTCCACCATTTATGGTAGCATTTGAAGCCAATATTTTTGCAAGGACGCGAGATGTTAAAAGAGGCAATCCATTTATGCCAAAAAAATGTAAATCTCGACTGGTTCTGTAGGTTCCTATTCTCAATTTCGACAACTGGTTTAATTTTCTTGAGAAGGTCTGTCTAACTGACCATGAGGCCTCTTACGTCAAGAACCACAATGTTTAATGACAATCAAGTATAGAATGAAGAGAGAAACGAGGATGAGGCATCCAATATGAAAAATCTCCCATATAGGGTGGTAAAACATCCCACGCAAAATAACTCACAATACCCATAAATTAGCATTGACCCCAGGAGTTTACTAGAAAGTATCAATCTAACACCACTTTGGAGAGACGACCCCAAAGGATAGACCATAATAGACCCAAATGATAGAACAAAGCAACGTCAAACCCCGATAAACCATCCCAAGACAAATATGACACAGGTGCAATGTCCCCAGGTGTAGTCCATAAAATCCCCCCCGTAGGAGAGGGCCAAAGTGGTTTTTAACTGTCGGGACAGTGCAAAAGCAACACATAATAAAGTTCCAATTAAACCCAATACAACACTAGACTTTATACAACTCACAATTGCCACAACAACAAATCGACCAACATAATGTTAAGTAGAAACAATAAATACCATAGTATGAGCTCAAAAAATTACCAAGAAAGCAGTAGAAATCTAGGGTACCAGTGGTAGACTACTGTAACAATGGTAAAATATGTCTGGCTCTACTGTCTACTTTTTTCTACCCTTTTCCTATCTCCTTCTCCACCAAGCTCCAACAAAAAATAAGCCCACCATCTCCGGAAAGAATTATGACTTTGTGTGGGACTTCCTAGGCATATGTACGACAATTAGAATGCAAAGACATATTTCCAGGGACATTTGCCAGATGATGTATACATTTCTTATATGCAAACTATGTTTGTTGTATCATTCTTGTTTCCCATTTCTGGTAACATAACAAATACCTACTATCACTAGTAGATTGTTTCATTGGCATTGTGAACAATATCAACATTAGTATTTTGAACACTAACAAGAAGAAAGATAATTTTTGATTTTCCCTTCGGCCTCATTATTTTGAACATTGACAAGAGCAAAGATAAATTTTTGATTTTCCCTTCAGCCTCATTGACCTATTTTTGTGATCATTTGTCGTTGGACATAAAAAAAATTATCTCATCTTTTTTGAAGTTGAGTTGGTTAATTTCAAGGACGCTTTATGGAAGCAAGGTTTATTGACTTGATGTGGGATTTTAATTTATAACTCATTTTTTTGCAAACTTGAGAAGGTAGTTTCCAACTCACTTGAATTTAAAATTACAACACTCTTTTTCAAGCCTCAAATTGCATTTCCAACCCTCTCTTTAAGTTTTAAGATTGCTATTTAATGCATGGTTTTTGTGTAATATTACATCCTTCATTTGATTGTATGGAAAAATGAAATTTCAGCCACCATTTGCATCTTTGAGATGGTAATATCTAGCTCTATATCCTTGCTTGAAGGATGATTTACTATCTTCTTTTTTGTTTTTGAAAAGAGGGATTGTGAGGTACAAACTATGCTTTGATTGAAACATAAAAGGTGAAGTGATTGCATGTTGGATTTTATGAAAAAATAAGATGAAAAGAAAACTCATTTTTGCAAACTATGTATAGGATAGTGAAATTGAAATCAAAATTTCTATGTTATCCCTTCAACATTTTGAATATCCAAAATTAGTTTGCACATAAGTTTTCATGACAAAAAGGCATTGAAGTAATGCAAAATTTGCATGAAGTAATGAACTTGCATGAAAATCTTTGTAAGATGATGTTTCAACAAACTTTAATCGAATAACATGTGTTATTTCCAAGAGTTGATGCCAACAAACTCGTGATAGGCAAAAGAAACCATCTCCCATTCGGTGATTAGCATGCCTATTGGACAGTGAACGATTAAAATCAATGTGTATGGGAAGATTCAATTAGGCTAAATTTAGTCATTGTGTAATTTTTAAACTTTGTTTGAAGGTTTGTACAAAGATTACTAAATGAAGCATAAGTCCTTAAACTGTGGCCCACTTTTATATAGGCTTGTAAGAAACTTCTTGATCCGAATTGGATCCTTAAACATTTTCATGACTGTTTCAAATTATGTCAGATCAAATCTTATGAATAACAAGCTTATCAGAAATGACCTTTGGACAATGGCAATTGTGGCTAGCACGGAACAACGAGGACCCTCGGTCAAAGCGCGTTGACCATTGGCCCATGGAGACCGCGCATGGACGCAAATTGGCAATCGGAAGCCCAGATCCAGAAACAGAGGCAGTTTCTGATACGTGATTAGCGCAAAGGGCAAAACCCTCAGAGAAGGAAAGCCCCGAGTGCTCGATCACGAGGAAAACAGGAAACCGTGTGGAAACTGTCAGAAGGCAGGTCCCGCGCCCAAAACCGGCAGGATATCGCGTGCACTTCGAGCGGTAAGCGGGTTTGGCCGAGTTTAGCGCGATGCCATACACTGGGCAACACGTGTCCAGCGGATGAGAGAGAAAACTGCTTACATCGCGTGAGTAACGATCGAGCAACTTACTCGCGCGATATAGACGGAGATCGTAGGATCTGGAGGCTCCAGATCAACGACGGAGAATCAACCCAACGGATGACTGGATTCGACGGGGAAATAGGCTGAGGCACATAAAGAGTTGAGGTCCGGCATGACCGATGAGTTGGCAGAAAAATTAGTTTCGTGGGAAAATCCTGGAGTAACGGAAATAATGACCGTTCAAAGAAACTGGCACTCAGTTCGTAAGGCGATAGGTGGCCACCTCTCTATGCAGCGTTACACAACGATGATGACGCAGAGCAGGGGAATTCCAGCGGACAAAGGCAAGCGATCCAAAGAGTCGGGAAGAGGAAACGAACAATTAGGGAGTAGATTGGCTTTAAGCCACGAACATACAAAGAGTAAGAGGGAATAGAAGGAGAGAAGTAAGTGAATTGCAGGGAGCAGAAAAGCCGAGCTGACCTGCAGAGCAAAGGCAGCATCGAGCAGATAGAGACAGAGAGAGTCTGAGAGTCTGTGAACTCCAGAGAAGGCTTGAACGGTTCAAGCAACTCTTCTGTGTATACCTATCCGGTATTGAGTACCAAATTGGGCTCACACCATTGAGACTAGTGAGGTTGAGATTCAGTAAGGGGGAGTCTGTGTACTCTAGAAGCTTGGGGGATCCAAGTACCACCCTATTGATCATCATCTGTTAAGAGAGACTCAAATTGAGCTCCTTATTGTAAAATCTCTGCTTTAAGACACAATAGAAAGGCCCCCACTGAAGGCTAGACTAGGAGACATAGCCCAGGAGGATTAGGTGAACTCCTTATTAAATTTGTTTTGTTTTTGAATTTGCTTACTGTGTTTCTCTTATTGTTTCAAGTGCTTGTGTATTTCGCAATCTTATCGATCCGTTGCTTAAAATAACATAGACACACCCCAACACATGAGTCTATAATACCTTCATTAATTAACTGAGATCATTCACGAGTGATTTTCAGATCACTTCTGCAAACTTGTGGGTTACAAGGCTAATTTATTCCACTTTTTGGCCACTTAATGCCTTGCTAAAATTGACATTTTTTTTAGAAGACCTAAGCATTTTAGGTTAGCATGAGATTTCTAACTTGTTTGAAAACTTTCTTTTACATGTTATAGAATGTAATCTTTAAGATGTAATTTTCAACACATAGCTTTGAGATGAGTTTTGCTTGGAAACCAAAAATTTATCCCTCTTTTGTTTGCTTAAGAATGCATCTCTAATTCTTTTCCAAGCCTTAGATGCATTTCTACCCTCATGTCAAAGACAAGTTTTTTTTTTTTTTTTTTTTAGTTTGTCCAGGATTTTATATACACTTCCAACCTTCATTCACTTGCCTGAAAATTCAAATTGTATCCTTCATGTTTAAAAATAATTTTTAGCCCTTTTGATGCTAGGTTGAAGTGTCATTGACTCATTTCCCATGTTTGAAAACATGTTTAGTGGTATACAAAACAAAGAAAAAATATATATTTTATTCTAATTTAATATATCAATTATTATTTACTTGATTATAAAAACTAAGAAACAATTTTTCCAATTTACCAATTCTATGAGTGTCTTTTTACACTTTTCAAGAGTAATTGCCAGTTAAATTTTTTACTAAAAACATTGCCTAAAAAGAAAGAGTTATATACATTTCCAACATTTATTCAATTACTTGAGTTCATGTTTAAAAATAATTTTTAAGGCTTCCAATACTAGGTTGAAGCGTCAATTTTCCATATTTGAAAATATGTTTAGCCTATACCAAATATAGAAAACAAAAATTCTATTTAATTTAATATATTATTATTATTAGTCCCTGCCGGGGACTATAAGCGATCGATAGATCGCTGACTTTGGGTTGACCGCGGCGATATTTGGAAATATTTGGCGTTTTTCCTAAGTTGAATTAAGGTTTACGGGGCAGAAAGGGTTGGGGGTCTTATTACGCGCTTCGCATGGTTCGAGGCGAATGGCACGTGGCGCGCGTGAGGGGCACGTGGTTGCATGCGGTCTGGTGGTGTGATCGGCGGCCAGGTGTCTGTCCTCGAGATGCTGGAACATTCGGGGTGTGTTTTACTGTCTTCGCGGCATTTGGGTTGGTATTGTTACTTGCTTGTGTAGCTCTGCAGTCTGTGCGATGTTTGGTCTGTGGTAGAGTTCCTGCCTGCCCGGGTATTGTTGCTTGCAGTTTGTGCGATTTTTCGTCTGCGGTGGAGTTCCTGCCTGCTCGGTGTGGCTTTGGTGAGTTCGGCTACTGTGTGGCCTGCATGCAAGAGTCGATGGCATTCTGGTTGAATACTGAGGGTTTGTCTTCTGGTTAGATACTGAGGGTTTCTCTTACGTGCATGCAAGAGTCCATGGTTAGTTGAACATTATAAGTTAATGGCATTCTGGTTGAATACTGAGGGTTTGTCTTAGCTGTGGTCGGCATGCGCTATGGTGGTCTGATCGGCGGCCAGCTGTTCCTGCTCGACATGCTGGAAAGTTCGGCTTGGGTTTTACTGTCTTCGCGGCCTTTGGGTTTTACTGTCTTCGCGGCCTTTGGGTTGGTATTGTTACTTGCTTGTTTAGCTCTGCAGTCTGTGCGATTTTTCGTCTGCGGTGAAGTTCCTGCCTGCTCGGGTATTGTTAGTTGCTTGTTTAGCTCTGCAGTCTGTGCGATTTTTCGTCTGCGGTGGGGTTCCTGTCTGCTCGGTGTGACTTTGGTAAGTTCGGCTACTGTATGGCATTCTGGTTAAATACTCAGGGTTTCTGTTACCTGCATGCAAGAGTCCATTGCTATTTGGGTTTTACCCTGTTCGCGGCCTTTGGGTTATTATGATTACTTGGTTGTTTAGCTGCGCGGTCTGTGCGATTTTTCCTTTCTATTTGTTCTATTGTCTGCGGTGAAAACACAATGCGGTTCCTGCCTGTTGTGTTAGCTGCATGCAAGAGTCCATGGTTATTTGAGCATTATAAGTTAATGGAATTCTGGTTGAATACTGAGGGTTTGTCTTAGCTGCATGGGTTTTATGCAAATTTGGGTAAATGTCTACGTGAAGCTATGATTCTTAGTTGTATTGTTTAGAGGTTAAGTTCGGCTACTGCATTATAAGTTAATGGCATTTGGATTATTATTGTGAATACTGAGGGTTTGTCTTCTAGTTGAATACTGAGGTTTTGTCTTACGTGCATGCAAGTGTCCATGGTTATTTGAGCATTATAAGTTAATGGCATTCTGGTTGAATACTGAGGGTTTGTCCATGGGTTGACGGACGCGATTTTTGCAAATATTTGGCATATTTCCTAAGTCGAACTAAGGTTTAGGGGGCAGAAAGGGTTGGGGGTCTTATTACGCGCTTCGCATGGTTCGAGGCGAATGGCACGTGGCGTGCGAGGGGCACGTGGTTGCATGCGGTCTGGTGGTCTGATCGGCGGCCAGGTGTCCGTCCTCGAGATGCTGGAATGTTCGGCTTGTGTTTTACTGTCTTCGCGGCATTCGGGTTGGTATTGTTACTTGCTTGTTTAGCTCTGCAGTCTGTGCGATGTTTGGTCTGCGGTAGAGTTCCTGCGGTAAATGTCTGCGTGAAGCTATGATTCTTAGTTGTATTGTTTAGAGGTTAAGTTCGGCTACTGCATTATAAGTTAATGGCATTTGGATTATTATTGTGAATACTGAGGGTTTGTCTTCTGGTTGAATACTGAGGTTTTGTCTTACGTGCATGCAAGTGTCCATGGTTATTTGAGCATTATAAGTTAATGGCATTCTGGTTGAATACTGAGGGTTTGTCTTAGCTGTGGTCGGCATGCGCTGTGGTGGTCTCGTCAGCGGCCAGCTGTTGCTCCTCGACATGCTGGAAAGTTCGGCTTGGGTTTTAGTGTCTTCGCGGCCTTTGGGTTTTACTGTCTTCGCGGCCTTTGGATTGGTATTGTTAGTTGCTTGTTTAGCTTTGCACTCTGTGCGATTTTTCGTCTGCGGTGGAGTTCCTGCCTGCTCGGGTGTTGTTCCTTGGTTATTTAGCTCTGCAGTCAGTGCGATTTTTCGTCTGCGCTGGGGTTCCTGCCTGCTGGGTGTGGCTTTCGTAAGTTCGGCTACTGTATGGAATTCTGGTTAAATACTGAGGATTTCTGTTACGTGCATGCAAGAGTTCATGGTTATTTGGCTTTTACCCTGTTCGCGGCCTTTGGGTTGTTATTGTTACTTGGTTCTTTAGCTCTGCGGTCTGTGCGATTTTTGTTTTCTATTTGTTGTATTGTCTGCGCTGAAAAGACAATGCGGTTCCTGCCTGCTCTGAGGATTGCTGTTACCTGCATGCAAGAGTCCATGGTTATTTGAGCATTATAAGTTAATGGCATTTGGTTGAATACTGAGGGCTTGTCTTAGCTGCATGGGTTTTATGGAAATTTCGGTAAATGTCCGCGTGAAGCTGTGATTCTTAGTTGTATTGTTTAGAGGTTAAGTTCGGCTACTGCATTATAAGTTAATGGCATTTGGATTATTATTGTTGCTTGGTTGTTTAGCTCTGCGGTCTCTGCGATTTTTCCTTTGTATTTGTTGTATTGTCTGCGGTGAAAACACAATGCGGTTCCTGGCTGCTCGGTTAACTCTATCGCAAACGTTTGGTTGCAGTTGTGTTGTTTCAGGTGCAGCTTCTATCGCTCGACTGTGTGCTGTCGCTTTGGTAAGTTCAGCTACTGCATTATAAGTTAATGGCATTCTGGTTAAATACTGAGGGTTTCTGTTACTTGGATGCAAGAGTCCATGGTTATTTCAGCATTATAAGTTAATGGCATTCTGGTTGAATACTGAGGGTTTGTCTTAGTTGCATGGGTTTTATGGAAATTTGGCTAAATGTCTGCGTGAAGCTGTGATTCTTGGTTGTATTGTTTAGAGGTTAAGTTCGGCTACTGCATTATAAGTTAATGGCATTCTGGTTAAATACTGAGGGTTTCTGTTACCTGCATGCAACAATCCATGGTTATTTGAGCATTGTAAGTTAATGGCATTCTGGTTGAATACTGAGGGTTTTGTGTGCAGACTTCGTTAACCAATTTCGTCATTTGCACATTTTCTCATGGTACTGGCATAGGCTGCGTTGTGCATGCATATGGTCTAGACGAGAAGGAATTTGAACGCTCGGCTTCGTTGCAGGTACGGTGTTATTCTACTAATTGCTTTTTGTCAATTTTTGTATTACTTGCTTTTTGTCAATTTGTTAGTGTTTTAATTTTTGCATTGTGTAGGTTTATGGTCCAGTTACTCTAGGTTTATAGTCCAGTTACTCCGTGATCCCTGCTGGGGACTATATGCGATTGATAGATCGCTGACTTTGGGTTGACCGATGCGGTTGCTGGCTGCCGTGATACTCTGGGTTTCTGTTAGCTGCATAGGTTTTATGGAAAATTCTGTAAATGTGGGTTTCAACCACGATGTGACTTCGTTATCATTTGAGCCGAGTGGACCTGGGCGAAGCTATGGTTCTTGGTACAGATTGAGTCGCAGTCTTTTGTAGTTTGAACTGTTTTTTCACATGAAGATCTAAATAAATTGGGGATTTTGAACTGTTTGAAATGTTAAAATATTGAAGATTGCAGTCTGTTTTGTAACTGCACGGTTTCCTATCTTAGACGTGTATTCAACGTTTTTCGCTCGTATAATTTATGTATATGTTTACTTTGGTCCATAATGTTTGTTCAAGTTTGTAATTCTGTTATGGATGTATGAATATTCGACTCTGATATTACTCCTAGAATGGAAGGTTGCTTTGTTAACAACTTTGTTAAGTTCATTTAGTTAGTGTTAAGTTCATTTGCTTTGTTAAGAAGTGCTGAATTGAAGGTTTGCTATATTGGTACTAGATGTTGTTCATTTGTTGTTGCTTATATATTGGATGAAATGTTTCGTTTGCGAAAATTATAAGCTTTTCTGTGATACTGAGGGTTTCTCTTACTTGCATGGGTTTTATGGAAATTCCCGTAAATGTCAGCTTCGAGCACCATGTGACTTCCTTGTCATTTGGGCCGAGATGGCCTAGGTGAAGCTGTGGTTCTTGGTACAGGCTCTGTTGTGCATGAATATGGTCTAGACGAGAAGCAATTTGAATAGTCGGCTTTGTTCCAGGTACGCTGTTATTCGACTAATTGCTTTTTGTCAATTTTTCTATTAATTGCTTTTTGTAAATTTGTTAGGCTTTTAATTTTTGCATTGTGTAGGTTTATGGTTCAGTTACTCTAGATTTATAGTCGAGTTACTCTGTGATTGTTTTAGAAAACATAGATATTTAAGCTGTATTCAGTCATTTATATCTTTTCTGTCATTCAATTATATTGGAATTCAAATTTGAAATTGTCATTGTTTATTCTGTGTTTACATTAATATTAATATTAATTATCAATTGTTATAATCATAACAACAATATTATTTGAGATGATCCCAACAAGTAGAAGTTGAGTAATGCATGCAACTAGCTCCGTATAATGATGAATCAAGACATTTTGTCTATTTAAACCTTAGATTAAAATGTCATGTTAGCTAGTTATAACCAGATTGGTTCTCATATGATGTTCAACTACCTTATTCTGCTCAGACAGAAAAAATTATTTTATTATGAAAACAAAATTACATTTATTATATATGTTCCTGCATTTCACAGATATGCTTAAGCATAGGAAGTGATAAAAGTATTGCTGGGAACATATCTTGTTTCATAAACAGTTTCCAAAAATGTCAATATGACAGCCCTATCATAGTCATTCTAACATATATCAGAGCTTTGAAGCGAGTTTTATCTCATAAGAAATTAGCTGCTAGATATGTCCATAAACAGTCCCATAAAAAAATATAGATATAGAGATATGCTTAAGCATAGGAACTGATAAAAGTATGGCTGAGAAGATATGTTGCTTCATAACCAGTTTTCAAAAATGTCAATATGACAGCCCTGTCATGGTCATTCTGACATACATCAGAGATTTGAAACCAGTTTTGTCTCATGAAGAATCAGGTCCTAGATATGTTCATAAACAGTGGCATAAAAAATTATACATAGATATTGGCATTTAAAAGACATTCCATCAGCTCTCCTTCCACTCTCTGTTGAATGAGCCAAGCTCATGCTACCAAGTGTAATCTTGCTTTTGACAGTCCATCAGTTTCCATGTTCCTGTCTTTGTAAACATGTTCAAACATAATGTGTTAAATACTCTGTTTAACGAAGTCGAATCTCCTGAAATATAGGTTGAAGTTTATAATTATCCAATCAATTTGTTCCATTCATCGAATTCACCACAATTTGTGAATCATCAAAGATCTGTAATTTTTGGGCATCTTCTTTCACATGCGACAATTGCCAATAGTCTTGGGACAATTTGCTTAGGCAGATTGTTGCTGTGTTTGCCAAACCTGCCCTTTGAATATATTACATGTTCATCATTTATATGGATCATACCTGCAGTGTCCCATAATGATGGATCTTCTTGAGAAGCGTTATGGAATTATGCTTATGCACTACTC
Source organism: Pinus tabuliformis (assembly GCA_031772625.1). NCBI lineage: Eukaryota > Viridiplantae > Streptophyta > Pinopsida > Pinales > Pinaceae > Pinus > Pinus tabuliformis. The sequence goes on along the minus strand of CM062817.1, from coordinate 260,442,224 downwards.
GTATCTGGTTCTCAATGCCTTGTTTGGGTTCCTTCATCCTTGAATTCTGTTTAGATCCATATAGTATAACCATATCCAAATGCCATTAACTTATAATGCAGTAGCCGAACTTAACCTTTAAACAATACAACTAAGGATCATAGCTTCACACAAACATTTACCACAGGAACTCTACCGCAGACCAAACATCGCACAGACTGCAGAGCTAAATAAGCAAGTAACAATACCAACCCAAATGCTGCGAAGACAGTAAAACACAAGCTGAACATTCCAGCATCTCGAGGACGGACACCTGGCCGCCGATCAGACCACCAGACCGCATGCAACCACGTGCCCCTCACGTGCGCCACGTGCCATTCGCCTCGAACCATGCAAAGCGCGTAATAAGACCCCCAACCCTTTCTGACCCGTAAACCTTAGTTCGACTTAAATGAAGACTTCAAAATTTTCAATTGCATCTCAAGTTGCATTAAGCATGAAGTAATGATATTGATAAAGGAAAATATCATTATCCTTGAACATACCCATTTTGAAGACTGCTTTGTAGAAGCATTGTTTGCAAAAATAAAAGTTGACACATTAGAAATTGCAATACTCAATATATATGCATTGCCACATGCAAACCTAAACAATATCCTCAACGTCATTGCAAAATCCTTATACCAGTTAGATCTAAACAATATCATAGTTATACTAGGGGACTTGAATATTGATATGGTGCATTGCAATCAAAAAACAAAGCAGCTAGAAACCTACATGCAAAACTACAATCTTCATTTCCTAGTTGACAAAACTAATAGCATGCACAAATCATTGATTGACCATGTTTGGGCAAATCTAGGCAATATAAACTATAGAATTTTCGTATTGGATGCATATTGGTCTGACCATGATATAATATCTCTTGTCCTTGACCTATGATATACACATGAAACAGTTTACAAAATTCCAAATTTTGACATTTTTGCAATATCTCATTGCTTTTACCATATCTATTTTACTAAAGCATACTACAATATCTTTTTGTGGTAAACGAAGTGATAACAGCATACATACTATGCATTCTATTCTACATTTACATATATGGCGTTCTGTATTGATCAATGCAACTTATGCCAGAGACAGCTTTTCCAATTAATCAACAGAACTATCCTATCATAAATTTGCAGATATGACCCCATCTATTTATGCATGCAGATTCTGCTAGTAAAACCCTTTTCAATTGAACAGAACAACCAAGAAAAAAGAACAACAACATGCAACATAAACAAACACAGTATATTCTTTTTGCCTTTCCTTTTCTATGGATCTTGTCTTCTTATTCAAGTTTTACTTTCATATGTTCTTTTGACTTGTACTAAATATGTCTTGGTATTCTATAACATAGCATAAAACTTGAAAAAGGAAATGAAACAATTGAAGAAATAGAATGCATAAGGCAATTAGAAAGCGCAAACAAACCACTTGTTTTGCAAAGGTATGTCTATGAGAACTACACAAAAATGGTAATTTGTATTTAGAATATTAATGTCTACTATATATGCATTCTATTTTTATTTTTACATATGTATGGTTCTATGGTTTTAATGTTCTTGTTCAGTTTTTACTTCTAGTTTGCACTAAATATATGTTACTATTCTATAACATAGCCTAAATCTTCAGAGACGAAACGAAACAATTGAAGAAATAGAATCCATAACGCAATTAGAAAGGGCAAACCAACCACTTGTTTTGCAAAGGTACGTATGACAACTATACAAATATGCTGATTTGTATTTAGAATAATAATGTTCAGCAAGGTATGTCTATGACAACTATACAAATATACCAATTTGTATTTAGAATGTTAATGTTTAGTATATATCCATTCTATCTTTACATATGTATGGTTCTATGGTTTTAATGTTCCTTGTTAATTGTTTACTTCTATATGCTCTTTGAAATTGAACTAAATATATGTTCCTATTCTATAACATAGCATAAATCCTGAAAAAGGAAAACAAACAACTGAAGAAATAGACCACATAACTCAATTAGGAAAGGCAAACCAACCACTTGCTTTGAAAAGGTATGTATGGCAACTATACAAATATGCTATTTGCTATTTAAAATATTAATGTTTACTATATATATCTCCTCTTTTTACATATCTATATTTAAATGTATATATGTCAGATCAGGCGACCAAACCCCCCTGAAGCTTCTCAACGCCAAAGTCTTTCCCAAAGAACGATCTCCCTTTTTCAACGAAACTGCGAATGTTTGCATTGGTAGTTTTGTTGAAAAAGGGACATCGTTCTTTGGGAAACACTTTGGTGTTGAGAAGCTTCAGGGGGGTTTGGTGGCCTATCGATGACAGTCATGTTCAGTTTTTCCTAACTTCATTAATATTTTTTGCAAAGCTGTACAAGACAATTGCAAAAGCCAACTCTGGTAAGCAATTGCAAATAATGCAAGAAATAATAGATGTTGACAATTACAAATTCAGATTGCAATGCATTTTGCCTGAGAACATTGATATTGTATTAAAAAGAAATGGTCTTTTTAGACTAAATGCATTTTCATATACTGTAGGAGATTGTCTATTTGACTCGTTCGAAATGCTTCTACATTTTCGTTATACTTCAAATGAATTGCGAAATGCGTTAATAGACCACTTTCTTTTTTGCTTAAAGAACAATGACGTTGAAGCAATACAGTGATATCAATATGAACTAGCACTTGAGTTCCTATACGAGTTACATCGTGTTAATGATATTGGTACATATCTTCATAAAATGCGTTATTATGCATCTACAAATATAAAGGAGTCTGAACGAGGTTTATGGGGTGATACCTTTTGCATACGTTGGTTAGCTAAATGGCTAGATATATCAATTGCATTAATGTTGGAAACCACTTTTATATCAGTTTGAATCTTCTGCTGCATTGTTGACGTTCTGTTTTACTTGGTGGTGCATCAGAAGAAAAACAGCTTCAATCAGGGTAAAAGGAGGCTCAAGTTAGCGTGAATCTGAAGTTTGATTGCAGATACAATTCTGTAACCAGCAATAGCATTGCATACGATAAAACACCTTTCAGCAGCTTGATCTTATATTGAAATTGTGTTCTTCCCTGCTCACATAAGGCAAGTGCAATCTGCAACTATTTGATGCTTCTTTCTGTTTGCAAGTATTTCAGGTTTTTTTGCAAATACCTTATCCAGACATCTTTGTTTTATTTATGGCTCAACATATTATTAGATGCAAAATTGAGTTGAGATGTTTTAGGTTACACTTCCATGTTATTTCAGTCTTGCATAATTTGACTACTGTTTTGACTCAACTAGTTTATTTGCATGAGCAAGTGCACTTGATGATACAAAGTGCAACTCGTCACAGAGCATCATGATGATGTTACATGTGTTTATTCTTTCCCAAATATTTCTGTTAGCTTACCTAAGTTGTCAAATTTTTCCATCGCATGGAGCACCGCATCAAATTCTGTTGGATTCAGATATAGATAGAAATGACTTTTTTGCAATTCTTTATCTTCTAAAACAGAACCGCTCAGAGTTCAACGTGAAAGTACGTTTATTTTCTGCTTCACTTGCTTTTACATATATGTCTCTAAAACTTTGCTACGTGTTAGTCTGGATTCTGTGTGCATTCTATTTTAGTTTAATTGCATTCATTTGACTCGAGAATAAAAAAACAAAGATCATGACACATAGTTATTAGTCCCTACCGGGGACTATAAGCGATCGATAGATCGCTGACTTTGGGTTGACCGCGGCGATATTTGGAAATATTTGGCGTTTTTCCTAAGTCGAATTAAGGTTTACGGGGCGGAGAATAAGGTTTATTTGGCGTTTTAAAATAAGCATGATAAAGAATGTCCAAGCAGTAAGTTTACCTCAACCCATTTCATTTTTTATATCATTTGAAGTGCACTTCACACAAAGTGTTGTGTATGCAGAAGCTACCTTTGGAGTACTTCGGCAAGGGGACTTAAAACTTTTTATGAAACCCGTGCCTAAAATTTCTAGTCGGTTCTTTGCATTTAATTGCCTACATCCTCAGCATTGTGCAATATTTTCAGCCAATGTTTCTATTAGACCTCATTGAAAAGCACATGCTACAAGCCTTGTTCCAAAAGTTTATGGCTTTGTAACCTGACACTTTTGATCTCTCCTTCTGCATTCTCATGTTTAGCTAGTTAGCGTGAATATGAAGTTTGATCGCAGATACAGTTCTGTAACCAGTAATAGGATTGCATATGATAAAGTACGTTTCAGCAACTTGATCTTATTTTGAAATTGTGTTGTCTAATTGGCAGGGGTGCTGTACTGACTTCTGATATGAGGCACACAACAACTGCCAATATTAGAATATTACAAAGAGAACAACTTCCTCGGTGTGCTTTCGAAACCGATCAATTGGTTGAGGTATGTACAATACTCACTGTCTAATAAATTGTTTTTGCAAATCAAAATAGATCTCGTCAACATTGCAAAGCTGCAACAAGCCATCTTAGGCATGTGTTTTAGTCTTATACAGCTTTAGTCAACAAAGCAACCTTCCGTTCTAGGAGTAATATCAAAGTCGAATATCCATAGATCCATAACACAATTACAAACTTAAAAAAACATTATGCACCAAAGTAAACATACACATAAATTATACAACCGAAAAACCTTGAATACACTCCATAGCTTGACTCAGGTCGTCTCGTTGCAAATGCCGGTCGAAACCGACATTTACAGAAATTTCCATAAAACCCATGTAGCTAAGACAAGTCCACAGCATCACGGCCGGCAGAAACCGCATTGTGTTTTCACCGCAGACAATACAACAAATACAAACGAAAAATCGCAGAGATTGCAGAGCTAAACAACCAAGTAACAATAATAACCCAAAGGGCGCGAACACGGTCCGATTCATACCAACGTTACACAACGGCTTGGGAGTCACCGGACCACATGCCCTTCACCTCCAACGATGCGAGGCCCCAATAACACCCCAAAACCTTTCCACCCCCAAAACCAACCTTTCCAACCTCCAAAACCTTGGTTCGACTTAGCTTATATCGCTCATAAAAGCCATGCAGGTAAGAGAAACCCTCAGTATTTAACCAGAATGCCATTAACTTATAATGCTCAAATAGCCATGGACTCTTGAGGGAAACGAAGAGACAATACTGCTGGACCTACGAAGCAGGCAAAACTGCACAGTTAAACAACCAAGTAACAATAATAACCCAAAGGGCGCGAACACGGTAAAACCCAAGTCGAGTAACTTTCCAAGATCTCGACGAGGGACAATTGTCCGCCCACAAGACCACCACAGACGAAAAATCGACGAAAAATCGCACAGACTGCAGAGCTAAACAAGCAACTAACAATATCCGAGCAACCAGGAACTCCACCACAGACGAAAAATCACACAGACTGCAGAGCTAAACAAGCAAGTAACAATACCAACCCAAAGGCCGCGAAGACAGTAAAACCCAAAGGCCACGAAGACAGTAAAACCCAAGCCGAACTTTCCAGCATCTCGAGGAGGAACAGCTGGCCGCCAATCACACCACCACAACGCATGCCGACCACAGCTAAGACAAACCCTCAGTATTCAACCACAATGCCATTAACTTATAATGCTCAAATAACCATGGACTCTTGCATGCTCAAATAACAAGCTCAATTGTTGATGCCTTGCTATGAACACACTTTATTTACTGATCATGTTTTCTTTGTATGGTCAGATTTCTCATGCCAAAGTTAATCTTCTTGAAGTTAGACCAGGAAAATCTGAATCACTGATTGAAATTTCAGGCAATCCACAGCAAACAAGTGCACCAATTTTGTATGCAGTTCTTGATCTCCCTCCGACATTTTCCAACATTTGCCAACAATTCGTCTACTGTCCCTCTGTTGCTACTTTTTGATTTTGATTTCTTAGAACAAAAGCAGATTCCTTGATTCAATTAAATTTCTATTTAAGATAATTAACCATAAATCTGTCTGCAAACACGAACCCCTGCAGTACTAACTATATGCTTTGTTTCAAAATTCAGTCAAATCGCAATATAAACAGTATTGGCAATTTCTCTGAGTCTGAGGACCCAATTCTTTGTCAACAGACTTCTGCAAGATTTGAAAGGTACACAACATTTGCAAAATTTTGTCAATTGCTACTATCATAGTGCTTTTGCTGATCAGTATTTCTGTGCTAATGTCCTTGGCATTGTATATCACCTTTGGCAGTGTGACAGCAGCTGGTCAGCTTATCACAAAAACTACAGTTGAAGTTGTAACATCTGAACGCACAGTTGCAGCCATTCTAGGAAAGTCTGGAAATGATCTTGTTAAAATTCAGCAGTTAAGCTAGTATAAAGAAGCATAAATTTCTGCAAATTCCATGGGATCCCCTTCAACTGAAATTTTTGAAACATGCAGACTTGGAATGAACTGCTGTCATTGTTGGCAAAATGACATTGTATTGACAGAATGGCAAAATGTTACAACACAAATCCTATGTTCTTAAATGATCATCTTGTATCTGAACATTCATCTAGTGGAATGTTGCATTAATTATTAGTTAATAAAAATTGGCATTGGCAGTTTTTATTTTGTCTCTATGGCTCTTGATTCATTATGCTAATGTTTAATGCATTAATTATTAGTTAATAAAAATTGCATTGGCAGTTTTTATTTTGTCTCTATGGCTCTTGATTCATTATGCTAATGTTTAATTAAATTTCAATATCTCTGGTCCAATATTTTTTCATTATGCCAATGTTTAATGCATTAATTATTAGTTAATAAAAATTGCATTGGCAGTTTTTATTTTGTCTCTATGGCTCTTGATTCATTATGCTAATGTTTAATTAAATTTCAATATCTCTGATCTAATATAAAAATATTATTATTATTTATTTTTATTTAATTGTAATATCACACTCTATCTTGCATTGTTTAAATAAATAATGCATTTTATGATTTAAATTACCCATATAATATTAAATACTGCTTATCCATTCATATTTAATTATAACTATTAAATTATTTATAGTTTTAACTAAGTATAAATTTCCTATAATATTTTTATTATTCAGTATTCATAATGGAAAGACTACACTTCCAATCACAAAGAAATAAAATTCCTTGAATAAAAAGATTCGCACATTGAAATGAACTGTTATCTATTTTTTATTTAAAACAATATTAATTGAATATGACTTTCATAATTTATAACATGTAATATCATTTCTCCCAATTAACCTGCAATAATTAGCTTATGGCAAGGCAAGCCTTTCTTGTCACCAGGTATAAAGTTTAATAACATAATAACTTTTAAAAAATCAAGCTGTCAAAACATTATTTCTAACTAATAAAGAGTAATTTGAAGTGTCAAAACATTATTTCTAACTAATAAATAGTTTCTAACTAATAAATAAAGTAATTTGAAGCGTCAAAACATTATTTCTAACTAATAAATAGAATAATTTGAACTGGTATAGTCAATCTCCATTCTTTTATTATTTTCAATTATCCCAAATTTCGTCATTCTATATGTCATCATATCTCCTATGCTTATGTTATGTCAAATAAATGAATTATATTAAACTATACTCCCTAATTAAGATAATCACAAAATAGAAAAACAACTATGTTTAATGGCATCTGTTTATCTGTGATGTAAGTGCCTTCATTATACTTTGAAAAAATTTCAATAAGAAAACTAACTTGCTTAAATGGAACACAGATATTGCAAAAAGCAAGAGTATACAACACCAAAAGATAATGAATTTTTTCTTGCAGGTCATGATCAATTTACATTTCAACTCGTAGAGTTTAAATGTTTTTTTAATTTTAATCTGTTTATTTTACTTTTTAATTTATAAAATAAACTTATCAAAATTGCTTTGCTATTGTACTTAGATACTATATTTACTAACCCAAAACTATAAAAAAGACCAAAAGTCATGTCCTTTTGCATCACAACAAATTACTAATTAAATGCAACAAATTACTAATTAGAAATTAGATGCAAGGTTTATTTTCTTTGCTAATTAGTAATTGGACAAATTTAAAGTTCACACTAAAGTTATGATAAACAATATTTTTAAATAAATATATCTTTTGTTCTTTTGACCATGGAATAATTCCCCAATCATTGACATTAACCCCAATGGAATCACTTATGTCCAAACATGTTACTAGATATCTAATCTTTCAATTATGGGTTCAAGACTCCATAATTTTTAAATGCTTAAGTTCTTCTTTGATTTTCGACAATCATTTATCTAAATATTGAACACTCTCCACCACGGATTTAATTAACAAATTTATATTCATAATAATGTTTATTTGCTCATTATCATTTTATGAATATTTCCATAATATTCAAATGTAAAAAAATAACAAAATTCTATCTTTTATGCACCATGAATTCATTATTATGCATTTAAATATATTTTATACCCCATGCTTATTAAAATACATTACTTACTTTAACACTCTCCAATTCTTCATACATTATAATGCATTATTATTACCTTTTATAGTTTTTCCCCGTCAAGGTTTCCATGATTCACTCTTAAATTTTATTACATTTTAATTATTAATCTAAACACTTTCTAAATCATGACACATTGGAAAATTACGTCTAAAACTATTCTTACATTTATCACAATTCTTATTTAACAAACGCAAAGTTCATTATATTTCACTCTTTGCATAAAGTCAAAAAGTCCATACAACAATTCGCTATCTGATTCACTAAATCTTAATACAAATAAGCATGCCTACAACACGCTAGTAATGCAAACCAGCTCTGATGATAATGCAAATTAAACACCTATTAAATCTCATCATAATAACTCACCAAACCCTTCTATTAACCGGCAGGAACTAGCGCCACAAGAGTGGCTCCTTGTTTATTTCATTATGGAAACCTAAAAACAATTTTTCTAATTTAAGAATCGTATCCAAAATCCGTCCTCTTTTGGGAGCAATGGCTAGTTAAAACTCTTACTTCAAACATCATAAGGAAGAGTACAGATACAAGAAAATATACACAAATTTATTCTCTACGAGTTACAAGTCAATGCCCTAATATTTTGTTTTATTTTTGGTATAATCGCAAAAAATAAATTGGTTGTCAGAATAAATTGTGAGAATTTTGACAAACCATTACCACCAGTTCGGAGATCAGCAATGGCGGAAGCGGTGGCAGAAGCGTATTATCACCAGGACGAAGACTTTCTCCGGCAGCCCATCTCACCTCCAGTCTCCCCAGAAACCCAACTTCAGACCCTAATTCATGAAAGCAGTTTATGTAAGTTGTCATATCTCAAAAATCTCCTATTTATTCAGTTTTTTCAGCCACCAATGCATCCGCCTTCTAAACCCTGCAAGTTGTTTTTAATTTATATTGGGGTAAAGTAATTTGATACTTTGAACTGCCGAAAACCAGTTTTTGACAGGCTGGTGGAGTTGATACCGGCCAGATTTTACCTGCCCAGCGAAGACCCACCGAACCCCGGGGTAATTTTATTTTGAATTTTAAGCACTTTGAAGTGTTTTAGTCATGCTTTGTATTTACTGACTAGGACATTGAGATGTTATCAGTAAATTACTATTTACAGAGCAGAAGCACTCTCCTTATTCTAGGACCGCAAATACGCATAATACAAGAAGGCCAGTTCCGTGTTTTAAAACTATGATTTCTGTGAAATTTTGTTCTGAATGCACATACATTTTCTTGAAAGTTGAAACAGATAATTTTCGCTATTGTGTGTGTGAATTTTTTGTGCACATCCAGTTAAATTAAAATATTGCGTGAGTCTACTTGTCGATAAAGGCCAAAGAACACTTCTTTGCTCATATAGGGTTTCTGATGTGTTGTAGTACTATGGCATGAGCAAGGCAGAAAAACTTGCAGCCAGAAAAGCAACGAAGGAGAATCTTAAGAAAGCACGCCGAGATCGGGTAAGTGTTTGGTCATGCAACTCGAGATGTTGAAAATTTCTCATCCTTAAAAAGCTTTATAATGGTATATGTGTGCTTCTTTTTTACTGAACTTATGTGTTTTATTGCTTCCTAATTTTGTACTGGTTGCAGCTGGATCCAGAGACCTATGCTAGTACTTTGGAGCTGGTGAAGAGGAATGCTGAAAAAGATGAACAAAAAAAGCTGAAAGATGAAGAAGATGTCCAAAATGCATTTATCGCATGTAAAGGTAAGCATGGTTATGGGCTGTGTCATTGCAGTTGGGAAAGCTTTTTGAAAAGGGTAAAAATTTGTCGAATCAAGCACTGGCAATCTTAATGATGAATTTTGAATGTAAGGGCAAATATAATGATGAATTTGATGGCCAGACATTTTTTTGTAAAATTCATAAAAAAATCATTAAGATTCCTGTATATTTTGTTAAACTTAACACACACACAAGCAGATATATTTTGACATGTTTTGAACAATATATGATGCTTTATAATGTTTTCAGAAAGTTATGGAAAAGTTTATATAAATATCTTTGTCAAACTGAATGGCCAATTTTATCATTTTCTTTTTACAATGGCAATTTTTGTTCTTTTGGGCAATGTTCGTTGTCATCGAATTTGGATATGAGCACAGATTAGGTGACTTAGATTATAAGCATGCGCTCAACTGTGTGTTACAAAATGCTATAACTGTATTACGTGAATATCAGTTAGGTATGTTACTTGGACCTTTCATGGGTTGCTATCAGGATTTTACTGAAGCTTTTAAGTGATTTATCACATATATATTCATGAAATGACATCTGTGCCAACCTTTTTGAAATTCAGTATGAAATAAACCCAATTGCATAAATCAATGGCACAGACAAAGATAAATTGGCATATTTTTATTTTATATTGGAAGTTATGGTGGAAGTACCAGAGAAGGCTCATCATAGTCAATTCCCTCTATTTGTGAGAACCCTCTAGCCACAAACCTCACCTTGAACTTCTCAATGCTGCCATCTGCAGCATGCTTGATCTTGTAGAGCCACCTGGAAGTCACAACTGACTTGCCCTCAGGCCTAGGCACTACTTCCCAAACATTGTTCTTAATGATAGAGGCATACTCCTCCACCATAGCCTCTCTCCATACCTCCTAGCTGGCAGCCTCCTCATAGCTAGTAGGCTCAGAGTCAACGATGCTGGTAGCCTTGGCTACATAACTGCAAAGTTGCTCAGGTGGCACACTCTCCTTGTTCACCCTCTTTAGAGGACCAACAGACTCCGCTTCCTTCAAGATTTCTTGAAGCCACTTGGGCCTCCTCTTCCCTGAAGAAGCTTCCCCATAGGGAACCTCATCCTATACCCCCTAGTCTGGTGAACTTGAAGGTCTGCCAACTGACCCTGGTGTGCTTGTACCAACACCTATCCTCGAAGAACCTGTACTAGCACCTGTGCTTGTGTCAGCTGAAGTTCCATGTGAACTTTGTACTAGTGGACTCCCTAAAGAAGTGCTCGGTGAACTCGCCACTGGTGCCCCAGATGTCACTGACATTGAAGTACCTCCTGTACCAGTCGATCTAGAACCCTGAGGTCTTGCTCCTTGTACTTGACCTCCCTGCTGAGGAGAAGTCTGTGACTCTCTCTCATCATACTCCCATGATCTCCGATAGGCCCTCTCCTCCTCGAAATTCACATCCCTCCTAATCACCACTCTCCATTTAGAAGGAATGAAGATCCGACAGGCCTTCGAAGTCTTGCTGTAACCCATAAAGATACCCTTCTCTGCCATGGGTTCCAGCTTCGTCCTCTGCTCCTTGGGGATATAAGAATATGTGAGACATCCAAAGATACGAAGATGTCCCACATGAGGCTTCTCTCTAGTGAAAGCCTCCTCCAGAGTCATATTCCCCAATACTCTGTGAGGACTCCCGTTCTGAAGATAAACAACAGTATTGTAGGCCTTAGCTGACAAAAACAAAGGCAATTCCTGATCATGAATCATCGCTGTAGCAACCCCAACAATAGCTCTGTTCTTCCTTTCAGACACCCCATTTTGTTGGGGGTTGTAAGGAACCGTGAACTCTCTCCTAATGTCCTCCTGTGCACATAAGTCAAAAAACCCACCATTGGTGTACTCACCACCATTGTCTGACCTCAAGACCCGAATCTTCCTACTTGTTTGCTTTTCCACAAGGGCTTTGAAATCTTTAGAGCGACTGAAGACCTCACCCTTGGTCTTCAGGAAATATATCCAAGTCCTCCTAGAGTAGTCATCAATGAATATAACATAATACTCATAACCACCCAAAGACACATGAGACATACGGCCACGAACATCAGTATGAATAAAGTCTAGTATACCTGTAGATCTGCTGTCCCTCACTGGGAATGGGAACTTGGTGTACTTGCCCAAAGCACACCCTCTGCAGACCTCATAATGTTGAACAATGAAATCAGGGACTCTTAAAGCTACATGATGCATATGCGCCATCCTTCGGTGCCATAAATTGCACAAGTCTCTACTGCTGGTGGTACTAGTGTGAGTGCTACCAGATGTGCTATTCAACAATGCTCTTGCCGACTGAAAACTGAACCTGTATAGTTTCCTAGAGCGGACTCCAATCACTTTGGCCGAAGTGATGGAAGCTCCCCTGGGATGCATCAAAACTTGCCCTCCTGAGAAAGTGACGTCAAACCCCTTTTCCTCCATAGAAGACACTGAAATCAAGTTGTTCTTCATCCCCAAAACATACAAAACATCCATGACCTTCAAAGGTCACAGTGCCCACACCAACAACTCTTACAGTGTGGTCATCTTCTAGTACAATCTCAATATCAAGTGCCCTCTCTGCAAGCTCTGAAAGAACTCTCGTGCACCTGTCATATGGCGGGAAGCCCCACTGTCTATGTACCACTTGTCAAACTATGAACCAAATTGCTCCACGTTTGCTGAAGTTGCAGCACCCTTCCCCTTGTTCTTCCTCTTAGGACACGTAGCAGTGTAGTGTCCCATCTTCTGACATGCCCAACATTTGACTTTGGATATATCTGTATCTTTCTTCTTCTTCTTCTCCTTTCCCTTAGCCCCATCTGATGAGGCCCCTTTCTTGGCCTTCCCTTTGTTCTTCCCCTTGGTTGTCAAGACTACATCCTCCTCATCTGCTATCTTCACCCCACCACTGCCAGTCTTCTGTATCTCATGCTGCACACAATCATCCTAGAATCTGTCCCAATTGGGAAGATTCTCCCTAGAGGTAACAACATCTCCAAAGACCTCCCAAGACTTAGGAAGTCCCGCTACAGCTATCCTGAGTCTTGAGTCTTGACTAACTCTGTGGGTGCAATTGCCTCACCAATAGTGGTCAAATCATCACGTACCTGTTTGACCCTGCCAAGATAATGAACTACACTTTCAGCCTTTGTCATCCCGATGTTTTTCAATTGTTCTTTGAGTACCATCATCTTCATGCTCTCATTGATACTCTGATAGAGAGTGGTTAGAGCTGTCCACATCTGATATGCATATGTGTTTCCTCTCACCTGAGGAACCACATGATCCTTCAGACTGTCCATCAAAATCCTTTTTGCCTTTGCATTATTTTTTGTGAATTCAGCAAGTTCATCTGTAGCAGTAGGAGGTACAACCACTTGCCGCACTATGTCCCAAACTGCTGCCTCCTCAAACACTGTTTGAATTCTGTCCTTCCAAATGGCATAGTTGGATATCCCATCTAGTCTGTCCTCTATCCTTAAGAACATGGCCATGACTGCTGTCCAAAATTTACAAAACCAAGAAAATGGAGAAATGAACTTTCCAGCACACCTTGCTGTCCCAAAAGTTCAGTCTGTGTGAAATTTCACCTTGCTGTCCCAAAATATCAGTTTGCTGTCCAAAAATTCAGTTTGTTGTCCAAACCATTGTTTGCTGTCCCAAACTACTGTCTGCTGTTCAAACTGCAATTTTCAGCTTGTACCTCTGATACCATGTTGAAATTTGATGACTAAGAAAAAAGTTTCTTGCAATCCCAACCCAGTTTTAATTTCACCTTATCACTCCCATTCAGTTAAATGCACTTCCAAATGGCATAGTTGGATATCCCATCCAGTCTGTCCTCTATCTTTAAGAACATGGCTATGACTGCTGTCCAAAATTTACAAAACCAAGAAAATGGAGAAATGAACTTTCCAGCACACTTTCCTGTCCCAAAAGTTCAGTCCGTGTGAAATTTCACCTAGCTGTCCCAAAATATCAGTTTGCTGTCCAAAAATTCAATTTGTTTTCCAACCCACTGTTTGCTGTCCCAAACAACTGTTTCTTGTTCAAACTGCGATTTTCAGCCTATACCTTTGATACCATGTTAAAGTTTGATGACTAAAAGAAAAGTTTCTTGCAATCCCAACCTGGTTTTAATTTCACCTTATCACTCCCATTCAGTTAAATGCTCTTTCCCATAAACAGAGATTCAACATACAGAATTATGGAAATGAAATTTTCAGATTAAAACACATGGGACTGTCGACACATGCTGAAAATAAATATGGACATAACCAGACTAGCAACACACATAAAAATAACCATAGGTTTTTGGTCAACTTAGACCCAGGCAAAACCCCTTCAATCTTCTCAGAGGAAAACCTGTTAGAGAGCTCTTCAAATTTATTTATCTTTCAAGTTCAGGAAAAATACATTTGCAGACAAAACAAAATAGTAAAATACAACTTATCTCTTCGGCCCAAAACTCCTTGAAAATCGTGCCCACTTTGCCTCGATTTTGTGCCCACTTGAAGCGGAAAATATGTACTGTATGGATACGACTATATGAACTTTATTGTACGGATTTCCATGCCATTGTGCGGTTTTTTCCAAAAACTTCTCTCGAACAACGTGCAACTCACAACATTCAATGCTGTTCGTACTATACCTTCTATTGTTTTCTATGCCTTGATTTCCATGCCCAACTTTACCCAGAAATCACTCCTTCAGCTTGCTGCAACAAATTTCTCTTTCAGAGCTTTTCTCCAGCTCTTAGCGTCCTTTCTCCAATCTGCTCATGAAGAATGAATGTAGTCTCTCTTTTCTTTTCCCCCTTTTGTTTCCCTAAGTGATTTTTGGACAACCCTAAGATTTAATGGCTCAGATTCATTTAGATCAAGGGATGAGAATAAATGTGCATTTAATTCTCACTTTCTATTTTTTAACTCACCCATTAAATAAAGTCCCCACATTGTACTTTATGTTTAAAGTCACTTTTCATTTTATAATTTAACATTGAGTTTACCACTTATAAAGTCACTTTCACTTTATAAAGTCACACTTAGGAAAATAATTATTTTGGACACTTTTCCCTAGGTAGAGACTAACCCATGGGAAACCACTTGTCCAAGGTACATTAAAAATCAACAGGGCCAAATAAAAGTCATCTTCTACATCTTCTCCGTTTATGTCATTGTAGCACACAACTTGGTGTTAGAGGCATCTGATATTCAATTCTAGGGTTCTAGCTTTGTATAATTCAAGAACAATTACTCTTCAACAGCATAGTAAGGACAAGCCACAGAGCCTAGTTTGTGTTTCTAATGAATAATTGGTGCCTTCAAAATTTTACTCAGGTTGGACAACCATACTGAGAGCTTGAAAGTGAGCTTCAAATAAACGCTAAGGTTATTTTCAGTACATGATTCTTTGATCAGTCATATATAAAACCTAGGGAAAGGGCTTGGAGCAAATTTAGAGCTGATTTTTTGTCTAGCTAGATGATGGAATAATCCGAACTTGAAGTGAGGGTATCTAGTATAATATTTTATTTGATCTTCTTTTTTTGGTTTAAAAAGGATTTTTTTTGTTTGTTAAATTTAAATTTAAATTTTATTTATTGATTATTTTAAGTTTAAGGGAAGAATTATGAAAATGGTACAAAAGGATGGGCTTAAGCTCTTTTGTTTTCCTAACACAATAAAAATATTGTCTGCCCATAAGATTAAGCTCATAGATATTAGAAAAAAGACCACCATGGTAGTTTGAAAAATTAAAAGTTAAAACATATCACTGTGTTACAAATTCTTAATAGTTGACTTGCCTACATTCTGACATTCACTGAAAACTAGATTACTGTAACATCTATATCAGTAATAACAATGTTACTTAAACTTAAATAGAAACTTGGTGAATCGGTACTACTTATTTGCATTCTGGCTTCCTTGCTTTGAGAGTCTTTGTGAGGAATTTCCTCCACTATCGATACTGGTGGACTTGGTTCTTCCTTCTTATGCATTTTGGGTGGACTATTTATTTTGCAGGACTTTTCTGACATACTTGATAGCATCTGCCATTTACCATTTGTACCATTTTTGCCTCTTGGATCTCTATTCTGCCTCTTGCCAGGAATTCTACCTGTTGTGTGCATCTCTCAATGCTTGCCAGTTTGTTTCCTAAGCCTGCAACTGCTTGCTGATTATCTTGTTTTACATATGATGCTGCAAGAAATATATTCGAGGGCCTGAGATTGCCTTGGGTCTTGCAAGGGAGCTAGATTCCAATTGTTACTGCAATTGTCTTCCTGCCTTAAACATTCAAACTGTAGCCTACCCTGCACTGTAATATCAGTTACCTATCATGTAAACCTTAGATTACATAATTCTGTGAAAGGTGGAGCTCTCCGAGTCTTGAGATGGCCCCACCTTATTCCCATGAGGTTGGCCTCCCCTCCTTTGCTGGCTAGTCTATTCAGTTTCCATTTTGGGACTGCAGAACCCATTCTCTGCAAAGCTGCAACTTTTGTTCCCATGGCAATGCCAAGGAGGGTGGTGAGGATAGTTCTATGTTTCTTGAATCTTTCATAACATTGAGCATTTTGTTGAGAGTGTCAACAATCATTTTCCCCAAATGCATGTGTATTTGGTTGGTTGGTGATGCTGTGCAGAGGATTTGAATATTTTGGGGAATGTGACACGATGAGGGCCAAATGTCCCTCCCAAACTATAATATTTTTATCTATTTATATGTGGAGTAAAAATTGTATTACCTTCTAAAAAGGAGATTACATGAAAAGCTGAGAAATTTGGACTGGTTGGTCACTGGGAAAACCCAACCAAATCTGTTAATTTTAGGTATGTTCTATGCGTAGAGCAATCTACTTCAATTTTTCATATTAGCCCAATAACAATATTCAGATTAGCAATCACATCAGCATGATAGTAAAGTGCAGATAGAACATAAACATAAACAACAGAAGACAAGCCAAGACAAGATGACACAAGATGTAGCACCAGCAAGGGACAAACCCCAATGTGGTGAAACCCTTGATCAATTCTTCTTATATTATTTAATAGTTCAGCAGAGATAGAGATAGTACAAATACATTTGAAGTCAATACTAGACTTGCCAAATTAGGAGATCAGACATCAGAGATCTTCACCATGAAGATGACACAATAGATCTGATGACAAGCACTGAAGATATGCAGCAGATGATAGGTCTAGAACAGCTCAACCAATTACCGCAAAATACTGAAGCTTTCCTTCCATAAGACTCTCCTTCCTTTGCTGCTTCACTGATCATGACAAGGATGCCCATCTGGCAACTTTTATATGCTGAAAGGACTGAAGCATATCTTGGTAAACCTGATTACAGGTTAGGGCACAAACTCAGTGTGCTACAGCACCTATAATACACCCCACAGTCCACCTATAGACAGTGACTAGCCTTCATACAGTCCTCCAATGAAACGCTGCATTATAGGACTGCTTACCTTATGAACGCAGCTCCTAAAAAGGTCTCCAACTGCTGGCTATGGCCTGCGGCCTAGCCCAGCAGTGGACTGCAACTTAGGTTCCTTCAAACAGTGATCCAAACAACCCTTACATAGCAGCCTCAAGCTCCTCCTTATAGCAGATTCTTCTTCCCTTTAAATCAAGCTTAGGAACAATATTAACATGCCCAAACAGCCTTGCTGTCACCTACAGCAATGTGACATTATCATTGATCCTTCATGCTGTAATATAATTACCCTTGCTGCGTTTTAGATTCACTTTCCAGCTGCGTCTAAGGGTCCTTTCATACTGTGATAAGGGCTCCTTTAACTACGGCTTTCCTCCTTCATTTGCTGCTGATTAGGGCCTCTCCAACTGCGGCCAAGATGACCTCCTTTAGGACTGTGACTAGGGCAGCACTAGCCCTACTTTGACAACGGATTAGGGCACACCTGAACTGCAGCTTAAACTCCTTGTTTGGACTGCGGTTTAAGGCACAATTTGACAGCTGCTTGAGACCTCCATTTTTGGTGGCTGGAATCTTCTCCTTTCACTGCAGCTAGGCCAGATAGAAGCCTCTTGAGACTGGGGATTAGGCTGAGGATTAGACTGCAGATTAGGGACCTTTTAAGCTGCATATTGAAGCTTCCTTTGACTGCTAGAGCTCCCCCAGGACTGCGGCCAGATCTCTTTATTATCTATGACTAGGGTAAGGCTAGAATCCTCCCATTAAGACTGCGGCTAGCTGAGTGTAGAAACCTTCCTCTTGACTGTGGCTAGGGTTCTTTTAGAGCAGCGGCATAGGGTCTCTTCTAGACATGCGTTAAAGCCTCTCCTTGCTTCATTATAGAAGCCTCCTTGACTGCGTTAAAGCCTCTCTTCGATGACTGTGTTTAGATCTCATTAGGGCAGCATATTCTCCTCTAGATCTCTCCTTCCACCAAAACCCAAACAAGTGGAGAGAGATCACAAGAGAGGTGAGTGTGTAAAATGATTTGAAGACCTCTTCTATTTATGGTTAAACGTTGAGGATAGGTTGGGGTAAATTGGTTGCTAGTCGACCTTGATGAATTGTCACACAACACAAATAAATTCATATTTCCATGAATACATGTCGGAATTGGATGATTTTTAGATCAATCGTACACCTCTCGATGTGAGGAATCCAAGAAAAATATCAGCTGCCATAAATAAGAGGACCCACATGGAGTTTGGCCCTAGTTGCCAATTTTAACACTCCCTCTCAACTAGGGAGAACTCCATATGCTAATCCATCTGCCAGTCTGTACTATCTCTGCCATCAATGCAGTGCCCTGCATTGCTCTGCTCTGTTGAACTATGAAGAAGAAGAAGTGATCGAGAATGTATCATACTATTCTCTACCGAACTGAAGTCAGTCCCATATAAAGAGAGTGACTCATACCACTCTTACTGATCCAAAATCAGTTCCAAATAAAGAGAGTGTCTCATACCGCTCTTACTGATCCGAAATCAGTTCCAAAAGAGAGTGTCTCATACCACTCTTACTGACCCGAAGTCAGTTCCAATTGATCCCAGATCAATATCATCCTAGCATAGGGAGTACGGTAGTACACGATGCGTCCATCGGTAATACTATGGTTCCTATCTTCATTTCCCTGCTCATTGGCCAGATGAGAGGTACTTCCCATGAGTCCCAGACTGCACGGGTAGGATGTCTTAGCAGGAGAAGGATGAACCACTCATCCTGCCTACATGTTGCCATGGGTTATCCCAGGGGAAGGCTGAACCACTCGCCCTGTACACAACAAATCACTAGGAGAAGGCTGAACCACTCACCTTATGACTGTGTCTCAGCAGGAGAAGGATGAACCACTCATCCTACCTACATAGCAAACCACTAGGGGAAGGCTGAACCACTCACCCTATGGTTGCTCATCTCTCCAAAAAGTACCCCCAAGCCCCCTCGAGCTCCCAAAGCTCAATATCCATATCATACAGGACCCTTGGGAGAGGGTCTCTCCACGACTCCTAGTCGTTCTCAGAAAGTCAAGAATTTGATCTTTCCCAGGGGCTTCGTCAGAATATCGGCGACTTGCACATCAGTCCCAATGAGTTGGAGCCTTCTTGCTCCTTGTTGTATCATATCCCAGATAAAGTGCTACCTGATGTCTATATGCTTGGAGCGATCATAGAACACGGAATTCCTCAACAATCGAATTCCACTCTGTTTGTCACAGAAGATCACGATGGTATTCAACACATATCCAAACAGCTCACTGAAGAGCTTCCACAACGAGACAGCTTCACAGGAGGCCATACTCTCAGCTATGTATTCGGCCTTCGCGGTGTTGAAAGCAACCGACTTTTGCTTCCTGCTTATCCATGATGTCGAAGCAGAACCTAAGGAGAACCAACACTCAGAAGTGCTTTTGTGATCCTCCACACTGCTTGCCCAATCAACATTAGAATAATAATGCAGCCTCAACTCCAGTAGTGTATCTCAGCCCATGAGTGATTGTGCCCCGAAGATACCTCAGCAGATTCTTGTCACCAATCTAACGAGGCTCAACCATATGTTGGCTCAACATGCTCACTGCAAAACATATATCCAGATGGGAGTTCACCAAGAACATTAATGCTACTATGAGTTGATGAAGCTCAGAGGCATTTTCCAAATCAGGTCCGGCAGCACTACCGCATAACTTCTTCAAGTTAAGCTCCATCGAGGTAGTCACAGGGTTGTAGTCCACCATTCCAAATTCAAAATCCAACTCCCTCTTACTTTTGCAAATGAGAGGGTCTATACCTGCCAGAAAGATATCATCCATATAAAGTACCAGTATGAGAGGTCTATCCTCCATAACCTGAAGGCAAAGGTTTGGATCGGCTTCACTCTTAGTGAATCTCAACTTCATTAGATAGCTATCAATCTTCTCATACCAAGCACGAGATGCTTGCTTCAAATCAAGGAGAGTTTTCTTCAACTTGCATACATGAGATTCCCGATCATGAATCTCAAACCCCTCGGGTTGTTCCACATCTGTGGTCTTGCTATTACATGAGGGGAATGGTACCCTTGTAAGATTTCCTTCGGTACATCTCGGACATGTACCTTCATGCTCTTCTTTGAATTCAGGCATCCCTGTCATCATCTGTCTCACATCGGGTAGGGCCTTATATTGAAGATGGGCAAACCTCTGGTGCCATAGAAGAGATGTGTCACACGACATGGTCCCCAGTGGACTTCCTTCAACTTGATACAAGTTCCCAATCCTAAACCCAAGAGTAAAAGCATATTTAATAATCCTTTTCCAAGCACGTACCTTTCCATCAATGAATGCCACCTTGAAACCTTTGTCTTCCATTGCCGAAATGGACACCAGGTTCTTCTTGAGATCAGGTACACAAAGAACTTCTTGTAAAAGAATCGAGTTACTCTGATTCAATTGAAGAGTAACATTCCCTACACCCTTTACGGGATAGGTGGCATCATCTCCAAGGATAATCTCTAAGATTGTTTCCTTCTCTATCAGATTAGAGAGCGCTTCCTTGTATCCGGTGAAGTGCCTTGAGGCACCACTATCAATAAGCCATTTCCCAACGAGTC